>OX461809.1:61830317-62356115 GCA_949802685.1 Dicyrtomina minuta
ACGCGAATGACCTTCAGATCAGGGCTTAGGGAAGGATGGGGAAACTACTTTGACCAACTTTGTCCAGATCCCGAGGTAACATACTAAGTGGTTTGCAAGTAACATACTAACATGGGAAGGCTCCCAAGTGTAAAATCCGAAATGAAGCAAACGATATCAGGTCATGTACTACGTGGTGGGGTCACTACAACGTATACTATCATATCGGTGCAAATTGCGTTTTGGCGCCAAAAACGAATATTGAAATTTTCAAAATTCGTCGAAAATTAAAAATCACGAAAATCATATGGGAAATTAAATGGGAATTTCACCTTACCCAATGGTTACCCCTTACTACTTTTTCAGTTTTCTGATTTTTTTGGAAAACTATAGGCCTTGTGTTATTGGATTACGAAGAAGTCTAAAATTAGTAAGGGGTCGTCCATAAATGATGTCGTCCAAATATTTTCATTTTAGACCCTATGACGCTGACGCTGTCATCAGCTTTAACAATTTTGTAAATAGCTACCTTGAACATAGGATATGCCATTCAAAATCTAAAGAGACCCAACGACTCCACCCGTGAGGTCATTCATGGATGCACAATTTTTGAACATATGTTTAAACCGTTGTTTTTTAAATTCTTCCTAAATGCTGTTGTACAAGCTGGGAGTAAAGTTATTTTTTAAAACATAATTTTTTTTCATGAACTTCAAAATGTTGTATTACTCGTTACAATTTGGCATATTCTTAAAAACTTTATTATAATTTTTTAAAGCACGGCAAAAACACTTTTACGATCGCAGCTCTAAATTTAAAGTTATATAATTAAATATTTTGACCCGTGGGTTCATTTATGGACATTCTCTAATTTATCAAATTTTGAAGTATACAATCGACAAAAAACTAAAACTGAAGGTTTAGTGAGCAATTTGCTTTACATGCTAGTAGCAATAATATTTTTTTCAGTGTTTTGATAATTCGACTAATAAGTATATAAAAATACTAGGAATTTTCATAGAAATATTCCTATTGCAATCTTAAGAAGTTTACCAGTTGTACAGGTAACATGGTATTATTCAGCAACAGTTTCTGATAACTAAACATAATTTTCAAACGATGGTATCTAAAAAACAGGTTTTAAGACAAACTGTCGCTGTAATATAACTGCGGGGTAAAGGGTAGGTGAATGTCATTAAACCGCCCTGTAGATTTTAATAAGCGGCCCAGTGTCCACTCAAATAATCGTTTACCAAAATAACTTTAGCTAACGTGACGGTATCTAAAATCTAAATGCTACAAAAGCCCAAAATTCCGTTTTCCATAATAATAATACCACAGCTGAAAAACAACGCTATGAATTTTGCACTAGTATATTATGTATACCTATTTATTTTATTAATTAACTATTCGATAAATATAACTGTAGCATTACAGGTGCATCTGTTCCTTAATATAATTAGGTCTTACAATTTCACGTGTTTAAGAGCTTTTAGAGTCAGAAATTTTAAACAAGACTACTTTTTACAATAACGACATTACAGGTAGAGTCATTGGGTCTTTTTGTATATTGAATGGCATATCCTATGTTCAAGGTAGCTATTTACAAAATTGTTAAAGCTGATGACAGCGTCAGCGTCATAGGGTCTAAAAATGAAAATATTTGGACGACATCATTTATGGACGACCCCTTACTAATTTTAGACTTCTTCGTAATCCAATAACACAAGGCCTATAGTTTTCCAAAAAAATCAGAAAACTGAAAAAGTAGTAAGGGGGTAACCATTGGGTAAGGTGAAATTCCCATTTAATTTCCCATATGATTTTCGTGATTTTTAATTTCGACGAATTTTGAAAATTTCAATATTCGTTTTTGGCGCCAAAACGCAATTTGCACCGATATGATAGTATACGTTGTAGTGACCCCACCACGTAGTACATGACCTGATATCGTTTGCTTCATTTCGGATTTTACACTTGGGAGACTTCCCATGTAAGTGGTTTGCAAATCAGTATACAAAATACAATAATTTCTTAATAATAATTTTAGCAATTTTATAACATGTTATTTCGACAAAAATATAAAAAATAAAAAAACAAAAATAAATAAAATTTAATTGTATTAAATTTGAAATAAAAAAAAACAAAATAAAATAAAATTTTTAAAATTTTTAAATTTTTTATTTTTTTTATTTTATAAAAAAAATTATTTTAAATAAAAAATAAAAAAAATAAAAAAAATTAAAAAAAATAAAAAAAAAATAAAAAAAAATAAAAAAAATAAAAAAAAATAAAAAAAATAAAAAAAAAAATAAAATAATTTTTAAATTTTTTTTATTAATTTTTTTTTATTATTTTTTTTCTATTTTTTTTTTATTTTTTTTTTATTTTTTTATTTAATTTTTTTTTGATTTTTTTTTTATTTTTTTATTTATTTTTTGATTTAATTTTTTTTTTGATTTTTTTTTGATTTTTTTTTTAATTTTTTTTTAATTTTTTTTTAATTTTATTTAATTTTTTTAGATTTTTTTAAATATTTTTATTTAATTTTTTTTTTATTTCTCATTTTTTTTTTCATTTTTTTTTATTTTAGTTTTTGTTAAACTCGCTGATTAATAACTGATGCTGGATTAAATCATAAGCATACTTTTCCTTCCATCTTTCCGGTCTCTCTTGGGCTGTCTTTTAGGATTGGAAAACTCACCGAATTTGCTGTCAGGTTGCTGTCAATTCCTTCCCAATTTAAAAAAAAACAATACTTATTTAAAACAAGCAATCAAAACTTTGCCTCACTAAAACAATGACAAGGTGGCGAAACTTTTTTCGTACAGAAGCAAAAAACTTTTACGTTTTACTTGTCCTACAACTTTTTCCTTTCTTTTTATTACACAGGAAATAAGAAATAATTGAACATAGCAATTATTTTAAACTTTGTAAAACAAGTTTGAATCCTTATCATAAAAAAGAACTCACCCCTGTTCATTATTATGTCCTGCCTAATTAAAGTTTTAAAGGATCCGATTCCAAGATTTACCCAGGCTCTCTTGGTCAAAATTTACAGCTACAAGACTGTGTAACTGTGGTAGTCACCACATTTTGTGTGTTTTGTTTATTATAGTGGTGAATATACCTAGTGTAGCACACGAACGAATCCCAAGTATGTAAATATAGGCCACTGCAATATGCTTAGAGTAAAAATTGAGAGTCCAGAAATAAGTGGGCAAATGGATGGTTTTATATCATGTCATATCATGTAAGAGGAGACACATGATCGCACACAAAAATGTTAAAATGAAAATTTCGCCTCTCTTTCTTTCTCAGTATCTGTAGAATTTTTATTTTATATCGTCTCAAAAATAAATTTCTCCGGCGTCAGACACTATTTCCCTGACGCTCCTTGCATTTGAGAGGATGAATTTCAAGTTTTTAATACAACTCACGTCTGTCACGATGGTCACTCTTTCACTTCATAACTTCAACACTAATTCATTCTCACTCTTGACTGGACTCAAGAATTATTTCATTTTTACCAATTCCTACTCCCAATGCAATGCTACTTCCATCGACAGTTTTATCCTTCCGCCTCTGTACTCTGTACATGTTAGAGTTATACTGATCGTGAGTGAGTACTGAGTGAGTGGGACTCAGCCATGTTATACACAGCTAATAATTCCTCATAATTTGTACCACAGTACATTATAATATGGAAAGTGACGGCAATACTTTTTAAATATTTGAGGGTTGAAATGGCTATAATTAATGAAGTCTTATTCATCTTTAGCTATTAAATTATTACATTCATTACTGTCTCGTTTGAAATGTTTGCTATATGCGCATACTAATTAGAATGCAATATTTTGTAGCATTAGAATAATTACAAAGTATCAGTAGAGGATGTACACACTGACCTGCTACAAGTACCCGCAGGTCCCTACTCGGGCTTCTGCTATAAAAATTAACACTCTATTTTTTAAATGTAAAATGATGTCGCCTGCAATCTTGATAAGCAAACCTAAATGCAAAGCCAATCTCAGACAAGAATCCAAACTTGTGGGATAAGAAAACCCACATGGCCAGAGATAAATGGAAAGGTAATGTTAAAATCTGGATGGTGATTTTTTAGTATTTTTTTAGTAGTAATATGCCTGCATTTGATTTTCCTATAGCTTTCCTTCCTAATGTTTCTCGGATCTTCTCCTTCTATATCCATACCCAAAGAAATAGATAAGTATACAGAGGCGAGGACACTGAAGCTGAAATCCTTCCTACGAATAGGACCCATAACACACACAGCTCTGCGTGGTGTATGAACTTGCGATGTGATCATGATTAATTTCTCTAGTCCTCTTCACTTGACAGGAATTTCCTTTCATGAAGCATGGAGATTTTATATTTTGACATGGGTTGCTATGTCACATCGGATATTTTTTTTACAACCAAGCACATTTCAACAGTCTTTCTCATGTCTCGTCATTGTAGCTCTTCCTTTTACTTATACAAGAAAATGTGTGAACGTGAAAATCAGAGCAGTAGAAATAGAAAGAGAGGGAGAGAGAAAGAGAGCATCTGCTCATAAAAAACGAGTTCCGGGATGAAACTATTTATGAATTCAGTATAATGTAGAGGAGCATTTTATATCATGACGAGGGGAAAGATTTCTCTTTCTTTTTAAGTTAAATTGACGAAGGAAAAAAAATAAAAAAAAGAAAGCTATGAATCGATAGGTGAATTTTTAATATGTCGTCAAAATCCGCACAGTACACACAGTGGAAGTCAAATGCTGAAGAATAGGAGGGAATATGGAGGCAAGCTGACGCTTTTCAAGTTCCATTTCAAAGCCAAAGCTTAGAGGGCTCTTCTACCATTAAAATTATCATAGAATGCAGTTTGGAGCTTCATCAAAATCAAAATTATGGTCACCTCTACTATGTATACACAAGTGATTTGACAAAACAGCTTCTTGGTGAAGAACCTATTACCTCTTATAGATATGCCTATAGCCTACATACATTTTATTTATGCAGGATGGAGTATCAGTATTCAGTATCCTGTTTTTATGGGAGATTACCCAGCAAAGCATTGCCTTCAACTTCAAAGGTGCAGGTATTAGACATAATTTTTCGTTAATAATACGTAGTAAGCATATGCTACAAACTATTTCAGAAATTTCTAAATCACAGAATTGAGCCATACAATATTTAACAAGACCGCGGTTAAATATTTTTCAAATTTTGTTTAAACATTTTTCAAAATTGCCCATGACTGGTACTGCATTTTCCTTGACGTAGGCATAGCTATATATTAATAATAAAGATGACAGCGAGAAACATGAGGATACAAAATACCAGATAAAACATTAAAGCTCATTATGAGTTTAAAAATGTATAGAAAATAAGTGCAAGTATTTAGATGGGTCAATTTAAAATATGCTTACTTACCGTTAGTTCATGTGACTAGGTAAGCAAATAATGAAAGGTTAGATGGTATCTTATTCATCCCAATTCCTACCCGTAGGTCCAATTGGTAACCAATCGAATATTTTTACTACATTTTTCTCTCTTCAAATATATTTTAGTGCCAATGAAAGTTTGAGCTTCCAATATACTATAGCATCTAGAGTCCAATATACTATTCCAATATACTATGTACATCTCGCCATTTGACCTATGGCGACTATGTACACTGACCTGATTTTAATTAATTACCACTCAAGTGTAGTGCCCACCGCCAACGGATCGGTCCAATTTTATACCGCAGATAGTATGCAGGCAGATTATACATACCTATTACAAATATTGACTAAATCTAAATAGGTAATCGAGTATTTTTGTTTTATCTTTTATTCACCCCCTCTTCTATTTATTTAATTTACATACATAATGTTATACATCTATTAAATTATTAGAACTACAAGTATTCAGTGTATTAATAGTCATTTACATAAAATACAGATACTTTCCCACTAAACAACATACTATTATTGATACTATTCAAACGTAACTAACTACTTCCTATACATGCTAATTTATTGTCTACTTTCGACTTTTGGGTGCATCGCACTCACATATTTGAAAATTATTTTTAGCCTAGGTACGTATGATTATTAAATTGTATATACCCATCGAACCTTCGGATGGATAGAACTGACAATTTTTGGAATAATAATATTAATCTCATAGCCTTGAAAAAGTCTAAGAACTTCTTATATCAAAAAATAATATTGAAGCACTGTACAATATTATCATAATCTGTAGACAACTAAATCCCCTTGTCAAACTTATCACGAGAATCCATAATCATATCCACAGCCAGGAATAAATCATAACTTACAATCATTTTCAGCCTGGACGAAATTATGCTGTCGAGATTATAATATTGTCATTATAAAGATAGCAGTTCTGAGATAAGTTTGCTAATTATTAAATTACCTTCATTCTTATATTATATATTACGCTCATAATTGGATATTTTAAGAATCCTGCATTTCATTCATGTCATATGCACTATGCATTTTTCGAAAGTCTCGATGCCGATAACACGTGTAAGCTTAACAATTATTGCAATCGATTTCGTCTAATATAATTTATTAATTATCCCATTCATCTCTCCAGAAACTCGAGACGTCGAGAGTTCGATGACAGTTATTTTGACTTGAAGTAAATATCATATACTCGATCATCTCCACTGGTCACGATTATCTTAAAACTATAATATGCTTTTGCTTATAATATTATGGAAAATTTAATTACGTATAATGAGAAGTATAACGTACCTTAGGTACTTTCTCTGAAAATAGATACATATAACATCTTCTAGCTATGATTTATCAATTGGAAAATAACATGTGTACTTACAGTAAAAATATATCTGTAAACCTTGTATTTGTGTCCATTGGGTTGTAATTCGTAAATCGTACATCGTACTATTTAGGAATAGCCCTGTGTCATGAGTGAGAATGATATGACAGTTGTAGTTGTAAAGCAAAATAGATATTTGGTCCGTGTTGGCACTGAGCATTGGGAATCTGACTGGGAGCTCACTCACTCGATAGGTACTCGACGGACTGGATGAAAAAGAGAGAGAGAGTGGGAGAGAGAATGGGAAAGTGAGTTTTGGGGTGTTCTGTGTTCTGTGATGCAATCAATGGGTCGTCTGTCTAGATATCATTTGTCCACTGGAGACTGCTTTTAAGAGCACGTCAAGATAAATTCGCCTGAGCAACGAAACTTCACTGTGAATCCCATGGTTGACTCTCAGCCAATGACTCATTCCTAATGACCCGTCCCATATGTTCATTGACATCTATCTAACTATCTAAACTCTCCTTAGAATTGTATCTTGAACCATTCCATAGCCCATATAGTCTTGTCCAATCATATTTTTTTCTCAGCTCTCTCTCTCTCTCTCTCTCTCTCTCCTTCACTCATCCTATTCTTCTACTTCTTCTTCTTCTTCTTCGTCCACGTTTTCCTTTTGACTTTTTTCACATGCAATATATCTCTCACATCCTAATCGAAAACTACAATAGCAATAGCAATACCAATAGCAATGAGAAGACTAACTCCAAACCAAACAAACCGTGAACATGCGTAGGCCCCAACATAATATATATTATATATTATGTCCTATCAATTCAAAACAAATATCAGTTGTATACGCAGTATAATACGCCGATATGATATATATGGTTAACCGTGTGATACGATGACGATGACCATTGCTCAGCAACTTCCATTCTCAAAAACTTTCCCTATATAAGTATCTCCCTCGCAGTTACAGTTACGGTACAGTATACAACTCTTGGAAATAGACCGACGTATTCTGCTCTTTTTGTTTCAGTTATTTTTATCTCAATCTGTATAGCGTGGGTTGTATCGATAGATTGTAAAAATTATGATTATAATCTGTAGGATAGGCTAAAAAGAGCTGCAACTAAATATTTGTGTAAGTACATATCTACGTACAATGGAATATACACTATATATATTATACGGAATAAAAGATATAGCTATAGAAGAGCTATATGTGTAACATAAATAGAGTAGTATCTCAAGTGAATGTTGGATATTTCTAGTATGATGACCTAGTGTCATCCCTTGTCTTACCTCGTGTGATTTATATTCATTGTTTTTTTCAGTATGTACATAAATGTGAGCTATTTTTTTATTTTATGGTTTTATTCTTAAATAAACTGGATTAGGATTGGATCGATGGATTCCTATATTTTCCCCCTATAGAGAAAGTCATCCCTATACTACGTAATATATATGCCTACCTTTCTCTATGTCTAAATACATGGACCTACCACCTACTTTCTACAATCTACTCAAAACCAGAGGGAAAAATCCTCATGAAATAAAGGTAATATATGTCCTCTTCATATGTATGCACCTCCAAGGATGCAAGTACAAGGACAGGAAATAAAGGTAATTTGCTCTTTTTCTGTTTTTTTGTTGTTGCTGTTGTTGTTTTGTACGAATCATATGTTCAACATTGAAATTTATTTATCTCCCATATGCCTTTCACTACCTATCCGCAGGAAGAGACCAGTAACATATAGAAACCCGTGTGTCATAGTGTCAGTTTCAATGTCAGTAGAGGCTCAGAGTCTCCTATTTTTCTTCTTGTTCTTCGTCGTCTTCTTCTCTTCATCATGAATCATAATGATGGTGTTTTCTCATATGCTACAAATCCGTTCTTGATGACCATTTGGATGAGATGATCGTGTTCCCCAAACTGATACACCATGTGCTCCCATCTAAAGAATAAACAATTCAGGTTATCAGGACCTGGACCAGACACCAGAACCATACCCAGCATTGCATGAATCTCGACAACTCTAATTTATTTACAATGTTCACGGGACGGGGTAGTATTGGGGGAGATGGACTTGGAAGGGATTGTCTGCCCACTCCAAACATTTTTTATGAAGTACCCCACCAGTATAGTACAGTCCCCAGTAATTATTTAAACTCTACAATTTTATTTCTTGATTTTTTTATAGACTTTCCGAAACTCGCTCACTCACTCAAGAGCATAAACTAAAACTAATAAAATTATTATAGACTCAATTCACTTTCACCACTCTAAAATTCTGAAATTCAAAAGTCCACAAGTATATATGGAGCCAGAGAGACGAGAGTGAGAGGGCCACTGGACGAATTCAAAGTCATGAATATCAATACGTATATTGCATACAGACTCTATGCTTTTAGGTAGGGCGTGGGAGTGAAGTATAAAATCCGAATCCGAATCCGAATCAGAGCTTCTGCTTATCCGCAGTTGAAGAAACCGCAGTCATTCCTATGAATACATTTATAGATATTTCGGCAGAAAGAATTATGCAGCTGAATTGAATTGAAGTTATTCCATCTCTCTCTCGGCGTCGGCTTCGCTCTTGGTCTCCCTGTGTAATGGGTGTATCGAACTACAAGCAAAACCACTCTTCCCCCACAAACAGAAACATATATACAAGGTAAGCATCAACACCGGAGCCGAGAGTTGAAAACCCGAATGCGGTCATCTCCTCAACTTTCTCCATAAAAGTTTACCACCAGTACAAGCTTATTGACGCCAAATTCCACCCCCCCCCCTCCCTCAAAAAAAAATAGAAAAACTTCATACGATACTGCTGTACCTGTAAGTATGTAGTATCTCTACCCCTATACATACACAGCCTATATAGTATACATAAGAATTAGCAAGGGAGATCCAGCAACTGAAAATCACTTACGTTGGAGCATCTATCAGTACAAGATCAGCCTTTTTCCCCACTTCAATGGATCCATATTTAGAGGATAGTCCTAAAGCATAAGCTGCATTCAAGGTACTTGCAACTAGTGACTCTTCCAAACTCATCTTGCAAATTATACACGCCAGATGCATTACCATGGGCTGAGGTGGAAAAAATACACAGACGCAATTTATGAGCACATATTGTAAATACTGAGCTAAGAAATAATTCAAAATGCAATTTAATTGCAATTATTCTAGAATTATTTAAACACGAAAATTGGGAGTATGACTTATTTTCTAACATTCGACAAATGAATAAAATTATGGAGATAAATAATAATAATAATTCAAAAGTTATTTAGAATTTCGGAATCTGAAACTGTTTGATTGTAAGTGTAATGTACCTATGTTAAAAGTAAATTGAGGGAGAGGATGGTCTTACCATAGAAAGACAGAAAGCATTTGGATTGAAGTCTGATCCCAAAGCAACAATGGCACCTTTTTCAATCATTTTTCTCACGGGAGGAGCCTCTAGTCGTAGAATGTAGGCAGTTGTGGGGAGAATGATGCCAGCACAGTGATTCTTGGCCATCTCTTCAATCCCTTTATCCGAGATTCTCTCCAAATGGCTCATTGCTTCTGCCTTGATTGAGGCTCCCATCTAAATTTTCAGGGTCATAAGTTTAATCAACCATCAAAATAAATTGTTCATGCATGTAAACGGATTCCCTCGTTTATTTTCTTCAAAACTCATTCCTCCCTTATCTCCTCATCCTTTTCCTTTGGTCAGCGTCATCGCTTTCTTTCTTAGACTTGGATTCAAGTCCTACTCAAATACTTTTCCAATTTTGTGACCTCTCAAATTTACTCTCTCTCTCTCTTTCCCAACCAAAGCCTTCATTAAAATGCTATGTGAAGTGAGTACGCATTGCGCATTAGTATAATAATATACTGCATTCTGGACATTGTAAAGCCCTGCCTCAATGGTCGTAGTAATAGCTTTTATTTCTACATGAAATATATAGAAGGTCCGTCGTTGTTACAAAAGCAGATACCAGCCAGATGATACTACTGATATTCAATCATCAAACTCTCAACTCAAAAATCATTTTTATTCAGAAAAAAAATTGTAAAATTTATGCAGTGGGGAAACTTGTGTACTGTGTTTCTGACAACTATAAAATTGAGATAGTATTGTTCACCCCATGCCCATAATAAATCGTCCGTTAAGAATCATTCTGTCTCAAGTCCAGTGGACATCTGTTGGAATTACGACAAAATGATTTTTCCCCGACGATATAATGTCGTGCAGATTCTTTTTCCACTATCTAAAAATTGGAAATATGGCTTGTATCACCTCTTCCATGAGAGCACCCTACCTACATATAGTTGAAAGTGGGTATGTGTATACAATGAATGAGTAGATAAATGCTACATCGATATCTTCAATAAAGTGCACGGACGTAAATTGAAACTTGTGAAATGCTGACTCCGTTCTCCGTGTCCAAAGTCTAAAACTTTCCCGTTCTCAGCTTGAATTTGACGAGCTACTCATTTAGAAATCAAAAAGAATTTACGCAAAGTAGCATATCTACGACGACGACAAGAAAGAGAGAGTGGAGGTCGTATCATTTCACATGCACTACCGAGGGTAAACGACTACTTTTACTGTCCTACACATGCTGCCCCTCTTTTATATAATGCTAATTCGGCATTTAAAAGCAAGATATTCTCGGTAGTGTCTTTATATGAATTTGCCAGGGCAACCAAAGGGAGCGTACCAAGTCACAAATGACAACGCCAAACGTGAGTTGGCAACACTGACTGACTTAGACTTGGGATCCGAAGCAAAGCATAAGGATGAGACACACAAATAATAATACGTAAGGCTGGGAAAGGGGTACATATATATAGAGAGAGAGATGTGTAGGAACCGAGTACGGATAATAGCCATAATAATATGGAAATAAAAAATGTTTCGAATTCTCTGTGTCAACTAACTAACTAATGCCAAATTATTCCACTCACGACACCCCAATGCAACCAGAGCCTAGCCTGAGCCGTGACAGAGTAAAATGGCTTTGGGCTCTACTTTGTTGACTAGAGCGAAGGATAAAAGAAACTCTTCATATATAATAGAATAGGGACAGAGAGAGAGAGAGAGAGAAAAAGAGTTGAGTTATCAAATTTAGAAGAAAAGTAGAGAGACGACGGAAATAAAACCAAAACCAACTTTGGTTTTCTCTCTTCTTCGTCTCTCTGAGGATGAGCATGAAGATGAAGATGAGGATGAGGGTAAAATCTAGAATTAATTTCCCGTAATGATTCAGTGGTGAGAAGGGAGGGGAGAGTGAGAGAAGAATCCTTATTTAATTACAAGTGTGACTTTAATTATGAGTAGCTTACTTCTGCACTGCCCAAAGGATAAAGTTCATCAGCATGGAAATTCATTCGAAGACCCATCTCTCTCCCAGCTTCTAAGATCCTCTTTGAATTCTCAAGTTCAAAAACACCTTTCTCACAGAAAACATCGATATTGTCCACAGATATTTCTCCTAAACGAATGGATCGGGCTACAGCTGGGAGTTGCTCCTCAATTATTGCTCTCGTCGCCGTATCTTCTTTCATATCTCTACATACATTTTGTTCCCAGTAGTAGTTACATGTCCAAGTATAGCAGTACAAAATTCATCAATAGCACAACATTACACTTGAGATGAAATCGCCAAGGATCATGCTGCAAGCTTTGAATTACTGACCCTAATCACACTCATGTAAATAATTGACCTCACACATAGGGCTGGATAAGGGATAGGGACTATGGATGTGATTGACTGTCTGAGGCGTGTTTGATCTTAGTTAGATGAGGTAATTTCATGGAAGAATCAATTCCCTGAATCTGAATCTGACTCCGAATTTCGAATTTTCAATGCTGCTACAAAAGATGTACACGTATTATATAGTCTATAGTATAGGATTTGGAGAAAAAATTTACTTGGGAATTGCATGAGCGCCACAGAAAGTGATGGAAATATCAATGAAGGAAGATAGCTCCCTCTTCGCCCTTTCCAAAACGCGGAGCATCTTCAATTCAGTCTCCACATTGAGGCCATAGCCTGATTTACATTCGACAACTGTCGTTCCTACAAAATTCAAAGAAAAAAAAAATTGAATCATACACAATTCATTAAACCTTCAGTTTTTTGCTCTCGCATTACTCAACACTAATCGAGACACGCGTTAGGGATGTTTTTCCTAAGCTCCCTGAACTACTTTTTACATCAATTTTTTTCTCATGTAAAAAATACACAAAAAATATTTTCTACAATCTACGACAGATACTATACATATTATAGTCTCCCCTCTTTTCATTCTGGACGAGGCGGGAGGAGGGGGACGGAGTGGCAGCTCTCTTTCACAGATGCATTTTATACTGGATGGCCTTTCCTCCGTAATTTCACACCCAAATCTCTCAACCTTGTGTATGTGTGATTCATGCATATACAAGTAGGTAACTCAATTAATGATATGGAACTAGTGTGCAAAAATTAGTTTTACAGTGTATAAATGGGAAATGTAAATAGAAATCTGAGCACGAAAATGGAAAATGGGAAAACGAGAACCAAAGCTATATGAACCTGGGAATACAAAATATATACTTTCTGTAGATTTGTAGTACCTACTTCGTAATGTTAATATCCATATATATCCACTGAATTCAATGGTGAAAACGAAACAAAAAATAAACATATATATGTATATAGTATATGCTCATTTGGAATATAGCATGTACAACATTAAGGTGAAAAAAAACAGTGGAATTGAAATTTTTAAATTTGTATAACCTGAGCGTAAAATTCGAAGAAGACGATCCCGTAACAGACGGAAAAGTTCATCTTCAGATGCTCGCCTCGTATGCTCGACTGTATAATGAATCCCTCCACCCGCATTATGTATACTCATGTACGTGGCTCCAGCCAGCTGAAAGAAAAAAGCAAAAAGTTATAATGTATGAGCATACATTAGTCATGTTCGAACAGATACGTTGACGAATGATAGTCTTGATCCGGTTTAACTTCCACAATACACGTTGACTCATAGTTACATGGCTCAAAATGGAAAACGTGGGGATTTTGGGAAGCTGGTGTCACAAGCAAACTGCTGGTCACCTGCGTCGCTTTTCACACAAATGCTTATTTTAGTCAAATGAAATGCGACCAAAAAAAAAGAAGAAAAATACCAAAGCTAGCATATCTAGTATAGCATTTTCAGTTGCATGCTACTATATGGGGGGATTGGCCAATAATGACAATGGCCATGTATACAAATATGCGGGTAAAAGAAAACGATTTGAGAAAAAAGAAAAACCCTGAAAGCTCCGTCAGCCCGGGTCAGGATATAGTATAGGGAGGAAATGAAGACATCAATTCAATCCTCATGCCTATATTACCTATGCATGTGTCACGGAAATCCAAAACGGACTATTTTCTTAAAAGTCGCTGTCGCTATCGAAAAGTCAGCCGAGTTTTATGTGAGCACAAATAATATAATGCGCATTTATAAGTAACAGGATTGGAAAGAGAGACAAAAAATGGGATTCTTTCTATCTTGCACAATTTCCCTCCACCCCCTCTCTGCAGTCTACACTAAATAGGGCATGTTGACTTCAGTATAGCTAGATACCTGGTAGGTAGGTACTTTGGTTTTGGTAGTTGGTAAGGTCCCTACATAATATGTATCATGTATAACACATGTAAGAACAAACAAGAAGGATTATATCAATAGGAAAATTCAAGGGAGTGTGCCACAGTGAGTTTTTCCCTCCGAACTTGGCAAGAGCAATGATACGTGCCTTCTCATTCATTCATTTATTGGGTACATATAGGTAGGTAGGTACATATAACCAGTGCAAAAAAAAAGCAAACCAAACTATCATTCGACTACTGAGTGAGCGGCACACACATAGACACACACAGACCATGAGCCGCACACGGAATACAGCCAAATTGAAAAGTGAACAATATAAATATCCCAAAGGGCTTAACTTTCTGCCGTACCTTCATGCGGAATTCGTGAACTCGATCGCCGGCCCAAACAGGATGAGTGTGAGCATCAATAAAGCCGGGCTGAAAAATTTGAAAACCACTTGGTAAATATTGCATGTGATAAAATATCGAAAGAGATAAATAATTCTATTAAAGTGATTGATTCCATTATCAAACTAATGCACTCCACCGTAGTTAAAATAAAAGACCAACGGTTCTACGGAGTCGGAGGTAAAGTTGGAGATGATGACAACGATATATTATGTATGTACGGACAGAGTCATGTAATATAGATTAATTAATTGTGTATACGCATACTATTATCTTTAACAAAAATGGCTCCTACTTACATTCTTAATACACCTGTACTTTGCCTCCAATTAAATACAAAATGAAACTAAAATAAAAAACTCACCAAAATGCATAAATCAGAAGCATCCACTGTTCTCTCAAATGCAGTATTCCGGAATTTCGCACGGATCTCACTATCGAAGCCAATTGCAGCTATCGCTCCACTCCTTTAAATAGTTGATTTTTCACATAATACATAATAATTAATTTCATTTTATAAATTCCCTTGCATCTAAAAGTTGTTCTTGTAACAAGTAATAGATTTTTATATAGTATTATATGATTCACACATTTATATATCAATTTAAAACCATGTTCAAAACACCCTCGCACTGCGTACTCATTTTTTCCTCTGCAAAAGTAGGTACATATTTTCGAACAAGTTATGAAATTGTTATTGGTAAATGAAGCTGCTATTTCCATTATCATTCACACCCCCTACTGAAGACATTTATCAATTGCATAATATTTCCCATTCTATATATATATACATTTTAGTATTTTCCAGGGGCTAAAAAAAGCCTCTTATCAGTATAATGAAATATATATGTGAGGAAGCCACAGCCACCTAAACCCAGGAACGAGCTAATACTGCTATAGGTACTACTTACAGTATTATGTACTTTGTAATAACGAGGAACGACGTCTTGTATCACGCTAATAGCGCATGAAAATTCATATCTGACATTCAACTCCACAAATGACGATAAACATTGCCCCAGGTTGTGACTACATGCGAACCTTTTCCTCTATAATATTTTTGTAGTTAGCATAATTTTCATACAAATTTATTTGTGCTGCTGCCTTCCCATGATGCCACGGCTTAGTGCAGTACCTATAAATATTTCGTTTTATTTTATATAGTATGCTGTGTTCACCGTGCCGTACACAGCACTCTTTATACGCGACCAAAGGGCAAAAGAACGAAAGTAAGAGTTTTTTTAAGATGCCAAAGCTGAGCTGGAAACAAGCCGAAAACGGTTTTTTTGAGGGGGGAGGTTTTTATTCCCGTCAATTTTGATGAGTTCTACGTTATGGTCATATTATATGGAAATAAACGAGAGTCACTAATGCTCCTATGAGGAGAAAGGGGCAAAGGAGGTTCACAGTCAATGACATTACTATTGATTATTTGACGCAACTTGTGTCAAAGGAAAGAGTGGAAATTATTCATTATCATTATTATATTAGATGCGTATATAATCTAAGAATTATATTACACAATAATGTTACTACACTTGATACAGGTGCTCAAGGAGTATTAATTCCGGAACCAGGACCAGCAACAACACCATATATGCAAAAGGCTATTACAGAATATCTTCTGCTTGATTGTATGTATCTATCTGTCCATGTATACTTAGTGGGAGTATCAAGACAGGGCAGGAGCAGGACTGTCTGGAAAAGACTATTTCGACTTTGTCCGAATTAGTTAATATTTTAAGCCTGCAAAGGCAAACAGAAGCATATTTAGGTAATGGAGGTCATAATGAGTCCTTGGTGGCTCGCGTCGAAGTGGAAGTTGAGTTGGTTGGGTAATGTCGTTGTCGGTTTGTGAGGAGCCGAAACGTGTTATCGTGTGCAATACTTTGAGAGTCACAATAAGACGAGATGTATTGTATATTTTGTAGAGATCCGCTCCTCGTAATTCTCAGTGTACTACTACGAGGCAGGAGAGTTTTCAAGCTTAACGTGCTATGCATACAAATTAGTCTTGAAAGATTCACGTGTTCATGGACTCGAGAACACACATGGATCCAGGGTATACGGCTACGGGTCACCGCTCACTCCGGATTTGTTCGAGTAAATATGCTATACGCGTACTTTTAGGTGCACCACACATACAGGGTATTATGAGTCTTATACACACAAAAAATAATTTTGAGTTGCGCTCGTCAAAAGTTACTATTATTTTTAGCAAAAAATCAAAACCTTAAATTACAATATCTAAATATACGTTTACTTTTTTTCTCTCTCATGCATGTAGTTCTCAATCTAATCAGGATTTGCTTCACCACTCGTACGTTCATACTTGTGAATGGTGCGCGAAGACTACACTCTACACCACACCTAATAATAATAGACTTTATTCGTCAACTGCTTTCATTACAGAAAGTTGCCAAAATGACACAGTATACGGTACCAGGGGTTTAACCCTATTATGGAATATATTTGTGTTGTACAGAAAAAATGTAGTAATAGAATAATTTACATATTATTATCCGGGATTGGGTGTTGAGTATAGGTGTTGTTGGCATATTTGAGTAGTACCCTTGAGAATTGCAATAACGATGTCTTCGATAATTGCAGTCTTTGGAATGCCGTATTCTGTTAAGAAACTTTCGAAGAAACTGCTAATAGTTCCTCGCGCTCCGAAATACCGCCCGATTGTTTTAATATTACGGAGATTGAAATGATTTTGGAAGTAGGGAATGCAAAAGACTGTTAGATGGGTGTTTGTTTACCTACACAACAGTACAGTCAGTGTCAGTCATAAAGAGTTTAGTTTTGAGTTGGAGTTAGCATTTAAAAAATAATGGTAATTCTCACGTGTGCAATAATTAAAATACTTTTAATTTTCATAACATTTATTGCGCAAGGGGAAAAATACTTAAATACAATTAAATCCTAGTATTTAACTTTAACAATAATAAAGTAGTAAAATAATATTGTATTCAAGCATGTGAAGGATTCTATTTTTGTCTTTATTTCAAAAACTTAAATTAGTACAAATTACTTTTAAACTGTGTTTCTTCATGAAGTACATAATATAGACAGAACCGTAATTCCACACTGCAGGCCTTCTCCATGGTACATTTTTAAAATGTTCACAAAAATCTTAGGAAAATGTAATAAGAAAAAGAAAACATACTTGTCAGCTACAAGAGAAAGGCCATCATCCGGCTTAGCACTCAAAACTTTGAGAGTTTTCATGTGCCCTCCAGTCAGAAAACTCTCCCCACCAGAAGTAACTTGTACTATCTGTTTGGCTGAGTGGACTAGCAATTGCATTGTCTCACTCATTTCGTTTTTCTTCTTTTATTTTTTTTCTTAATAAGTCCTTGTCCTGGAATTGTCACTGTGCACTACAACTACAATCTATGTTACAATCCTTAGGAGAATGTGCAAACACCATGAGGGGGAAAAACTTACATAAAAACCTTACAGAGTAATAGAGGAGAGAGGAAAGAAAATCCACTAGGTATGCACAAACTGACTGTCTCTTGTCACTGATAATATCCAAAGGGATTTAATTTATAGTGAATACTCTCGCTTGCTTTAAAAAAGGTATCTGCTCTGTGTATGAGTACAGGGCTTCTTCAAGTCTTGAGCTTGTCTTAAGGTCTTGAGCTTAACCAGTGCACTACTGGCAATCGGAATCTACGATGGTTTATTCCTGTCTGTGCACAAATAATAATTATAGTGCACACACACACACAAACACACAATGATCGGTTTGCACTTTGAGCTCTCGTTCTTGACTCACTAGTCAGTTCAGTAGCTACTTATATATAGTATATTACTATGTTCCTAGGGGTTCAGGGTATCACTATACTTCAAGTTGTGTATAATACACACTGTGGAGGATGATGAGGCCTCAGTTGAATAAGATCAAGAGCGACTACTTCACTTCATCTATCTATTTAGGTATGGCTACCTACCTACCTTGACTTTGTACTGCACAACTAAATATAAATCCCAGTTGATTCCCACACACACACACACACACACACACACACACAGCAACCCACATGTAGGCTGACTGTATGAGCGAGGATGAGGAATTAGAGCTTCCCTTTTAAGATATTTAACTTTGGAAGCAATGCAATTCAATGAGCTATAGATAGTTAAATGAGCAATCCCTCTTCGTCTTCTTCCTATGCACTACGTGGAATTTATGTAGAAAAGGAGGAAGAAATCTAGAAAAAGAGAATGCACATTATAGATATAATGCATGGCATCAGCTACTTAGTTTTCATGGAGGTCCAAATGCAGTATGAACTATATTATGCATCATCTGATTAGTGTACACCGCACGCTTTGAGGCTTTTGAATTCTTTAACGTGTTGTGGGGACAGAGATACGTCTACATGATTAAGTATACTGTAGAACTTTGAACCTAAAGTTATAGGTGGTATTTCATGACTGTAATCTTCTGCCTGTACAAAAATTTTACAAGGCATGGACGTATAGCACACATTATGAGTATTAAAGTTCAAAATATTCATGGCGTGTACGGTGAGTGGTAAGACAGAATTTAAAAGATTAGTTATAATTATTATCCATCAATACATTCAACAGGATTCAAAAGATTGTCAATTAAACTGAATGGGAGTAAAAGGATTTCATTTTTGTACAATCAATCTGTACATTTTATAATTTAGTAAATTCATATAATTATTAGTACAAGTCAAAATGGAAAGCAATTCAAAACAGTGGTTGATTTTGATTAAATCGTTACAGGCAAAAGAGATTTCATAGTAGTAGTCACTACTGCTCAGTCGAGTTGAGTTTATGATACGGCGAGATAGCAAATTACAAGTACCGTAAAGCTCCAAATAAATCCCGGGTCTCCAATAGATCCCGGGCCTCTAATAGATCCCGGGTCAAAAGCCAAGTTTAACGTATATCCCTCCCCGGGATGTACTTGGGTCTTTAAGGGCAGATCCCGGGTCTCCATTAGATCCCGGGCCTCTAATATATCCCGGGCCTAAGGCAAAGTTTCGCGTATATCCCCCCGGGATCTATTTGGAGCTTTACGGTACCTACACAGTTTGTATAGTATCTAATTTTATTCTTATTTCAACAGAACAGACTGATGGGAAAAAATAAGAGAGAGACAAAAGCATTCAAATTACTTGTAACTTGTAATTTGTAATGATAAAAAAACTGGTGTACTTTTGGTGTGATATGCATATTCGCCCTACGTCCACTTTAGTATTTTGATACTATCTTGTGTTTTTCCACGGACAACACACAAATAAAATAATGCTGAATTGTCAACAAAACAGTGATAAAAAGATGTTTCTCCTCTATCTCTCACACATATCCTTGTCCGCTCCTTTAGCACAAATTATATTTAGTATAAAATATAATTTTATCTCTCACTATTTATTTCTTGCCTTCTATATAATTTGAGTAACTCAGTTACAGCAATCTCGACAAGTTTCAAATTTCAACTAAGCAAGCTATTATCTCTATTATGTATGGTTGTTTGGTTGTATTTATATAAATATTTAAGTAATTACGTACTTGAGACTTTGATAACACTGCTGTAATCACCTAAGTCATCAGTGTCAGCTTATTTTTGTGTGTTTATTTAATAGGAATAGCAACCTGGAACTCTCTTAGCGTGACGAGGATTACTGGTGATTATTTTTTTTAAGTGATTCAAATGCTCCTCAACTAAGTATAAGTCTGTCAAAGTAAACTGTCAATAAGCCATGCAGTGCACGGCGTTGTTAAATGTATAATGTATTTTAACTAACAACTCACCATTTTGTTATCTCTAGATTCGTTAACATATATTCACATTCTCAACATTTTATTCTTTACGTCCTTATAGCTTGTAATCCATTAAAAAATTCAACTTATAATATAACATAACCTATCGATCTTGCATCTAATATCTCGTAATTAATTCATACAAATGAATGGCGACCTATTAAGGTCATAATATAATGTGACGACAGGTTATTAAATTTTTCAAAAAACAATTATGTATGTATATAGTTATTATATACCGCTACTGGCTTAAAGGAGCTTTAAAAAAGTGTATACTACTTGCACTGTCTAAACTGGGTATTTAATTGGAAGTGTAAGAACCTGCCTAAGTATATGCGACCTATTAATTGTGTTCAAAGCCATTAACTAAGAGCAAAGTAGGAAAAAACAGTCGTCCCGAAACTATATTATATAAAGCGTTATAATTATTTGAAAAGTTGTTACCAATAATATTAATAATAATATTACAAATTACAATACAGTAACCAGTTGTAAAAAAAACAGAGCATGAACAAGGCATATAAAATATATGCCTTGAGCATGAATGAAAAATTAGAATGCGATTTATTAGTTTTTCATACACGTTAATGGTACTACACAAGCATTATGGACTAAAAGTAAGAAGTTATAAGTAAAATGCACTATAATTAATTATTCTATAATTGTGTATCCATACTGTTATTATACTGCGCATAATAAAGAAGTTTTTATTGAATCTCTCTCTTACATACTTAGCATAATTACTTACCTACACGAGGATCTATTTACAAAGATGGTTTGGAGATTACTAGAGTCCTCTACCAGGAAGAGCGGCTGCTTCCAAACATTTGGATCCATCGAGTGGGTCTGACCTCTATGCCTTGGAATGGAATAGTAAGATGGGAAGGAGATCCTCGATGATTCGAGTTTTTGTTGTGAGAATGAAAGTGGAATAGTGGAAATCATGTGGGATGGGAGGGAACCCCCTGACACTCATAGTCACAAGTAAAGGAGCAGTAATACTCACAGTCGTAGTGTCTTTCATTCTGGGATTGAATTAGTGAGAGAAAGATCCATCATCAAAATTATGCATTGAATTCCATGGTTGCAGCAGCAGAGGAAAAAAAAGAGCAAAAACATCGGGACATTGGAATATTATTATTATTATCATCATCACTACTAACTAATCTACATCTAGTACTATTATCAGTGTGAACAGTGCTGTTTTTATACCAAAACAAAAGTATCCGTCATTACCAGTATTTCCTCAACTCATATTTTGTTGGACCCATACTCTCGATAAATTAGGAGAGAAGAGCAGGGCTGCAAACTGGAAGGACAGAAGGAAAAACACATTAAAAATATTGAATTCATGAGTTAACGACGATATCACTGAGATTTAGATCAACGGTTGACGGTATATCTCACATTCAAATCGTGGAATTATAATAATGACTATTTTGTCGAAGAAAAAGGGAAATTCGACCAAGAATGAAGTTGACAGCGTTGATCATAGTGGAACACATCCTCATCCTCATCAACTCTCGCATCCTTTGTCTATCCCCCACGCCCAACTGCAGGTAAACAACATATGATATTAATATAATGTCTTAATGATTTGGATCAATAGGATGCAGTGACGATGACATATTCGTCCTTCATCTGTCCTGCCTGTGTATCCGTTAAATTTTTAAAGTTGTTGAGTTTGTTTATGTTTGAATAAATAATGTATCAATTGTTATAATTATTGATGATCGTAATAGTCTATTTACACACGGATTAATATTTTAACTGTTTGTGACCCGTAAGTACGTATACAACTTCCATCGTCTTCACAACCTAAAATATCCACAATCAACAAACGAATTCCAACGCAATTGTTGACGAGTAATAAAATACATTTTTTACGACTGGCAGATGTTAGCTTAAGGTTAATATATTGTACATATCAACATTGTGACTGGGTGCATTTTCAGTTTCTGATTCAAAATGTTACTAACACACATAATATAAAACTGAAAGAGGTTATACGTGATGCAATAGTTCCTTTGCTCATATAATTTTTGAAGATAAAAAATTGTTTGATGCATTTGAAGGAACAGATAGATACTACATAAAATACGCTGTACTGTACAGTCACACATCCCAAAATAGGTATTGCCGTTTTAAATTTATGTTTTACTTTTGTTAAAATGCGCCATGGAAGTCACTCATGGTAGAAGGCAGTCTATTTTTTCATGTCACTAATGTAATACATAAGTGTTTTCGAAATACTTATTGTCTCAAAATGGCGGAAAATAACTTGCAGTATCAGTTACTTGAGAAAATATGAATATTTTACATTGCTGTTATTTTAAAACTTCAACAGAGTAAGATCAGCATGTGGAACTACAGGCTACGTATTAAAATTTAGTTTTTAGACTTATGGATGAGACATAGGTACTTGTAAATTATTTTTTAGGTAAGCAGATCTTACAATTAGTACTAGGGAATCCAATCTTAATAAAGCCCTACACAACGTACAATATACTTTTTTGAAGTATGATGAAGATCCATGCCAACAAAATATTAGCCAAGGGCTCTTATGCTTTACTTAATTTTTTTTCAAGACTGCTTGTTGCATTACTGTTTATTATGTACCTACTTTGTCTGTATGGAGAATTTATTAAAGTGCAAGGGATGTGTTTCTAAATAGGGATGCTGTGTAGGTATATGAATTATAATTATACGCAGCAGTCCAGCAATGTTGAATGCTCGTAGTCATCGACTTTGCGAATTGCCTGGATTTGGCTTTAATTTTGAATATGTATGCCTAAACTTGCAGCTTGTACTTGTGTAGTTGTTCTAATCGATACCATTAATTAACATTTAGCCCGAAAACATCACTTTAAGTGCCGAAAGATTGTTCGGCAGTGATAGACCAACCGCTGGAGCCATTTGGTCCTCTCAGGCCTTGCCACATCCTCATACCCATAGTATTGGAAGCGCAGACAAACGGACCAGCCAATCTCACTATGACGAATATGATCACATTGACACTAATAATACGCACGGAAAACGTCGTCATCGGGTGTCTCCTTTGAGGTCAGCATTTATTTTGTGGCCACGAAATTTTTGTTAATCGTATAAGAAACACAACAAACCTATAAATTTAAAATTATATTGTACATGTTGATGTATACATCAGAAACGTTCAGGTAGTGCACGGATGCAACTGTAAATTCGACGGTGAAGTTAATATTTTAAGAAAGAAATATTATTTCTGATCTACGTGACCGCTTGAATAGGGAATATAAATAAACATGATTGTGCACTAGTGAACTCTGCTGTTAAACATAAGGATTTAATAATACTAATGCTATAGATTGTTTTGTCAGCTAGAGTGTAATGTTTTTAAATTACTTCATAGATCCAGTCGCAGCAAGCATAGTCGGGTTGAGCGTGATCGTACTGCTCCTGCTTCTCCAAACGGGAGCAACACATCGGTGGTAGGATCAGCATCATCGGAGTCGCCAACTACTATTTGCAGTATGCCACCAGCAGTGCCATCGGATGTTGGATGCAACTCAGAAGACGAATACGAGAATCGGCCCCATGCTCAACTAACTGAAGAAGAATGGCTCGAGGTATGCCGTTTCGTTCCTGTACAGTAATGCAATTATTAATGAGCATAATAAAAAACTTTCAATGGATTTATGTAGCGAGAGAAGCGATTTGAGAAAAAAGTTGGAAAAAAACGATTAATAATCAAGAAGATGGACGAAGACGGCGCTTGTCTTTTTCGTGCCGTTGCGGATCAAGTTTATGGTGATCAAGAAATGCACATGATTGTTCGAAAGCATTGCATGGACTACATTGTAATTAAATATTTATAAGTGTCTTCACTTTTAAAGCTTCTTGCTTAATTTTCCAGTAAAATTAATTACTTTATTTTCATCTATGTTGCTAAATATTTCAGGCTGCCAACGCAGACTACTTTTCGCAATACGTGACGGAAGATTTTGATCATTATGTAAGCCGGAAGAGATTAGAGAACGTGCATGGCAACCACATTGAGATTCAAGCAATGAGCGAAATGTACAATCGAACTATTGAAGTCTTCTGCTACAGCACTGGTACACATGATAAAATATTTATATTTATGACATGACTAAATAAATGTGTATTGTGTATTTTTATCCGCTAGCGTTTTTTAAATGTTGGGTTATTAATTTTAATGCTGGTTGCGGATTTATATATGTGGTGATTATGATTTAATTAGAGCCCATAAATATATTTCACGGGACTGTTAAAACCGACAACGAACCTATTCGACTCTCTTACCATCGTGGAGTGCACTATAACAGCATTGTGGATCCATTTAAGGTATTGACGTCGTCGATTTAACCTATTCATTTTCCCTCTAAATACTTATTAAATTCTAATTTATTAATAAAATAAGAAGTTGTTCATTGTAATGAAGTTATGACGTGATCTATGGTTAATGTATTACCAGCGAGAAGTTAAAGCGTGAATTATGTAGTTATTTAACGTGCTAATAATTTTGTGTAGGCCACTGTTGGCGTTGGATTAGGTCTCCCTGGACATTGTCCCGGCTTGGCTGACAAAAACATTTTGAAAGAAGCAGCTCGCCAAAGTGAGGAAGGGCACATCGAACAAGTAATATAAAATGGATTTTAATCTTGCTTTTTGCGTGTTAATTATTAACAAATGTTGTAATGCATCATAGTTGGTGGCAAGTGTCATAATGCAGCTATAATTGTAGGTTATAAATTTTGAATATTGCTTGCAGTGTATGCTGGAAGATAAATTGCGCGCAACTGATTGGGAAGCAACAAACGAAGCAATAGAAGAGCAGGTTGCGCGTGAGAGTTACTTGCAGTGGCTAAAAGACAATGAAAGACGCAACAGAGCAGCTGTAAGGCTGTTTTCTCACCTATTAATAACATAATTTGTTCGTAGATTATAAATATAATTCTTTTAAATAATTAATAAACTTCTTTGTAAATTAAGCAGCGGTCTCCCACCGCATCAAGCTCGTCTTCTACTGTAACTTCGTCCGCCTCTAGCGGCGAAATTCGATCTCCAAGACCCCGGGCTCATGGTAGCACTATATCTCCGATTGGTTCACCTTTTCGTGGGGAAACATCATACCGTAATTCTCCATCAAGGTTATCTCCGCCTCCTTCGGTTCCCAGCACCAGCAAAATGGCCACAGGGGTTAGTTCACCATCAACACTGGGAGCAGCTTCGTTGTCACCATCTCCCTCGTCTAATTCCATATCAGGAGGTTCAGATAGCTTCCAGTTGCTTGAAACCTCTTCTTTTATGAATCAACTTCCGCCGGAAATGTTTGGTAAGATCTTTTGGGTTTTAGTTATATTACATACTAAGCTTCTATATTTTCTTTCAATTATTTACTATTATTAATCTGTGTAGTACATACGTACAAATATAGTCGATTCGATTATGACTGTAGGACTGCAAGATTGGGATGAGAGTGGAATATTGGCTCAAGTTTTAGCTGCATCTCAGCAAGAATATCTGGACAATTTAAAGCGTACATCCGGAATCAACAATGTCACTGCGACAGGAGTCCGCGATCCCGAAAACAATAATTAAGGAACTTTACATTTTCTTCCGTTAGAACGCGCAAGTAAATATCTTTTTAATTTGTTACGGTAAACATTTGTGTCATAGTGCGTTCCCAGTATGGATGCAACCTAGCTCTACGTTCTCGCATTACATAGTTGTTAAAATCAAATGTAAGTGTACACGATTATTCTAGTAGCCGCATAGGATAATACTCCACAGCCTAAAATTTCGCAAAACGCAGCTCCTCGAGTATAGTCAGCAGTTGCGCTTAATCGTCTCGTGACAAATTCAAGAACTTTTATGTCTTCCCTTTGCAGAAGCATTAATTTAACTCAGTTATTCTTCAGCCACACTTGCACACTCTTTACTTCTAAAAAAAGTAAGACTCAATCCCCAGATCAATTTTAAATCGGTATCAGTATACTTACTACGGAGTGCATTTACGTGAATTAAGAATTGTAAATTGTTTACTTCACAAATACTAACAATGATACCCATATTACTGCAGCAAACGATGAGCATACATATATTCAAAAACACCCATGTTAAACAATTACATACGTAAAAATAAAATTTTACTGTTTAGAAGTTGTGTTTAGACTGAACTCAAATTTTAGGTCACGGTAGGAGTCAACTCATACTTTCTTGTATTGCGGGGTTGTAGATTTTGAATTTGTAAGATTTTCGTATCATTTTCAAAACGTTTTCAGTCTTTGTCGGAACATATTGCACTCAAACTACCTTTTATCTTATCTCGTTTAGTAAAGCAAAATTAAAAATTGCTTAAAAAAATCGCTTAGTATAAGCTGTAGATTAAAATTTTGGCGTTTGTTCGGCTGGTTTTTTTTACTTCATGTTACTATCATGTGAAGGGAACATTATGATACTGTATATCGGGAGTATTTGATTGGGATGGTGATTTAACTTAATTTAGGAGTCATCTACCATGCGTTGCTTGTTTATCCAATAAATAAGATGACGTATTGTCGATACCATAATAGTATATCACATTTGATGCTTATGAGTCAAAAATCACTATAACACTCATATTATCACGCTGAAAATTTCAAACTTTATTTGAATTAATCATAAATCCTGTAGATAAAAAGTGAAAACGGCACTTACCATCTACTTAAATAAACTAGACAATGTATTTACTTCCATACCATTATTGGTAGTCCTCGTTATGTTCTCCAACGTTACATCGATCACAGCCTAAAAGAAGTCGTAGATACATTACGTGACTTTGCTTACTGAATTTCAGCCTGTTCACTTAAATGGATTGACCAAACAGGGACCGGGCAGAAATACTCACCTCGCTACGGAATTTTCTTTTGAATATGTTTTGTTGGTGTTGTCTACAGGTTTTGATTAATAATATTGAATTTTCCTACTAAAAATCCATGAATGTAATAGGCTCACTATGCAACTTAAGTTAATCCAGCAGAGTCATGTCATTTGTGTGGTGGTATTGCTCTGGTAGTCACGAGACTGTAGAATGCAAAGTATTATTTCCTGTATACTCCTAAGGTTCTTGTAGACTATATTGTCAGTAATTTCGTGTTGTAGTTAATATTTCGTTGTTAACTTAAGACTATTTATATTATAAAGTAGCATATAAGTTTTTTACATTGTTTATTTATCTTGTAAATTATAACAGTTGGTAAACGTTATGGGGGCTTTAAGAAGTTGAACCCAACTAGAATCATATGTAGCAAAACTGCGAAGGGTCTTATACATTTAAAAAATCTACGCTAAATATGTATTTTGTCGATCCTAAAAAATATCTTTCGTCAAGAAGTTTATTAATCTGGGCATGTACTTTTCTTATTTACAACTTCCTTTTTCCTGCAGGTGAAAGTACAAGTAACTTTACCCGAGTGATTTGCAATTGAAATTATAGTACCAATGTAATTATTTACCACTCAAATGAATTCTTTTAATAAGTTATTATTTAACTTGGCTAATTTGGCTCTTTAAAAGGAAATTACACATATGTTTCACAAATTGTTATTAATTTTATGGAATGATAAGCTATGATTGTTTCACCATTTATAAATTTGTATTGCAGAATATAAACTTGGCGTTGGGATACAAATAACACTGGTATGTGTTGTTTTGTATGAGTGTTGCCCTTAGTTCTCCTACATGCTTACGGCTTAACATTATTTTTCTTTTAAATGAGTTTACATACCTGATGTTACATTCGGCAATAAAAATATGATAGTTGTAGCTCAAAGTTGTGTTCACAAAGTTCACTACAAACAGTTTTTCGTTTTTTACTTTGACAATTTACGATGGTTTATGTAATCTGTACACAATAGAAAGGTCTTATTTTGCTTCAATAACCATAATTGTGCTTTGTATTCTGGGGCAATAAGTCAGTGCTTGAAAAGCTTCGCTCTTCTATTAATTATAAGATTACATGGTACTGATGGTAATAAATTGCAAACTTACACATAACTAGCAAATACAATATAGGTAGATTTCTTTGAATTTCTATGTAAACCAATGATTAAGCAATTGTATTACATGTGTTTTAACTTAGGAATAAAATTTTTGGGGGGAGACATTCTTATTTTTTCTGTTGTAATACATTATAATTACTGACTCTAATTAATTGTACGAAGTAAATATATATTAGTATACACTAAGCAATACTATTGTACTCTTAAGCTATCATCTGACTCCTGTAAACCATTTTATTAATGTCCACAGGGAATTCAATCATACTACCAATCGATTCAAATGTCGTGTTTCTTGCTTATCATTTTCTACTGGTGTCCCTATAGGCCATCGTCGGGTCAGAGACGAAAAATCTTATGCTTGTTTTTGAAGCTTATAATTATATTCCTCTACAGCATTCATGACTATCACACATGAGTTGGAATCCACGGCAGGTTTTTCTATGGTCTAGTTGCATCCTCAATTTTTATTATTGTAAATTCGTTACTAAAATAATACAACTACTATTAGTTACCTCTTTAATAGTGCGTCGAAAATTTTCTTTCGTCTAATTTATATAATCAAATGATACCAATAATAGTCGTAGTCGCTTTCTCGGTTTGTATGTTGTTGTAAATATAAGTGCAAATTGAATTAGTGAGTATTTCAGCTATGCTTTTGCTGGCCGTAATAATTATTATCAGTATATATGTATACAAATGAAATAAATTGAAATAATTATTATGTAATGACGCTATGCTATAATGTTATTCCTACATGTATGTATAATTATACACATACCTGTATAAATTATAGATTTTTAAATACTAGACGTACTAGACATCATTTAGAAAAACTCCTTAGGATTCGACGAAGGCTGAAATGGGCCATTTATTAACTTTTTTTGTTTTTTACAAAATTAGTTCTCTTATACACTATATTCTTACTATTTAATAAGATCGTGCTTGACTAATGAATTATTTCGATTCTACTCGTTCTACGTGTCTGGTCTCTCACAAGTTGAATTTCCGGTGAAAGTTTAGTAAACTCAGATTTGTGCGGTTTTCAGAGGTATCTATTTAATAACACACTTTGTTAGTGTAATATGCAGTGAGTTAGCAAACAAGTAAGTGTACTTCAGCTGATCGCAAGTGCCGAATAGTGTTCCAGTTTTCAGTTTCCCGTGTGTTGTTTATCTATACAGCAATAAAATTATTTTGATTCCAGTGTTCAGTCTAACTTCGTCTTCAACCTGCACGCAATGATAAAATGGCTCTCGATCAAACAATCCAATTGAAATGAGCACGATAGCAACATTAAAGCGCCCCATCATATTATATTCCAAATGAAAATATTTGTTATTATATGAGAAAGGAGCGGATTTTTGTGTTGTGAAGATACTGGTGCTTAATTATTTTGCTCCCAAACTTTATTTTTAGATGAGTTTCATGTGCAATTATATTAGGTGTGCTCGTCGTGAAATAACTCATATTTGTATTTATATATGTTACAAAATTACGTCGTTTCAAATTTACATGAAGGAAAGACATAGAGAGCGTCCATGGAAAATCGAAATTACTGACTCAGCAAAATACATAAACAGAATCTACAAAACTTGAAAAGTATGCAAACCACGACAATTGACTGCTGCGTATTAATTTTCTGTGGCCATATTTTACAAGTCCAGGGTTTATAAAATTATTATAGTCAACATAACCCGATGTAAGCAATGAAATAAGTCATTTACGTTTTTAATGGCCGGAAAAGCTTAGTGATTACTGAGTATCAAGAGCATACTTCTGTTGTAAATTATTAATTAAATAGTATTGCAACCTGCAATTTCTCCAGTTGTCCCTGCCAACTCTTGTAGGTACTTAAATCAGAGATTGAAAAACTGACGATGAGTAATATACAATATTTCAGTGGATTGGAATTTCACAATCTGCATCGAAGAATGTGTGCAATAATACAAGACAAGAAGTTTAATTGTACATATAATAATATGCTTACGACCTAACGACAGAGTAATATAGGAAATGCTCGATAAACTTTGTTCTGCTGACTGAATATATTATAAAGTATCCTGTTTAGCATTTCCATCCCGCTCTGACAGGTACAACCTGTTTGTCCCAAACATCCAAAAACTTTTTCACCAGTTTTGGCTGCACATGTACATATATTCTTGTATGTAGCCTTGATATTTACGATATTTTACGGTATTTACCAAATTTTATTTATTTATTATTCTCACATTTTATATTTAAAAATATAATATATCCATGTCTATAATTACTTACTTTACATCTAAAATACATTTAATTTATGCACTGAAGTTATATTGTAATTTAATTTTCAATTTTCGAATTTTAAGATTCCGAAGTGTTATTGTCCTAAATTTAAAAAACATGCCAATCAACATAACTTATGCTTGCTATTGTAATAAAATGAAGAAAACAAAATCTTCAAAGATTCAAAGATAATTACACTACTGTGTGGGGGCTGTAAGCTCTATTCATTTAAATGTTCCAAAATTTATTGTACTCTTGATATCACAATTCAAACCCAAAACTTGGAACAAGTATTGGAAATTACCGGATACTATGGAAAAATATTATGGGCTTTGACTGTAGGTTGTGCTTTTTATGAAAATCTGCCAGTCAAATGTTCATCTGGTCGGTTAAACTGTAAGTATACCAATTCAAACCTACCTACATACGTGGAAACGTACCAGTTACGCATCAATCAAAATTTCAATTCAAAGTGTCCATTTTTCATGTTCGAATTCAATCCACTTTTTATAGGTGTTCTATCATGCATACGAACAAGAAGCTATCACCATGTGGTAAGGAATTCATTCGTAAAATCCCTCAAAAATCTAAGTACTTTCAAAACTCGCTCTCATAATTACGTTTGGTGAATTTAAAATGCACGTTACATTAGTTATGGCTAGTTGTCATTACTAGGTCAGGTTTTTTTAGCATCTAGTAACGCGAGACGTACAGGATGAGGATATATCCGTCCATAAGTCGCAGTAAAACAACTAATCGTTAGGAATTGTCCGATGTTCCGCTTTTTCCAAGTTACTGTGTACTTTGGGCTAGCCAATCACTATTAATCGCTAGTATCGCTAACTTTTACTAATAACTACAACTATAAAAATTGTATTAATTGAAATTCAGAACTCAAACTCGTCCAATCCAATTGTATTTGCATTTCCTACATGTACCTCCTCGGCTCACGACAGTCGGCGGTGAAACCTTTTGCAAGACAAATGTATTTGACCAGACACTCTTTGTAGACGACGGACTACTATTCATACCAAAAAATGGAAACGAGTCGAGTCCCTTGGAAATGATCTCAATTGTAACTCCGTCCAGCGTCCACATAAAAAGGGTTTAGTCAAGGAGATGTTGCGTATATACAGTTCCCACTGTTAGATACACAGGACAGAGGACAGGCGACATATAATGTTTTAAACACAGACATAATAGACCGAGAGACACTATATTATAGCCTTCAGTCAGGTTTCTTCTTTTTTCTTGAAGTTGCTGCAGTACGGAGGTCTCCAAACTGATTCATGTATTGTGCATGACAAAACTTCATTGTCTCGATGTCTAGTACTCACGAAGCTGTCAGGGCAACCTTTAAAAATATTAAGTAAATACATGTCTGTACCCCAGGAGTTGTTTTGCTGTTTAAATAGGAAACAAAAAATACGGTTGCCTACATATTTCTAAAGGGAAGAAGATAACTTCTAGTTTCTACTCATCGTCACTCGTTTTTTTTTCAACATTTGAATTTGAAATCATCTGTCATTTGTCCATCCCACTTTTTTGACTTGGCAAGAACCTAGACAGTTATTTAGTTATTTGAATAATTTTAACATTAAAAGTATTAATTATCATTTGGGTTTGCTACTTTTAAAGCTTCGTAAATCGCCTAATGGTAAGAATTAACAATCTCTTGCGGCTACTTGCAAATAACGATCTACAAAATCATTATTATTTTAAAGCAGTAAATGTACACAGTCCCAAATCAGTCTTATTACGAATAATTCACGCACTCGCCATTTGGTAATCGGTACTTTTGCTTTTGTAATAATATCATGCAATTTACAATTAGTTATGATATATTTTCAGTAATTCTAGAGTTAAGCTTAGAACTTAAGTAGGCCTGTTTCAGCTGATACAAATCAGGTATGTATTACTATTTGAATCATTTATCATATTTTAGCTTTCAAATTTTTGTCCATTTAATAACTGGAAAACCCCACTGGTGGTCTATTCGTTTTTTTTCTTACGGACATCATAACACTTACTATTCAAAAATTCTAGGACTACTGCTAAATAACCTAAAAACACAATTACAAACAGTGCCTCCACATACACAAGCTGAGTGACTCTTAAAAATGTCAAAACCAGGAAAATTAAAACTATGGTATACTTACTACATAATACATGTTCCCTTTATCACTCAATTTATATATTAATTTGTGTATCCATCCACATTACATCCACCTGTTCAAATGATTTCCCATCTAGCCTATAGTCCATCCGTGGAATTGAAATCGAAAGAATCATTGGATCTGAATTTCGCATTGAGTGTCTACTGTGTCAGTCACTGACTCTGTATTTTGACAAAATAATAATGCAAAACTAAACTAATTTACAAGAAAAACCTATCACTGCATTAGAACAATAGTCGTGAATCATAATACAAACAGGATTTAAACTCACATAATTTTCTTGTCGAAACTTTCTTGAAAATTGACGTGATTTTTTATTTCCAATGAGTGTGAATTCAGTGAGATTAAAATGTTCGATAGACACATTTTCTCGCAAATTACACCAAACGGAAAGGTAACAAGGCCAATGTCATTTCAAATAGATTCATCTCCCACCGTACGAACGTCTATATTGCCTTCATTGTCTTTGTGAATTATAAATGGAACCTGTCAAATTTACATATGTAAAATTGTGAAAAATACAGATATTGTCGAATGGAGCAAACTTGGCCCTCAACATACTGGCCAGGACTGATTGCATGGTGTCTTGAACTGGTTTTACCTTGAAGTCTAAGACAGACAAAATCGTTCCTTATGAAACCGTCCGCAGTATAAGTAAATATTATTCAGAAATAAATGTAAACTTAATAAACTTGAGCAAACCCCAATGGTAAATTCTGAGAAAATAATAATTACTTTAGACGGCAGGTAGACATCCCGTCTCCCGTCACCACAATCACACTATACAAACAACAATTTAATTTTATGGATTATTATGGAATTTTTATTGCATCGTATATTCACACCAAATAAAAAACCTGCAAGAGAGATGCTCGCCTCTGATATGCTTACTCAAACGTTGAATGACTTTTAATCATTTTATGAATCCACTTAATAGTTCAAATGTATTTATCTTATGTAAATTTTCTTGTAGTAGTTAATTTTTTAGTCCATATTTTCATTATTCCCCAAGAAGTGTCATGTAAAATACAACGGCTATTAAAATAAATGTCAACTCGTGGATTTTATAGTGTTTTTATCTCCTGTAATCAGACTGCGAGTGGTGAGTGAAACATATTATTGATGCAGTATAGTCATTTCCCTTTTTAATTCTTTTCAACTTCTCTCACTAACAATAAGTAGTTTTCTCCTCCATATACAACTTTTTTTGATTTATCATTTAGTTTTTAGATCGTGTTTCTAATGTTTAGAAAACAAGGAGACGTTAGTCACAATTTCTTCATTTTTTGTGACTATGGGTAGCCGTCAAAACATCCGTAAATCAAGCGATCATTTTTTCATGACAGAAATCAAAATGAAACAACTTTCCACCCATATACCTATACGTACGCTCTTTTAATTAAGGTAAAAGTGGTAAGTGGTTACATAAATACATGTATAATTTACTTTTAACAATTTTTGTACGAGCAGAGACTTAATGGTGTAAAATATTTTTTATAAATTCTTTATAATTTCCACAAGGTATGGACTTATTACTTTTACACCCACCAGAGTCAAATATTATCGACAAATTCCCTTCAAAATCATGCAGCTACACCTGCATGCACAAATTCTGCAAACTCACCTTGTATAGTTTCATAATCGTATACCTGGAAATTATCCGTGCCGTATCAGGCTAATACATATGAAAACTGAAACCGAACTAACTAATATGTAGCCATAAACAAGGCGTACTTATAAGTGAAGTATTACACAATAGATTCCGTTCGTTTGCCCTTAGTTATTTTTTCTCTCACATCGTCCTCGGCAGTAAACACACTTGTTTTCTCAGAATTAAAAAATCAAAATATACTCACAGCTTAACAGATGAATGTGCATAGAGGGAACTAGTTTGATTCGAATATCTATACATTCCAACTTTTTAGATTTTTCCAAAACAACAACGCATAAATCTTATTTTGACAGTTGCATTCTAGTTTTATACGCCTATGTATCTCTCCAATAGCCAACGATATGATAGTGACATATGAAAACATGATATTGTTTGTGAGTTTCTAAATTTGACTCGTATGATGAATAAATGGTAGGAATAGGAAAACGAGTAGGTATTTTGGTGAGAATCAAACTTTTATTTATTTTCACGAGAAATAATTATGAGGTGTTAGTCGGTAGGTCGTTGGTTTGATTCTAATTTAATATTAGGTTTTACATTACTGGGACTGGACAGATTAGGATGACTCGGCATATTACAAAGTTTGTTATTGATATTTGCAAATATCACTAACTAAAATTAGGAGAGGTTGCTATCACAACCGCTGTACTCCTAACAATATAATATCTGTATCTGTATAATACATAATATAATCCACAACATTGTATACAAAACCGGGAATTTTCGTGGTTTCCCATTGCGTAATCCAAGTTTCTTAGTGTAATATTGCATATTGCCGGAATCATGATTTTCCTTATAATTTTTTCTCTTAAAGAATTAGACCCTTCTAGGTAAGTTAATGCATTCTGCAAATGCTACAAGGAATCCAATGGGAGATAGACATAAGCAACAATACCTTCATTAAGTGAATCACTATGCATCTATTTGCGTGTAGAAAGTATAGAGAGCGGACAATACCCGACGCCTCGTAGACTTCCTAATATAGCAAATCTAGCCAGAGTCAGTCAGCCAGATACTGTCTTTATTGAAAATTCTTTAAAAAAGCATTTCAGACATGTATATAAGAACAAGTGAGAGACACGTTCCGTTCTGTTTTGGCTAGATTAAGATCAACGATGAATGTGGAAGATGATGGGATGATATAAATGATTTTGGTGTTTGAACGTATGGTCGACTTCTTTCTCGTAAATTAATGTGGATGTGTAAATGTAGACTTGTATTTTTAACAACAAGGAAAAAACTACTAATTTATTACACAAGTAAACTTACGAAGAAATAACGAAGACTTAATACAGAGAATGATGCGAGCTGATTGCTCTACTATTTAGATTTAAAGTTACTTTACAGTTTGAATAATAAAGTCTAAACTAAATACCGACTTCTAACAGAGCTTGACACAGACAGGTGAGTTCGCTGTCCAAGACCAAGATTGCAAGTGAATTTTTGTTATATTTTTTGCTTCAAATTAGAACTTTATAATAAAGAAACTGGAAGCGGGATAAATGTTGTTAAAAGGGAATAATTTTGTACTTAATTAAAAAGATAGACAGACAAAGAATAAATCTAGGTCGAGAGTGGAGGGAGACAGCCAGAAGCTGTCATGGAAAAATACAATATTTTACATTATCAATTTTAGGAGGTTAAAATAAAGTATCAGCCCTGGGCTCATTAAGTAAGTAGAGTACCTTAATTTAAATATATTTACATCGTAGAAAATGCACACAAATAATGAAATTATGTGCCGAAAGCATGTAAAAATAATTTAAGGCAACACCGCATTTACATTCACAATGTGCACCCTCCTACCAAACATGTAAAAATAATTTACGGCAACACCGCATTTACATTCTTTGCCTTGCTTACGTAGTCACTGCATTCAGTGGCGAAACATCGGCGGCCGAAATTCCATGAATTTCCCACGTAATAATAATGCTAAAATACATTTGATCTAAAACCGATATTACATTAAATAAACCTAAATAAATATGTTTACAGACAATCATACCAAGTTTAGCTAATTAATTAATTTGTTGGAGTTTCATGACTGTCAATTGGTAAAGGAACTAGCTTATGGATTGGCCGTTTGAACAGAGTGCTTCCAATTTTCAGTGTGACGATACGAACTCTCTGATCATCTCCAGGATGCAACTCCATGACTCTAGCCAGCTTCCATCTGAGTGGGGGAAGGCATTCATCCTTGAGGAGAACTAAATTGCCTACCTCAAGGTTGACCTGCGGCTCAGCCCACTTTGTACGTCGTTGAAGTCTTGGTACATACTCACTGCTCCAGCGCCTCCACAGTTGTTGAACGATGCGTTGAGTATGTTGCCATCTGGACAAGCGGTTGACGGGAAGATGATCCAGATCAGGTTCCGGTAATGCAGTTAAAGCGCGTCCAATCAAGAAATGTCCCGGAGTAAGCGCCTCCAGATCATTCGGATCAGTAGAGAGAGGAGCCAGAGGACGGGAATTAAGACAGGCTTCTACTTGAGTCAAAACGGTAGACATCTCTTCGTAGGTCAGCTTAGATTCCCCTACTACACGTTTTAAATGGTATTTCATCGACTTTACTCCAGCTTCCCAAAGCCCACCCATATGCGGAGCCCCAGGAGGATTGAAGTGCCAGGATACACCGATGGAGCCCATACTTCTTTCGACTGCCGGATCCTTCTCAAGTTGATTGGTAAAATGCAGAAAGTCCTTTAATTCCTTGGTTGCTCCCACAAAGTTAGTGCCGCAGTCGCTGTACATGTCCGTACATTTTCCTCTTCTGGCGATAAATCGTCTAAGGCTGCCCAGAAAAGTGTCGGTTGACATGTCCCCAGCCAACTCAAGATGTATTGCCCGGGTGACAAAACAGACAAATACGACCACGTAGCCCTTGAAGATCAATTTGCTTCTTCCTTTCATCACACGGAGCTGGAATGGTCCGGCGTAGTCCACTCCACATTTTTTGAATGGTTCACATGGAGTAACACGAGCAGCTGGAAGGTCTGACATCATCTGTTGAGCAGTTCTTCCTTGAAAGCGGGTACAAACAATGCAGCGTTTGATACACTGCCGAATGAGGTCCCTCCCATTGACAATCCAGAACCGTTGATGAAGATTAGCAAGAAGTAATTGAGGACCAGCATGTAACAGTACGTAATGTTCATTCACAACAATCAATTTGGTAAGCGCACTGTTACGAGGAAGTAGAATTGGATGCTTTTGGTCTTCAGATAACTGGGATTTCCGTAACCTCCCACCAACTCTTAGTAGCTCGGTTGCATCTAGAAATGGGTTGAGAGAATGAATACGGCTCTTCAAATTCACAACCTTCCCATTCTTCAGCGCATGAATTTCCGTAGGAAAGAATTCAAGTTGAACCATTTTGATCCAATGATGAAGTGCGCATTTCCTCTCAACTGCAGTGATGACTTTGTTAGTAGGAATCTTTGCTCCAGGGTTCTTCAGGTTGTGTAGATAACGAATCCAGTAGGCGGTCGATCTAAGTAGCATCGGCAAGGTGGTGCACTTCAGAATGGGTGAAGGATCAATGGAAACAAGGAGTGTTAAAACTGTTGGATTAGCATCATCTTGAGTTTGGAGATGACGTCTTGGTTCATTGATTGGAAATGGTTCCTGCTTGAGCCAAGACGGTCCATGCCACCACAACGGATGATTAATTAATTCAGTAGGTAAAATTCCTCGAGACGCACAATCTGCTGGATTGTCTTCGCTACGCACATGATGCCAGTGATGACTGGGTAGGTTTTCATGTATCTTCGTTACACGATTTGCGACAAAGATCTCGTGCTTTATGTGAGCATTGGCAATCCAGTCCAGAGTGATGGTTGAGTCGGTCCAAGCATGAACTTCTTCAAATGTTACCCTCATTGATTTGATGACGTAAGCCATGAGCTGTGACACGGTGAGAGCAGCACACAACTCCAAACGGGGAACTGAAGTCATCTTAATTGGAGCCACCTTCGTCTTTGCAGTCAGTAAATGTACATTGACGGAGCCATCTGAATTCATTGAACGTATGTACACCACAGCAGCATATGCGATTGAAGAAGCGTCAGCGAAGCCATGAAGTTGAAAGTGAGAAGACCCTGGTGGGAAGATGCATCGTGGAAATCGAATTTTCTCCAGTTCTGGCAATTGCTGTTGGTATGTACTCCAGTCCGCCTGAAGAGTTTCTGGAAGAGGATCGTCCCAGCTGAGTTCAAGCTTCCATAATGTTTGGAGGAGCAACTTTGCAAGGACAGTGGTGGGTGAGACAACGCCAGTTGGATCAAATAGACGGAAAGTGTCTGAGAGAACAGTACGTTTGGTAGCACAGGCTTGTCTTTCAGGCATAATTACTTTGAAGGCAAATTCGTCTGTAGCCGGGTGCCATTGTAGTCCAAGTGTCTTTACACTGTCATCTGAATCAATGCATAATGGACCCTGAGAGCCACGGTCTTCCTTTGGAATCGTATTCATGAATGCTGAGTCATTGCTGGAGAATTTGCGTAAATGAAAACAACCCATCTTTAGAAGTTCTACGATGTTGTCCTTACTTTGAATTGCGGCTTCTGAATTTTCTGCCCCCGTATGCAAATCATCTACGTAAAAGTCAGTCCTCACGATTTCTGCTGCCGTAGGAAATTGAGTTTCTTCTTTAGGAGTAAAATATTGAAGACTCTTGGTTGCTTGATATGAGGCACATGAAGTTCCATAAGTAACAGTAAGTAAGTCGTAGTCCTTCAAAGGTTTGGAGGGATCCGCTCGCCATACAATTCGTAGGTACAGGCAATCATCTGGATGCATTTTGACTATGCGGTACATTTTGGTGACGTCTGCGGTGAATGCCACGGCATGGACACGAAAATTCATTATAATGGTTAGTAGTGAGTTTTGAATTGTCGGGCCTACCATGAGATTGTCATTCAGTGACGTCCCTGTTGATGTCTTCGCGGATCCATCGAATACAGATCGAAGTTTGGTAGTAGTACTATCCATCTTTAGGACTCCATGATGTGGTAGGTAGCAGTGCTCTGATGCTGCAAGGTTGAATTGAGTAGACTCCTTCATATGACCCAGAGTTTCGTATTCTTTCATAAAGTCGGTGTAGAACTTTCGAAATTCTGGATTCTTCATCATTTTCTTTTCCAGATGCATGAAGCGCTGAACTGCAGCTTCTCTGGAGGATCCTAATGGAGAAGAATTCTTCTTGAATGGAAGTCTTACTTGGTGTGAGCCATCTGGAAGTCTGATATGAGTTTTCGCAAAGTGCAATTCGACATCCTTCTCTTCCTCCGTCCTTGGCGTGACCGTCGGTACTTGCTCCAGTTCCCAAAACTTCTGTAGCGTTTCATCAACTGTAAAGGTGAGGTTGGATGACACAGTCACAGCCTGGCGACTAGCTGATGGCAGTCGCCCGGTAAGTAGCCAGCCGAACACCGAGTTTTGAGCAATGGGAGCGTCTGGAGGTCCATCACGAATGCGGTCATTTCCAGAGCAGCGTAGCACATCAGCGTACAGATCAGCACCGATGAGGAGATCAATAGGAGAGGATATGTGGAATTGAGGATCTGCTAGCTTTAGACCTTGGATATGAGGCCACGCAGTGAAAGACAATGTACGAGTGGGTAAGGGTTTTGTTAGTTTTCCGGGTAGGATGTAAGCATCAATCTTGGCCGAGAACTTAGAGGTACAGGATTGAATGATTAACCTTGACTGGAACTTGACTGTCCCCACGGAGGAGCCTTGTAGTCCTGAAACAGCCACGTTCACTGGAGTTCTTGAAAGCTTCAGCTCACGGGCACAATGTTCAGAGATGAAGGTTGCTTCTGATCCCTGGTCAATGAGAGCTCGGACAATGCTGAAATTCCCAGCATCATTTTTGATCTTGACTAAGGCAGTGGCAAGTAGAATTTCGGAGTGGCTCTTAATTGGAATAGTGAGAGCACACGTCTTCTGATCTTGCGTTGAGGAGGGAGCTTCATCCTTTTTGGGATCGTCTTCATGAAGTATAGTGTTGTGACGAGCCTTGCATTTTTGACAGCCAAATCTGGATTTGCAATCCTTCACTGCATGTTTCCCTCCCAAACAATTGATACAGCAGCCTTTACTAACAATCAGCTTCTTCCTGTCAGAAATGGTAATTCCTTCAAATTGATCGCATTTGTAGGTTTTGTGCTCCTTGTTGCAGATATTGCATGAAATTTGAGTTCCCGTCAGATGGGTATTGACTGCTGACTTCTTTCCTGATTGCTGCTTAGAATTGAACGAGCTTCGAGCTTCCTGGTGACTTGCTGGCTTCTTTGAAGGTTCTATGATTGTTAGAGCCTTCGCACGTTTGTTAAGAAATGTCATCAGGTCTTCAAACTTCTGCTCAACAGCTGAATCTCGTTGCATTTCGTACAGGTTTCTGGTGGTTGCATCTAATCGCTCAGTTACTGTGAATATTAAAGCTGTGTTCCAAGCTTCGTCCGGTTGCTGAAGGGTGCTCAAAACATCTATGCAGCCTGACGTAGTGTCAATCAGTTTTCTGAGTGCTGATGCAGATTCTGATTGCATCTTTGATTGCCCAAATAACTTCTTCAACTCTGACGTAACCAAGATGTCTTTGCAATCGTACCTCTTCATGATAGCATCCCAAGCCAGGGGGTAGTTGGTGGTGCTTATAGGAAGATTGGACACGACAGATGCAGCTTCCTCCTTGAGACAGGAGTTAAGATATTGCATCTTCTCCACAGCTGAGATGTCTTGACGAGAGTCTATGTTGGTAAGGAAACTGTCACGGAAGTGAAGCCAGTTGTCACTTCCTCCTTTGAACTGAGGAAGACTGATTTCAGGAAGTTTGACTGTTGGTCTGACCTGTGGTGGGGTTGGATTCAAAATCTCCAGCCGTTTAGGATGAGATGCCAATTTGTCTTCTAGAACGGCAATTTGCAAGGTTATTTCTTCCATGATTTCCAAAATAGATTCTTTAGACGTCTGATCGTTAGCACCATCCACCGCAAGAAGCATTAACTCTTCGTGGATCTCCCTCAGTTTGTTATCTTGACAATGCAGGAGATCATGTTGATATTGCACTGATGTAAGTTGCCACGATGGGAAGGCTTCGACAGAAATCTTCTTTAAAATCAGATCGACGTTATTTCGGATGTTGTCCCGCCTGACCAGAGCCTTTTGAATTGGTGTAAGCGGTGCCATCTTCTTCAGTAGTTTATCTTAATATTTCGCCGAGAATTGTTGAGTTCAAAATGTATTCGGATTCGAAGGACCAATGTTTTGGCTAGATTAAGATCAACGATGAATGTGGAAGATGATGGGATGATATAAATGATTTTGGTGTTTGAACGTATGGTCGACTTCTTTCTCGTAAATTAATGTGGATGTGTAAATGTAGACTTGTATTTTTAACAACAAGGAAAAAACTACTAATTTATTACACAAGTAAACTTACGAAGAAATAACGAAGACTTAATACAGAGAATGATGCGAGCTGATTGCTCTACTATTTAGATTTAAAGTTACTTTACAGTTTGAATAATAAAGTCTAAACTAAATACCGACTTCTAACAGAGCTTGACACAGACAGGTGAGTTCGCTGTCCAAGACCAAGATTGCAAGTGAATTTTTGTTATATTTTTTGCTTCAAATTAGAACTTTATAATAAAGAAACTGGAAGCGGGATAAATGTTGTTAAAAGGGAATAATTTTGTACTTAATTAAAAAGATAGACAGACAAAGAATAAATCTAGGTCGAGAGTGGAGGGAGACAGCCAGAAGCTGTCATGGAAAAATACAATATTTTACATTATCAATTTTAGGAGGTTAAAATAAAGTATCAGCCCTGGGCTCATTAAGTAAGTAGAGTACCTTAATTTAAATATATTTACATCGTAGAAAATGCACACAAATAATGAAATTATGTGCCGAAAGCATGTAAAAATAATTTAAGGCAACACCGCATTTACATTCACAATGTGCACCCTCCTACCAAACATGTAAAAATAATTTACGGCAACACCGCATTTACATTCTTTGCCTTGCTTACGTAGTCACTGCATTCAGTGGCGAAACACGTTCAAAATGCAGAAATTGATATTCTACCACATTGGCTTGTTTCATTATGTAGTTGCTGCGTTGACGGCCAACTACGCTGACTGTGTGCTAGGTTAAAAAATCCACAAAGTAGACAAACAAAGTCGAACCTTGCGAAGGTTGACGATGATGATATTATAGGTTCGTGAACTGCTGGTCAGATATGATCATTTTTAAATCCATACTTACATGTAAGTAGGTATGCCGACTTATCATTGATGAACTGCAAATAAAGAATTCAATTAATACACGTATGTACCTTTATGTCATTTGTTGCCATGCAGTTTGCGAATTTGTGAATTAAACAACGTTACCTCATACTCTATTCTTTGCACATACTCCGGTTGGGATTTGGAAAGATTAGAGTTTGAGGTCATCTTCACTGTAGGGGAGGATGCCGTAAATTTAAACAATAAAAGTGCATAAAAATGTTTGTGAACTGAGAGAACCTTTGATTCTATAAATGAAAGAGTATGCCGTCAATTGAAACTTGATCCCCATGATCACCCCTATGACACTTTCCTACGTTACCATACGGAACACTTTTCGCTCGTGACCTTCCCTGTTCCTCAATTTTAGCGAAATGTTTTTATTCACTCTAAAATCCTAAAAACTATAGATGTATGGAAAGTGGAAAGCCACCTTTAAAAACACATATCCAAAATAAGAGCCTTGCACAGCGACAATCAGTGGGATGGTGTGGTAGAATAACTTCATTATGCATAAGCCGACTACATTAATACATTCGAACAACAAACAAAGTAACAAAGATTCGTAGCTGACTCAGCTGCAGCTGAGTCGAGGGTGAGATATGAAACAAATATTGTATGTAGATGAGTTTGTATGTCGATCATGCAAAAATTATATATTATGTACTTTATGTAGCCCACATTCCTCTCCAAATTGCGTACATGCAAAGAAGCCGTACAGTGAAATTTGGGTTTTTGGGTGCATCTAAGCATATCATGCACCTCAAGATTTTCATTTCGTATGTTAACTTGCATTTGATCATGGAGCATTACCATGTGTGGTACGTATACTTACTGTAATGAGATGTAATGAGAAAGGCCAAGCCCAGTTTTCCGATTCATACCCTGGTAACTTTTAAAAATGAAAAATCAATATCGCTGATCACATTTTCTCATTTTTTCGTTTAACTTTTGCGACTTAAAAAACAGAATCTACCTACTTAAATTATTATAATAGCTGCAAGAGCAGATATGTGGTGGTGACTATGTGCAATTGTATGCATTTAGGGAAAGATGCACATATGTATTTATCTTATATCCCCGTCCGGGTCACCTAATTTAGCTTTGCCTGAGGTTTTGTATTTTTTCTCTCGTGCTGATACATACTTTGCTGGGTGCATGTGAGCCGGAACATAACTCACAGATGAAATTACTTATTTCTCACTATTTCTGAATAAAATAAAAACGCTATTTCATCATAAATTTTAAAGCCCTATAATAGACACAAAGGACCACGATTACCTACATGACAAGTTCTATTTCCAATGGGACGGACCGGCAGTGAAATGTCCCCCAACAACAGCTTGCAGCACTACATCATGTTTTTTTTCATTCTTTGCCTGCATCTGAATCTGACCCACTGTTAGAATTTATATCTTTTGTGCATTCAAACTCAAACTTCAACTACTTGTAGTAAAAGGTACATACGAAGTAACTTAGGATAGTTCTCCCTTATAACAACATCAAATCCAAATTCAATGATTCACTGACCGAGAAAGGATGAATAATTGCCAATTTGCCAATTTCGAACTTTGCCATTAAAAGTCATAAGATCATACGATAAAACACATTTACAATTAAGAAGCTCCAGCTATTTCACAAATTTGAATTTCAAAGTACTAATAATGAATAGATATTATGCTATTGAATACAACAACAAAGTTACTATGCATACTTTAACTGAACAGAAGGAGCTGCAACAGATAAGATAGTAATTTTAATTGACGGAAGTTATACTCTACAGTACATAATAGAAATAGAAGTAAAGAGAAGACGGTACACTCAAGGAACTAAGGTGCAGGATGCAACTCGGTTGCCCTGGGCAATGCTGAATGAGCTATTAATGGTGATTACTGATGATTACTCTTTATTATGTTTATTAGTATTATGTTTCTGTAGTCTTCACAGCATCTAATGACTATTTGTGTATTAACATAGTAAACTGCATGTTAACTGAATGCAGAGACTGCACGGGGTTGAACTGCATAATTCTTTAATTGATTTTCAAAAATTGCTTCCAGATATATCATCAATGTACTTTCGAACTGCAAAAGTAATTTTATTTCCTGCTAAAATAATGCATTTCTTGAGCTTTGATTTATTAAATGTAAATTTGGACCGTATTTGCAAAGTGTGCAATTACAATTTTGTGAGTGAAATACTTCATAAGAATCTGTTTAATTTCAAAGTGTGGCAAAACGGTTAGGGTGACAGCCTCATTTCCACTTGACGCATAGCGTTTCAAAAATTGTTAGAAGACGCAAAATTTTGCAAACATGGCGGTTAAAGGCTAAAACTAGAATTTTTTAAGATCCGACTGTGAAACAAAAAATCCCGTGAAACATAAACGTTTTAAAACGAACTTCTGAGACCGAAGTGTTCGAAGTTTCGATCTCAATTTTAGAAGTATCCCTCTGTACCTCCTTATTGCCGTTAACCTCAACTACCTACTCCTATAATGCAAAAAAATGAATTTGGATTTTAAATTATGTACATGACTTATGAATCATAGACGAGCAAAAATTAGCTATGTATGTTATTTTATGGCTAACGTATCACTATGTATACGTGGAGTAATTACTGTATGCATCCAATAATATTACCTATGTTATTATGCCATACGAATGTTCATACCTACGTTACCGTGCGGGTAGAAAAATAAAACATGAACTAATAAAATAATTCAACACTGAACTAACGAATTTGCTGCTATGATCTATTCCTTATTTTAATTCACACTTTGCATTGCGTAGGTACAACAACATCTAACTCACAACCATGACCCATTAATACGATTTTCACGGTACGCGCACGAACATGTATAGATATGAATCACATTTAAAATAAACATATATTCGAAATATTATTAATTATTACTACTTTTATATTGTACCTTCTTACGGAATGACGATGACGGACACGGGAACGGAACAATGAATTCAACAATACCGGTTGATCACTGGCGATGTAATCTGTGGCTCCTCACGGCTTGGCTACTCAATCTTTGGCTCGGTGGTGACCTTCTCTTTCTGTTTTTCCTCACTTTTCTACTTTTTGGTAGTTCTAGCCGTAAAAATGATTTTACTTTAAGTGACTTCTAACTTATCGGAAAAAGAAAAACGAAAAAGGAAAACTGGAAAATGAAAAATAAAATCTACGGACGCCGGAGCTCGTCTGCTCTCTCTTGCTACTCTTCCGCTGGCAAAATCTCAACTGAAAAACTCTGAGCTGCTCCCGTCCACTAAACACTACCGGCAAGATGGCTGAACTTCCCTTTGCCTAAATCTTTTGTTTCGTCTTTTCGTCCCTCCAAAAGGCCAACCGCCAAACCTATCTCTCCTTCCCTTCCATTTAACATCGTCAGTTCTCCGTCGTCAAACTCATTGTTCCCTCCCCCTTCGTCTCGTATGATCGTCGACGGCAGAGGCATACGCTGTTGACGAATTTCGTTTACAAAATCCCCCGAATCGGTATCTTGCTGTCCCAAGCAAGACGGGACCGGAAGTCCCGGGGAGAAACAGCGCTCTGCCTCGGCCGTCGAAAATCTGACTGTTCCACCAAAATTTGACAAGACCATACAATTATTTAGTTACATAATAATTATTTTAGTGACTTTAGTAATGGTATGTATAGTAATTCTAGCAAATAATGTTGTATCTCAAAATTAGTGCTTACATTTGCATTATAACATATTATATTTTGTACCGTAGTTTGTTAGGAAGATCATTTTAATTATAACATATTGAGCAGCCTGAATGTGTAAATACTTAAATTATTCAGTAATATTATCTGACGATAATTGTATATTCATGTAACTTAACCTAATGAAATAGTAATATTTATCCCCCCACCAATAATATACTCAAACATATTATGAAAAACCACCACCCGTTCTATGTATTGAAGAAAACTAATCGGAGCCAGCTATGCTTCAGAGAAAGACACTCAGTACCCCAATATCGGAAATACCCAGTGGAGTGTCCTTCCCCTCCGCTTTTTAGATTTGTAAAAAAAATCACGTCATTCTTGTACACACAAATTCAAATCCCCTATTGGGGCTAAAAGATTCCATGGCAATAAGGCGTTATCTCCATTGAGAGCTAACTCCTCAATGACATGAAATTCACATATATATTTTGAAACTTAATAAAAGAAAATCGTTCTAAGTATTACAATCGCTCTTATACCCTGTCATGTCTACGTCGTCTAACCATTTTCACCTATGCAGATACATACATCTTAAAATTTTATAAATAACAATAAAAATGCATTTCCTTCATGAGATCACGTTAAGCATTCTAATTATTACCACAAATACAATGTAATATCATAATTAAAATAATTATTTTGGCATTGATAAATCATTGGCATATAAAAATGAGTGCTACGAGATTATTCATAATATTTTTGGTAAGTTTTATATGTCGTAACTAGAAAATCAATTAATTAATAATGTATAAATTTGGGGGTTTTACATAACGAGAAAAAAAAATCATAATCTCATATTTCCGTTTCGAGATATCCCTAATCCGATTGAGTAAACTGAGCTTCGCTTTCTCTTGATGGCAGTAAGTTTGAGAAATCCCGTGGTGGTGGAGTTTTGTATTTATTTCTGTCCATCTCCCTTTGAGCTGAGTTCCAGGTTTTATCGTCGCGAAGCAAGAATGTATAATCCTTCCTGACTGCGCCGTATTTGCGGGCCTTCTTGCTCGCCGAAGACATTAAAGGTAACTGAACATCTGGAGACTCCTCACCCCCCGACATATGCACATAATCAGAATGGTATGTCCTTTGTCGCTTCTGAACGCGCTCCCCAGAACTTTCACCTAAGTATGTGCCAAGTACAGCTTCCGGATGGTTGCCGTCGCTGTCACTGTCACGCTCGTCATCCCCTTCCTCATCGGTACCATATGACAAGAAACTGCTTCCATCCTCGGATTCATCTCTGCCATCCCATAACATCTTTGGTCGTATCGGTCCCCTCTTTCTTTTAGGAGTATCAGACGCGCTCGTGGAACCGGACTCATCGCAGTCATCTCCAGAAGGCTCCTCCTCAGTGGACAATCTACTCATGTCGGAAGTGTCATCGGCGTACTGCTCTGAACTTTCCTGACCGCTGCTCTCAGAAATCTCCTCGAAGACCTCAAATGATACAGGAACTGTTGGGCTCTTTGCAGCCGCTCGGATGTTATCTACTGGAGGATCCATGACTGGTGACATTTGACTTGGAGGGCTCGCCAAATGCAGTACCGGAGACTCTCCTGACTCCTTTATTTCCGGACCTCTCATACTTTCAATCTCTGATGGCAGACCAAGAATATACTCCACTGCATCCGTGTATGTAGAACAATCCCCCGAATCAATTTCTTGCAGATGGGTGTTGCACGTAATAAACTCCTCTTTATCCGAACCAGGAATAGTGAGCACCTCGTCATTTCCTGACGGATCATTTACTCGCATTGATCCATTTCCCTCAGAATCGGAGTCATCAGAATATATTGAAAAATTTGGGTCCAACATAGACAACGATGGAGGGCCCTGTTGTTCATCCTCAGAAATATATTCATCTGCGATGGCGATGATGACTGGCGCAGATGGTGGTGCTGCTATCCCCTCATCCCCAGAGAAATCAGTCTCATCGTCATCAACTTCAAATTCAAATTGCGGTTGTTCCATTGCTGGTTCCATTTTGTCGAACGGATTCCTGGTACGTACTATATATTCTGAAGGCTTGGGCGACTGAAATGGAATAAGACACGCTCCTCAAATTAATTTTTTCTGTTACGTTTCAGCCGTTTCCGACCCAGTGATAAATTATCACTCCACCAAATATACATTTTCTAGTTATCTTTAATAATTATATCAATTTTTATGCCTCCACGTATGTATGTATTGTCTCCGCATGATCATAAATAACATGACGCATGCAAACCATGACAAGATATTTCGAAAGTATCATTTTCCACCCTTATTTTTAATTGTTTTCCTCCACCAATTTTTTTTGTATTAATAAATTTTAGATTTGAAATATTAATAATTAAGGTTCTATAAGTTTGTAAAGCTCAATGATGATGATTTGTGTTTGTAAACTTAAAGCTTATAATGTAAGACGAAAAATAATGAAAATGTTTGCCAACTAAAATAACTTCGTTTTCTCACGAATTATTGAAAATTTTAAGAATCATTGAAAAGATGATTTGGAAGTGACATTGAATATTTTTACTCTACCGTCTTCTTACGGTGCAGAAACGGATCAAATGATCCCCTCCACAGTTCCAGCAACGTTTCGGAGTCTTTTTCAGTGGGTCGAAATGTTTTTCGACTCCGTGATATGGGCAATCTTTCTTGATGTGCCGTAAATTAACCCTCTTACCCCTCCGAAGGCAATCGGGACATTCCCGAAGGCGTATATTCTCTGTGCGCATTGCAGCTGTGGCGGCCATCATTTCACCCGCTGCTGTTACATGATCATGCTGTTCCCAGTACAACGGGGATGCTTCAAGTATTCTCTGGATATTTGCAGCTTTCATAGCGGCATCCTGGAATGCAAGTCTGGCGTGACTCAAAACCGTGAGCCACTCTTGCTTCTTCTTCTGTCGTTCGGCGATTCTCTCCTCCTCTGTCTTCGGTGGAAGTTCTTGTTTCGGTGAAACTGCCGCCGCTCCCTGGTCTTGGGAATTTATGACTTGCTGAGTTTGAAGTTCCTGTCCGAGTTCGCTTGATGATGCGACTTCTGTTTCTGCCTCTGAGTGAATTGACGATGTCGGAGTCTCCTCGGCTCTTAATGTGATGTCGCCGTCGTCCTCAACATCTGATCCCAGTAACATATCGACATCCCCATCATATATCTCATCTTCCGTCGCTTCTCCTTCCGAGTCTTCGACGAGTATGCCTCCTTCCGGTTGAGACATCCTATTGCTATATTAATTCACACATAACCTCCACCAAATAAATTTTTATCCCCCACACATTTTTAATAACTATATAAATATTGCAATACGCGCCAACTAAATTTTTATTTTTATTTTATAACTATTTTTGTTCTTAATTTTAAGTGACCCCTTTTTAATCGGAAGAAGTATCTTCGCGGGAGCTGAGCTCCTGCTCGTCAGTTTGGGAGGGACCTTCTATTGTTTTCATAAACTCTACGAATGCGGATAAGACTGTGAGGGATTTCGCTTGTGCCTGTTTCTTGCCCACAGTCTTTACTGTCTTTGATGGTTTTTGCGTTTTAATTGGGGACAAAGTTAACCGATCGGGTGCTTTCCTCGTTCTCGCGGATTTGCGTACGGGTGATTTTGGTGGGTCCTTGGTTTTCTGCTTTGGTTTTCGCGATGTTGACGCTGTGGAAGGGGCTTCACTCGCGGATGTGGAATATCCGCTCGCTATTGCTTCGTCATCCTTCGGTGTGTCTTCCACAATCTGGCACTTGTTACCAAATATCGACTGCATTATTTTGATCTTTATAGGTGGATTCTTCGCAGAATCCCTAATAACGCTCTCAGCGATCTCCAAATTCTTGTTCACGGGTACGAATTTGTTGGCGTCCTCGTCCTCGTTTGTATGTGGTTGATCAAAGAAATGCTGCATTGACGGCGGTGCATATTTACAAGGACCTTCTCCCCACGCTACGTACCATAAGGGAGCTAACTTGTGCTTTTTACCCATGCTTGTTGTCTCACAATCATACGCCTGCGGGACTTTGCCCGCTGCACCCTTTTCTACTTTGGGAATTATTGTTTCCATACTCTTGCGCCTGCCTGAATGCACTGAGCTACCTGATCCTTCTGATTTTACTTCCACTTTTATTGAAGGTTCCACCTTCGGTTCAATTACGGGTTGAATTTTTGGTTCATCCGCAATTTTAACCTCCGGCTCCCCTTTTTCTGTTATAGCCAGCATAGGCCCTGTTGTAGGAGCTTGGGTCGAGTCATCTGAGTCATGATAATAATCACCCTTATTGGAAATGGTATGATGGTTTTTATTTGTGTCCCTGCAGGCTATGGTATTAGATATACCATGACCTGCGTGGTCAATTAACCATCTGGGGAGGAAAGTTTTGTCCACCTCAGTAGGAGGTTGAGGTGGGGCTGTTGGGAATAATTTCTCCCTCAAGTTGGTGTAATTAAATACATTAATTGTACGTTTTTCATGCTCGTCGAGCATGGATGGGTTGAGTAATGGTGCCGGCAACGGCAATGACTCGATGGACTTTTTGCCCAGTTCCAGTTCCTGTACGCTTGAAACTGAGTATTATTTGTCGAATGAGCCCCTGGGGACAACATTTGCGAATGAAGATGTACTCTCCGTATATTCCTCTACATCTGGATCGGCATGCATTTCAGAGTGGAAACTAACTTCCTCTTGGGTGCCATGGAAATCGTCTATCCAAGCTTTACTCACGGCTACCTGTGTACCCGCGTCTTCCGCTACTTTTTCCGCAACCTCCCCTATATACAACTTCAAATTATGACCATGTGTCATCTCCAAAGTTCTCTCATCCCTATGTATGGATAAGTCCGTATCCCTATCACATAGGAAATACACGTGCTCGTTGGAAACTACGGAATAAATTTTATATGGACCTGTATATTTTACCGTGAACTTTGCAGGACACCCTGCCTCTCGTACATAATTTCTTTTCCAGACCAAATCGCCTTCGACAAAACTAATGGAAGGATGCTTCTTATCGAATGCCATTTTCCTCTTTAGTTGGTTATAACAAGAGTTTTCATGTGCGAGCATGCGATACTTATACATTTCACCAATTTTACACATAATCATCTCGTTGTCATTGGGATCATACTTATCATCCGTTGGTCTCTTATTTACATAATCATAATGGAATGATCTCCCATGCATAAGAAAATATGGTGAGTACCCAGTGCTTGAATGTTTTACGGCATTATATTGGGCAGCGACCTCCTCTAAGGTCTCGTCCCATGGCCGTTTATACTCCCATTTCAACTTTTTCATTATGGAACCAAAAGTTGAATTCACTCGTTCCACATAAGCATTTGACTGCGGTCTGTACGGGCTCGAATGAACTCGTCTGACCTTAAAGTCGACGCAGAAATTTTCGTAATCTCTACCAGTGAATGCTGGGCCATTGTCAGAGACTATGGCGTGGATTTTGTGTTTGATGAATAAAGGCCGGAGGGCTTTTATCGTATCCTTTACAGTACATCCTTTGGTAGGAATGAGATGAAGAAACCTTGTACATTGGTCTACGACCGCGAGTACATACTTATGCTTCCTGAATGTTTTATTTATTGGACCCAAGTAATCTACAGATATTTTAAGATATGGGACCTGTGGAGTTATCATTACGTGCATGGGACCACCCTTCCTTCGTCTGTCAACGTAAAATCTTTGACACGTTTCACATGAACGGCAGATAAGTACTACCGTCTTATGCATTTCCCGAAACCAGTACCTAAGTCTCAAAGCCTCGTAGATCTTTTTATAACTTAAGTGGGATTGATTATGCAAATCTAAAGTAATCTTTCTAGCTTCTTTCATGGGCAAAACACGTACCCACAATGGACCACAGACTTCGTATGAGATATGCTCGAGAATACCCTCTGGATTAATTTGAAAGTTCTTCCTATATTTGTTTTCTCCCTTGCAGTTGTTAGCATAATCCTCAGTCAGGCTTTCCAAAACTATGCGTGTATCGGGGTCGCTCCATTGTGCTGTTTTCAAGTCAGCGACCTCTCCGTCCAATTCCCTACAAGCCATGACAAATTCCCAATCCTCCTCTGATCTCTCATGCTCCGACTGTACCGTAATGCTTCGCATGACAGGCGGTGGAAGTTCGTCAGAACCTGGAGGACGACTGAGACAATCCGCCATCTCATTCTTCTTCCCTGGGACATACATGATTTTAATATTGTATGCTCCAAATTTGAGACTCCACCTTACCAAACGACCTGTGACTTGAGGAGTACGCAGTAGGAAGACCAACGCATTGTGGTCAGTGTAGATCTCTAGTGATCTGCCCTGAATAAAATGATGGCTTTTCTGACACCCGTATACTATGGCATAACATTCTTTGTCGGTTACATGCCACCGCTGCTCTGTCGGTGACAACGCATGTGAAATAAACATGATGGGCTGCCTCACTCCTTTAACATTTTGAATGAGTACTGCAGCTATAGTGCCGTATGAAGCATCCGTCCACATCTCAAGCTGTGCTGACGGATCGAGGTATGCCAAGGCCGGAGCTGTACAGATAGCGACTTTCATCTTTTGGACTGCCTCCTTACACCGATCATTAAAATTGAAAGGAACGTCTTTCATTAGGAGCTCATATAGGGGTTTTGCTAATTTGGCATAACCAAAGATTAATCTACGGAAAAACCCGCTGAATCCCAACCATCGCCTTATTTGCTTCACATTTTGCGGATCCGGAAAATCCATCATCACTTTGACCCTATCTGGATCTATGCTAACTCCCGCTGCACTAATTCGATGGCCTAAAAATACCAAGCTCGGGAAACCGATGTAACATTTTCTTGGTTTCAGTTTAATTCGACCACACACACTAATCCAGAGAATTTTCACAAGCCTATCAATTAATTCCTCAAATTTCCTAGCTCCGAAGCAGTTGTCGTCACTGTAATTCGATAGGTATTTTCGAACGTAATATGCCCATATTTTAGTCATGATCATTTGAAATATTGTTCCGGAATTAAGCCATCCGAAAGGTAAGCGGATGGGGCGATATTGACCTTCAAAAGTGATATAAGCAAGGAAATCACGGCTATCCGGATGAATCTCCACTTGCTGATATCCATCTGCCATATCGAAATTACAGAACATGGTGCATCCTAAGAATACATGAAAAGCATTTAAAATATTTGGAATTGGAATTACTATGGGCTTCACCCGTCTATTGACAAAACGATAATCTACGACTGCTCGAAATTCTTTGCCTTCCCTACCTTTTGGCACCATCATTTGTTGGGAAAGGATGACACTAGTTGATGGTTCAATCATTCCTTTTCTCAAATTAGCCTTTATTGTGTCCTTGGCTAATTCCTTATGCTCATTGCTCATTGGTCTGGGCCCTACCATACGTGGAGTTGTATCTAACATCTCCACCGTAGCCTGCAATGTTTTACCAGTAATTGGGTCCCTCATCGGTAAAATAAAATCCTCATCTTTCCATCCAAAAGCCCCAGCGTACTTACTGAGTACTTTACGCAGCTGACTCTTTTCTTCCTCCGATAACCCTTCATAAATTTTAAACTCGGAGAATTTCTCATCAGTAAGCTCCCTACTCCCCTCAATTTCCTCTGGTATTGGAATCGGGAAATCATTTTCGTCCGGATACTTCTGCTCATTCACATGCATTACTTCTTCATTAGTGGGTGTAATATAATTTCGGCGTAAGTATTCAGTGGGTAAAATATTGCCTACAGACAATGAGGATAATGGCGGTAAGTACACATCGTCCTCACTTTCTGTGTTTACAACTCCAATTTCTCCTCTGCCATTCTTTATGCGTACTGTGTCCTGGACCAGTACAACTCCATATTTTCTGAATAACTTTTTGTTTGTTTGAACTGTGACATCTCCATTAAAGTATGGGTCCTCTGTATAAAATGGCATGGAGTTGTCCTGATCATTTTTCACGACAAATGGTCTTACAGTGTACAAACGGAGTTTGTACTGTTGCAATAAATTTACCGCACGGATGGACATAGGGTAACTTTTGATTGAGTTCATCCCCTCCCCCACGGAAGAAGTATCACTCAATTCATTTCTGATTGTTTTGGTGAAATTGAATGCTTTGGCTTCGTCCTCACGCTCCTTCAATCTCAATCTCTCCTCCTCCTCTTTGCGCTTCACCATGAGATCAACCTGTGTTTGCGTGATCTGATATTCCTCATCAAAATAAATTTCATTCAACAATTCATTTAAATTATCGTTCTTTAACCTATTGCATGCTTCCTCTATCATTTCATCTTCTTCCTTCTGTTTTCTCTCCTTCACTATTCTCTTTTTAAATCTACGCAAAGTTTCAACAATGGGACCTCTAGACAATGTGGTTTGATGAACCCGATCCAAATCTTCGGGATTTTCAACTCTTTGGCCGGCCCTTTTCCACTATCCCTGATTCAACATCCAAGCTTGCACGATATTTTCTCATAATATCCATGCCGAAAACCATGTCATCCTGGGCATTCTCGACGATGTAGAATCCCCACGTTGCCCAGTCCCCCAGCTCTTTAATGAATAATTCCAACATAACAATTTTGTCGATAATGTGTGTGTTTCCATCATCAATGGACAACCCTACTAATAAAGGAGGAACGGATTTAATTTGATGATGAACCCCTAAAGCTCTAACCACATCAGTACTTATAGTACTGATAGAAGCACCAGTGTCGTAAAGGATTTTGATGTTTCCTTGTACTGGGCTGCCTTCTCCTCTGACCCTAATATGTCTACGAAATTCATTTGGACTTAGTTGTTGAGTTGTCCTGAGAAGGATCAGCTCATTAGTAATTAGTGGCTGAAAGAGGTAATCATGGAAATCGGCAGGTTCATGCTCAGGTGGACCAACTGTCATCATCTCCGGATCGAGATTTGTGTCCATGCTGGAGGCAGCAGTATCTGGAACATTGAAATGCATGGATCTCATGGATTCAACTACTGGTATAACATTATCAATAGGACCCTGCTGATCTGGTGTGGCTAACAATTTCAATCTCTCCTGTATATTCAATTTCTTTGTAGATTCTGGTGCAGTGTGACTCGGGGTGGAGATCATTGATGGCGTAGGTGTTTGGGGCTTGGATTCGGGTGTTTGAGGCTTGGGTTCGGGTGTTGCAGCCGCAGCACCCGCCCCTACTAGTTTAAAGGATTATTTTGATTCAAACTATCAACTGTCTGTTGCCCCTCTCGTGGTACGAAACCACGGTTAACGCCCGCTGCCAAATATGGAATAGGAATCCCTTGAGCCCTATATAAGACAAAACACGATTTAAATGTGTGACCCGTACGGTCACATTGCCAACATGTGGGTTTACCATCAGGTGTCATACAGTACCTTTTTCTTGCCTCGGAATACAGTGGATACCTAACAACCATAGGATCCGATCCTTGTGGACAAGGAATAGCTGGATCTGGAGGCTGGACAAAATGAGTCTTATGGCTCATACCCGCCTGTTGTGGTGAACTGTTTCTCCATACACCATCAATTTCCCTATGTGTCGGATTACTGTGGCGCCTTTCACGCTCTTGGAATCTAGTGTCTTGTTGTTGTTGATAAGTGAACGCCCGTTGAAATTGCCTATCCTGAGAACTACCTTGGAATGTGTGCTGTCGGGGTTGTGAATCAGTTTTTCCCATGCTAGTGGTTTCAGTTGCCAAATCCAATGAATATTGGACGCTAGCGATGGTACCGCAGGTGATGAACCTGCTCCGATTTTCTTCAGGAATACCGAGTAGAAGTTCCCGAACAATTTCATGCTCCTCCATGTGCTGATTAATTTTCTTCAAATAGCCTATCCTTTCACTGCAGTATTCAGCCCCTGACTGTTTACCATTCCAAACTGCCTTTTTGAGATCCTGCCTAGCTTTAGAAACCATAGAAGCCCTATTGAATCTAGATAATATGGCCTGCTTGAACTTTCCCCATTTTTCTTGATTTGCTTTGGATGGCTCTGCTGTCAACCCGTCACTCAATGAACTCCTTTCATTCTGATACCATGTTTTAGCTGGACCTGCAAAGACATTGTCCAACATGGTGAACTTCTCACTGTAGGACAGAGTTAGCTTTGCTGCGGTTGCATTGAATCTCTTCAACCACAGATGGGCCTCCTCTTCCCCTTTATACGTAGGCATATTCTTTGTGTATTTCAACAATTGAATACTTCGATTCAATATTGTCTCCTCCCTACTCAAGGCGGGTGGAGCCAATATTTGTCGAAATTGCTCAAATGAAATGTTCATGGGACTGCCCTGTGGCCCTGGTATAGCGATCTGTGAGGCTGGTGGGTCCGGAAGTGGACCTGGAAGTGGACCTGGAAGTGCACCTGGAAGTGGTCCTGGACTTGACCCGGGAGCTTTGATTTGCTTTACTGGAGAACAAGGCGGAGTGTTCTTGCCTGGATTTTTCAGATGCCATAATACTATTACTTTCTTTTTAGCTTCCTCATAAGCTATCTGTACATCGACTTCAGCCTGTATTAATGCTAATGCCTTGGCCTTATCCGCGTCTGCTTTGGCTAACAAATCTCTAGCTTCCCTCAACCTCCTATCAGGTGAAGTCTCATTTGGATTTGTCGACATCGTGATGAGGGAGTAGCAACCGAACGTGAGATACTTAAAAAATAGAAAATATTGTAAATATTTGAAGTAGAATAAGTAAATTAAAAAAAAATGTAAAATGAAAATTAATTATTATGTTTAGAATTATTGCTAGACTAACATTAATGGTTAAGCAAAGAGTAATTAATCGCCCAATGCTTTCAATCCCCGCACGATCCTTCCTTCTATCCTGTAAATATTCAAGACAGTAACCAACTAGCTGTTAGTCACTGATCCACATTGAATATTTGTTCTATATTTAAATTAAATTATTCATTCGAAAGGAAAGAAAATTTTGTTGTATCGTTCGGTTGGTTATTGGTCGCTCAACACGATGCAGGCTAAATACAAGTTATTGGTCGAGTTGAAATTCCTAACCTCTCAAACTCTCGTAGACAATTTCCCTAATCATTGGAAGATCGAAACCAGCAGCACTAAATTGTCTCAATACTCGATACACGTAACAGAATTTATTTAAATTACCTACGTTAGACATATAAATAATGAAGCTATTGAATAATAATTCCTTTGAAATGAATTGATGACCTCCTAATACAAACCACTCCAAAGCCCCAATGATGAAATTTTCCAGCACTCGATGAGGAATAAGGTTAAAGTAGACCTGTGGCATAGCCAGAATTTTCGTTGACTAATTAATGGAAATCAATTTGAAATATGAATTTGGAATTACCTCACCAATCAAATTCCCGCAATAAATAGACACGTTGCCTTGCCTTGCCGATTATTTTCCTATCTGTTCGGACTGCTGTTTTTCGATTAGCCCTTCTGTCTTCTTCTTCCTCACAACACCAATCGTGAGTTTGAGAATAATCCTTTGCTGCCCAACCTTCACTTTCGATGACGTGTTGGAAGATATTATAGTTGTCAAGAAGATCAGCCACTACGATCATAGAAAACCCGTCCCTTTCTATCTCGGTGAGGTATCGGTATCCTCTGTTGATCCACCAATTGTAAATTGACACTACTATTCGATTAGCGAAATCTGCATCCCCCATCAAAGTTCAATGTGGATGTATTTTTAACAAAATTGAAATTTTATTGGTTTATCGACAATAGGCACCGATCCCACACCGAAAATATCCTCTATGAACTGGAAAACAGCAAAATAAATAACTATTATTTCTTCGAACAATTCAAATGGCATATGCTCGGCTCCTTCCTGAATATACCATACATACGCAGCAATTAAAAATTCATGGGCCACCACTATATTCATACGATAGTTAAAATTTGGTTGATGATTCGTATTCGAAATTATTCTTCACTATTTACACATATATCTGCCACTTGAATAAATTATCCATTCATTAGTACATATATGAATCCAGTCAAGTACCAAGCGGCGACACTAAGTAATACAAAGGAAATGGTTACGATGTCATTTACTAATTGATAGAAATGCTCGATGTTGAGTCTAGTTAGGTATACCAATACTAAAAATAAACTAAACGCCAACCACTTCATGAGTTCTAGGAACAGAATTTAAGGCAAGTTAATTTCAGGTAAGTATCTCGACTCAACGATGTAATTTGTATAATTATTATCTAACTTTCGACTCACCAGTCAATATTATATTTAGTAAAATAGGAAAAGAATGGAAGGCACACAAAGGAGGATTCAACATTCAATAATTATGACTAAGAACGATACTGACCATGACCATGACCATTTTTAACTCAATGCCATTCAATTATCTTACTGTATATTATGATATTATTATAATGGGTGGGTGTAGGTTCAAATGGCGAGTGACTACGCTGTGCAGTGATGGCAGGTTTTCACACAACTGACCACTCATGCGGCACTATGGCCTGATTGAATAAAATTTTACCTAATTATGTAAAAATATAAATCAAAATTTATTCAATAATAATTATGTACCATGTAGTTCGATGTCTAATCCCTCGATGAAAATGTATGATAAAGCACTTGAAGCTAATGACCACGGTCCCTGGTTTGATGAAAATGCTTTGAATGATTTATGAGCCTCTCGATTTTCAGCTACAATTTTCTGCTAACGTCCGCGAACTGCTATACTGGATACTATGCACCGTCTAGAGGAAAAGAATGAGGAAAATGAAATTAGAAAATTTGAATTCTAAACTTATGCCTCCATATACTTCCCGCACGATGTGTCCAGTTTAGCCTATTTCAGTTTTCATTTCCTATTTGAGTACTACCACTGTTCCATATTGTGAAATGTTCGTCGTTATTTCTTATACATGTACATACAGCTCATACGTTCGACATTCGAAGAAAAATTTTCCGTACCGTAAACCTCCGACTAATATCCCCACCAAATTCTCTAAAAACTCTTAAAATCGTGCTAAAATGCCAAAATCTTACGAGCACCATCCGCGGAATGGAATGCTCAAAATTCTCTATTGATATCTTCCGAAATATCCCCAGACTAAACGCGCCGACTAAAAAAAATCCCAATTTCTCCCAAACCTTCCCTTCTAAATTCTCGAAATTTTTGGCCATAAATTTCTCAAATTTCGACGGCTAATTTATGAGCTACAAAGGGAAATACCCCGCACCTAAATTTGAGACCGAAGTGTTCGAAGTTTCGATCTCAATTTTAGAAGTATCCCTCTGTACCTCCTTATTGCCGTTAACCTCAACTACCTACTCCTATAATGCAAAAAAATGAATTTGGATTTTAAATTATGTACATGACTTATGAATCATAGACGAGCAAAAATTAGCTATGTATGTTATTTTATGGCTAACGTATCACTATGTATACGTGGAGTAATTACTGTATGCATCCAATAATATTACCTATGTTATTATGCCATACGAATGTTCATACCTACGTTACCGTGCGGGTAGAAAAATAAAACATGAACTAATAAAATAATTCAACACTGAACTAACGAATTTGCTGCTATGATCTATTCCTTATTTTAATTCACACTTTGCATTGCGTAGGTACAACAACATCTAACTCACAACCATGACCCATTAATACGATTTTCACGGTACGCGCACGAACATGTATAGATATGAATCACATTTAAAATAAACATATATTCGAAATATTATTAATTATTACTACTTTTATATTGTACCTTCTTACGGAATGACGATGACGGACACGGGAACGGAACAATGAATTCAACAATACCGGTTGATCACTGGCGATGTAATCTGTGGCTCCTCACGGCTTGGCTACTCAATCTTTGGCTCGGTGGTGACCTTCTCTTTCTGTTTTTCCTCACTTTTCTACTTTTTGGTAGTTCTAGCCGTAAAAATGATTTTACTTTAAGTGACTTCTAACTTATCGGAAAAAGAAAAACGAAAAAGGAAAACTGGAAAATGAAAAATAAAATCTACGGACGCCGGAGCTCGTCTGCTCTCTCTTGCTACTCTTCCGCTGGCAAAATCTCAACTGAAAAACTCTGAGCTGCTCCCGTCCACTAAACACTACCGGCAAGATGGCTGAACTTCCCTTTGCCTAAATCTTTTGTTTCGTCTTTTCGTCCCTCCAAAAGGCCAACCGCCAAACCTATCTCTCCTTCCCTTCCATTTAACATCGTCAGTTCTCCGTCGTCAAACTCATTGTTCCCTCCCCCTTCGTCTCGTATGATCGTCGACGGCAGAGGCATACGCTGTTGACGAATTTCGTTTACACTTCATGCCAACGATAATACTTCCACACAGCTTAAAGTAGAATGGCTCACGAGTTATCCACGTACGACCCATGCATTCACACTTCAAACAAAAATTAGGTCTAGTCGACGTCAAAGTGATCGGCCTGTACATCGGGGCGCGTGGAACGATACCTAAATTCTTTCTTAACTTCTTAAAGACCCATCGACTCCCTATGACTCTAATTGAAGATATAGTGGTCTCAATCCTGAAGAAATCTGTACAAATCTGTGTCCATCACTTATATTCCTACACAACTAATGCTTAATATAAAATTATCGTACATTATATTATAATAAGATAAAAAACATAATCTATGTATAACAAAAGTTGTTACGTATACTGAGTCCTTAGGGCTATCCTCAGAGGAGGACAGTGTCAAGTTTATGCTAATAAAGTTGTCTATACATATATATATAGATAATGAAAAATTCTGCAAATACACATAAGAATTGAAAAGGGAATAAAAACATCCGCACTAATAATGCACACTGCCTAAGATATAAGATTCCCAAAACGCACGTTGTTTGTTGGGGAACAGAAAATAAGTTTCTATTTGTAGTCGATTTTAATTCATCACAATCGTGAATGGAAAATAAAACTCAATATTTTAACACCCGCCATGATAGCTCAAGCACAAAAGCTGCAAAGTAAAAAAACAGGAAAAAAATCCTGCTGGAAGGCGAAGATTTTAAGAGTAGTTTTAAAAGTTCTTCCAACAAATTAAATAACTCACCAAAATTCTAAAACCGCAAAAAGTGGTTCTGCTGACGGGTTACATCATTATATTATTATATATTATATTTATATACATAATATCCATAGCGTATCCCATAAATACGATACACATACATATTAACATGCAAAAACCCTATACAAAAGGCTTGAAAACCCCTTAATAGAAGTAACTTGCACACAGCCAAGAATACAAAAAATGAAAGAATTCTGCAAATTATTAAAACTAAAATATAATATTTAACGATTTTTAAATTTGAATTCAAATATTGCACAACGTGTAAACGGCCAAAAGCCCTATCATGCTTATGTCAAAGAATCTTGTGAATCACAAAGCCCCACAAATTGTAATTGTTTTCACGCATTAAACAAGGAGATTTGTAACTACCATATTCTGCCAGGGCGGTACGAATACGAAGTCCTGTGGTATGCTGAGGCTGCCTTACTTTTACTTACCTCTCTCTATTATATAAAAACGAAACGTCAAAGGGGACACGGATGGGTTTTTAACGGGTACATATTAGAATTCAAAGCAGGCGTGCTTGGGTGAGCGGTTAGGACTGCAGACTGTAACGAAATTTACAGTCTCAGACCCGGCTTCGATCCTCGGCCACTGCTAATCGTTTACGGCTCGGTGTTGTACGGTAAACGTCACTGGATGGTTGATTGAAACCCAATCTCCTTCGGTGCTCCTTAGTGACCACTACTTACTGTAGGGGGCCTAGGGAATGAGACTCCTTTTACTGTGGAGGAGGGGACGGGGATAGGTGAAAGGGTACAAAGACCGAGACGATCTAACGCGGTAGCCTCCTATTTCCTCACCCACAGTGACTGGTTGAGTCTGGTTGCATGAACTTCGGTTAAATCGACCCAATGAATAAATTATTATTATTATTATTATATTAGAATTCAGTTGGAATGAACCTATGATTGGATTTTTAGTGAATCCCGATTGAAAAAAAACAGGTGAAGTGGTAATTTACATTCAACCGTTTACCGTCTGCAGTTCTGCAGCATCATGAAATAGGAAAAATGTGAAAGCATGTAATCTTTAAACTGAAGCCCCCAGTCACTCCCTAAAAGATACCTTCCATTTGAAACTTTGTCTCGTATTAATCATGTAATACTGGTTTTCAGTGTCAAATTGCATTTCTGAAAAAAAAATCAATCGTCGCCATACAAAGTCCGTGTACAAAATTTTCGCTCCACTACGACCACTAAAACTTGCTGATATGTATCTCATTAAAAAAACGGATAGCGTTCGTTCACGTTATCACTTCCTTTTTGTATAAATGGTTGACCTCAATCACAAAAATCGCAGGTTGAATTCAATATTCAAACTTCAAACACTTCAGACTTACCAGAAGCGAGATACAAATAGAAAATTATTTTTATTCAGAAACGGTGCTGTTAAGCATGCAGCAACAAAGTAATTCCAAAGTATAGTTTTAACATATAATAAATGTAGATCTTATGGAAAGGAAAAATATTTGGAGACAACTTTTTAGTCTTGGGCTTATTCTAGAGTAAAATAAAAACATCGGTAGCCTTCAATGTTAAATTCTTTGAGCATGGCATAATGGCATATAGTAAAACGTAGGCCGACTCTGGGCGGTAGCAATTTAACAATAAACAAATACGTATATACTCATTTGATTTTAATACCATAAAAAGTCGTCATAGCGGCCGTCCCAATACCAATGAATGGAAAACTCGCTGCTGAACCGTAAAAAATCTAGAGACGAGTTAATCTTTAAGGTAATTTTAACGCGTCTTCATCTTGAACTACGTGAATAGATTATAACACGGGTGACTTAGAAATGACTTCATGTGTTCTTCGTATCCCATCGTCCGTTTTGTGTTGGCTGCTGACTTGACTTGGCATATCTTTTGATCTTGATTTGACGTGACACTGACAGGTCATCATAACCCTAGACAGAGGACGAATAGAATAGGGAATTCTTAAAATAATGTAAATAGGCCAGAATGTCAACACATTTATCATCACAGTAATTTCCCGACACAACTTTTTCATGTAGCCTTCGTACGTGTTAAATTTGGGACACTGTTCAAGTCTCAGGATATTTGGTTCTTGCAACATTTTATTAATGTATAACTTTTCTCTTATATTTTTATGTCACAATGACATGAGGTGGGTTGAGCCATGAAAGACCAATGGAACTCCAACCATTTGGTTTACTTCAATGACATTTTTCAACTAGTTGAATAATTACATTATAATTATGGCGTGGCTTGGAATAAGGCGTAAGAGTTGGTCAATTTGCTTTAGTCTTCTATATTTGGATTTTCCTTGTCACTGTCATACTTGAGAATTTCATAATTTTACGGGGTACGGGTCTCGCATCATGTTTAACGGATGATCTTATCAGTAGCCCACAAATGCTAAATCATTTTATTTTCGTAGCATTATTTTATTCTTTAAAAAATCTTAGGATGCTACGATTATTTCAAAAAATCAGCCCTTACGAAATTTGCCTGGGCTTCACGCTATAGCCCTTATAATGAACGATGTTGTTTGTACCATATAGGTATTGCAATACATTTGTAGCACACACACACTAGACAACTAGTCAACCCGTAGCGTGGCTTTAATAACTCAAAACTTGAAATTTAATCAAACGCTCAACTGAATTGTTAAAATATCCAATTGTTATTAATTAATTAGTCACATCCTCAGTGTAAGCAGTATGAGCTTAACTTGGTACTACTGCTTCTGTGGGATCCGCTGTACAACTTAAGGACTGTGTAAAATACACAACAGAATAAAATCTATACTACATAACACCACTAATTACCTATAGTTTTTAACTCAAATCATTATAAATTCTAGCCTTTAGTAGTTTAACGGCTATTATATGTACATTATGAAAGCAATAAACAAGATGTAAATATGGAAAAGAAGCTTTGAAAATTTGCAATTTACCAGATACATGTAATCGCACCGAAAGCTAACTAGTAAGACATTTAAGATACAGAAGACTTGTATTTTTCTGCTGAATCGAATGTCGGAGATGCCCATAATAACAAACTACTTACATACCAATTTATCATCTTTTTATAATACTTAGCCATTATTATATGGCTATACCTTGCGCTTGCCTAAATTAATACATATGCTATAGAAGATATAACTTCTTGAGTGTATTTTGTGATGCAAATGGAGAACTAGAAATTGGAAGCAGGTTTGAAAAAGTCAATCCCCGTACTTCACTGTAATCAAAAATCAATAAATTCGTCCACTAAGTAGGTATAACCATAATAAAAGGCTTACCTAGTATGATAATCAAGTTAATTTCTGAGATAAGATTAAGCATATCTGAACTTATGAAGTAAAGTAACCTGGGGTAATTGTACTGCACATTGCACCTTTGCACATTTAGATACCAATGTAAAAAACCTCGACTGTCTATAGCAGCATTTGCCCCCAATGTTATATAATTCATATAATTACATCTATTGCTGAACCGGAGTTCTAACTACTACACCTAATTGCTTAATTTTAACGAAAAAAAACGGGTATCAGTATAAAGCGGGATACGAGGCACTGCATTGTCACACTATGCAGAAATTATCATTTCTAGAGGTTTTTTTATGCCAAACAACTATGATTTTCAATTTTACTAATACTTATCGGTTGAACTTCAAAGTGTAAATACCTCTAACAACTCGCTTGCGCATATGATTTTTAAGTGCGCTATTTATATTTATGAATAGATCACTATTAAGAGGCACATCCTCTTCCTCAACCTTCTACATTCGTTATTAAAAAGTTAAGTGAAAACTTTCAAAAGAAAGAGGAAGATAACACAAGAAAGTATTTAATTTTTATCGAACCTCAAAGAAACTCTCGTAAGTAGTCAAGAATATTTAGTAACCGTCTGGGAAGTCGAGCCCCGTACCAGTTCAATAATTGTCTAGCTTCTAGTACTAGCATCACTGACTGACTCGATGTGTGTCAATAGTGACAAGTTGACAGGTGTATGTAGGCATGTTCACAGCTTCGTTAACCTACGATGCTACCGTGTTTTGGGATTAAAAAGAAAGCTTTGACTTCTACTCACTTACATACACATAAAAGGATGATTTGACAACTGATGAGAAAACTGCGTGAGAGTATAACATCTAACGATAAATAACTTTTGAATTTTTTGAGTAACTTTTCTAATATCAAAATTCGTAGCAATTGTACAGTGTATCAGCTCGAGTATCTTACACGTGTAGTGGGTACGCACTTTGTTACTTTTTTTGGGTAAAAAAATGTAGTAAACTACGTAAGATTGTATGAACATGATGAAGCAATCATTATAATGTCTACGTGCTGACACTGCTAAACCTTTACAGCAAAACCTACATATTCTACAGCACGCGAGCCCTTCCTAATGTCTTACTGTCTATATGACCGCACATAACTCCAAAATCAGGGCTACTTGATGAAATTAAAATTAGACCATAGGAAATTCACAAATATGCTTTCGTCAAATAGAAATTTTGAACTAGCCAAGATATGCTCAAAATTTCGAAACCATGACAGTTCTCTCTGAGAATTAGAGCTTTTTCTTAACTTCAATCTTGTCCATCTTTTCATTCTTGAGCTGAAGAAGACCCTCACATATTCTTTTCATGAGTAGCAACACACAATTTAAGAGGGGGACTGTGATTTGAATCTGAAACCTGTTGAGTAAATAATTAACAATTGCAATGAAACACAAATAAAGCCAAAGTGTGTGCATTATCTTGCCTGTCATATCTTGAATTTTACAGGGGTCAATTTGCTATAAAGCAATAAAATTAATCTTGCTCATTAGCGACATCCACACACCGCAAATTCAAAGTCAAGGGCACCTCACAACCACACAGACAAGTAGGTAATGTAATAATATGTAGACAGCTGCACTTCCATAAACAACAGTTTTGAATTAATTTAATAGATATATCTGTTGAGCCACATTTAATTGCAACTTTTGCCAGATGAGATGAGACTCCAACGAAGACGCAAGATTACTTTCTACGTGACAATTGATGTTGATTTAAAGTCCTACAGATGTAAACGCAAATGCAACGCTTGCTTTTTTCTAAGAACGTTACAACAGGTAATGTACGGCTAACATGGCGTTCGGCTTGTAAAATGTACTTTTCTTCGATTTCCCACTATATTATATTTTTGTGAAACTAATGGTTGGTCATCTTCAACCGCTTGTGAAGTCTGCTCATCAGTAATTCGATAAACCAGATATGTACGTTCTTTACGATTGTGGGAAGAATATTAATATGGCTGTAAAATGGATTCCTTTGAATTGAAGTTAACTCTTACTGCGGTCACGCATGATTAAGTAAACGCGAATAAAAAATACATGTTCTGTCTTTACGATACTTTGTTTTGCTCTTTTATACTTATGCGTACAAAGAATATGAAAACGCACTACAATTGAAATAAGCATATTTCAAACGATCAGAGTGACTTATATGACAAATATTCAATGTCCTATGGTATTTCAAGATCACAGCCAGTTTTACATAAAAGTAAAAAGAAAAACATCTATCGCGATCTTAATTTTAGTAGTGTCATTAATATGTTTCCACTGCACCCTTTTTTGTCTGCACTATTGTTCTACATTTCAGCTCAAAAATCTAAAATATGCCGGGATATATAAAATATTATATATATATTATATATTATTTTTAATTTATAAAGGCGACATTCCATATTTTTTTTAATTGTAAGTATTATGCGACAACCTAGTGTATCATAGTATAATGCTATGTAACAATCTACAAATCATGTCACATACCTTATTGCAATGTAGTACACTTTTGGGACACATTTAATTGCCAGTAACATCATTTCTGTACGCCACTTCAAAAATGATCTTCCATACGTTAGCGTTACGGAAAATCCACACCCTGTTAACAATTATTTTAGCTTTCAGTGGCTGAGTCAGAAAAAATTGTCTTGTATAAAAATGAAAGATAAACTCCAAAATGAAGTAGGTGCACACCTCATGTTATCTCAGTTTTAAAATTCAAAATGACAAGATGTAAAATGAGATTACATTAGGCATTGATTAAAAGACGACAACGAAGAATTTTCGAACTGTCTTTTCTATATAATTTTACTTTGTCTTTATATGGACTACATCAGCAGTAGTTGTGCGTGTTTTTTAAATGAAAAGCACTATACTTACTACATAGCACAAATTGAACAGTCGCTGTGTAAGGTGCAGGAGGCTGGGAGCTCAGAAATGCTCAGGAGTAAAATATTAAAGGGAAACACGCTAACATAAACATCTCATGTAGTATGGCAATTTAAATCCCATTTTTATCTCAGATAATACTACTAAGGTGGGTAAATGTGCGAACAACCTGCTGCTCGAAATAGATAAAAGATTTTATAATATCATCTGATCATTGTTAGAAGTAAACCGGCATTTTTAACTCAGACGAAATGTGAAGCTCAAAATACTTAAACCTTAATTTACCAAAGCCAAAACCCTCATAATAGTAATAAAAATAGAACACTCATATGAGTCCTACACACATCGTTTCTTTGTCTTTTCATCAGCACAGCGGTTGGGATTGAGACTCTGGATATGAGTATATAATTAACTTGTACATAGGAATACATATTCATAGTATGGATATGCAATGTAAATTCATTTGTACAGCAAATTATAAAGGCTACGGCATAAGAGTTTTTATGGCAACTCAAGTTTAAATCTTCACGAGTTAATCGATCAATATCTAGATACTTGCTCTGCAGAAACTCAGGAAATGCAGCTAACGACATCAAATTTTGATATAAAGCCAACTCAACTCGAGGTACTATGCACTATTTATCGAGAGACCTCCCTGTGTCGACTATACATATATACGTAGATTATTTATATAGCAACACACAATCCAATGTTTTCCCATGCAACGCACATTTTATATGTGTCTCAAAAATTTGCATGTTCTTCAAAATTCGAAATCTTTTTGTTTATGCGACAGTAATTTTTATTATCAGATTTGTACTCAAAAGTAACAGAGAATCTAAATTCTAAATCTGACTACACACATCGTGTGTATGTCAGTTTCGTACCTTACAATTCCATACCATCAACGAGCGTGAGTAAGTTGTTTTTCAACTGAGAGAAGATACTCCAAAGTAACGACAGCTAAATTATAAGTCAAACCTTTGGTATATTACATATCAGGAATGATGATTTGCTATGTACTTCTGCAACCACACAACATATACATATATATATGCGACTGAAACTGAACGAGATGGTCTAACCACGGATATCTAAACAATTTAAGTATGTAATTTGTTTAATTTATTGTGCCGCACATGATTTGATGTCGAATATACATACATTTATGTCTATTGGTTTTCTTGTTATAAGCTTTTTTCAATGACAACTTAGTTAGATTTGTTGTTACTGTAGAGCAATAATAATAATTCAAAGCATTCAAACCTTAGTACCTACTTATGTATTGTATTCCACAAACAGTTAAATACGGAATTTATAATTCCAAAATTACAAATTCATTCCACATTAGCATACTGCAATCTTTGGAGCGAGCATTTGAGGGCAACTTACAAATAGGACCCCATAATTTAACAAGATTCTTAAAAATAAACGCAGTTAAATAGGACTAACCGTATTTTCCAAGAACGTGGGTCTAGAGGAGCAGAATCGAATATACCGCGGGTCTAAAATTCAGGTTTATTAACATACCTAATAGATGAAGTGAAAGGGCATTAACTAGCAACTACATTTAATATGTTATAACTACTACTTGGTTCGGAGTTTAAATAAGCGTATTACATATTTGGTTTGACATCTTTTGTTCAGAATAAAATGTTTTTGGAAGCAATTTTTAATAATTTTTGGAACGTGGGTGTGGGTCTAAATTACAGTAGAATGCGGGTCTGGAATACCAAATATTTTATACAATGCGAGGTAGTCTACTTTATAAAATAAAAATACCAAGCTTTTATTCATACTAATTGTTTGACGTAGAATTTGGGCGTATTTAATCACCCATATTTAGCCAGTTCTTCAAAAACATAAAGAAAATGTTTGCTTCACACACAGTCACACAGGGCAAAATTATGGATCGTATCAAAGTGGAAAAGTAGAATGATTCGGCTGTTTAGTATTACCAAATTAGTGCTACAATCAGATCATTATATTGGTCGGTCACACAAGTACTGTCAACTTTTATTTTAAAGTTTCAATAATGAATGCATAACTAGTACAGACACTCTGTGTATTATTTAGGTAATGCAGTGTAGCAAAAATCGGATAACACGGTTTCAAAAAAGGACGGTGAATTATTAAAAAATTAAAAGTGGAACAATGAAATATTTAGCTTTTGGCTACCTCTAATTAACATGCCGTACAGTACCGTAATTTTCAAAACGGATACGCATGCATGGTGCCGGTGCGTATATAGGTTCTCAAGTTGGGGTCTAGCAAAGTGAAATTTTTCTAAAAACAATTCAGTTTTAATATTATAATATGACCATAGTCAAGTGAGACTTGACATTACTAGCAAAGCCACTCGACTCAACTGATTATAACGATTAAGACTGGGTTGGTTACTAAAACAAGAATTACGTGAACAGACTACACAAATACTGATAGCACAAAATATAATATTTTTGAAGAAATTTTAAAAAATCTGAATTAAATTATTTCCTGATGGACTACAAAGATTCAACGGGACAAAGTTAAAAAAAAATTAATCAGGTACCAAGAAGAAAGATCGAGTCACCGGTACCGGTTCTCATGTCATATGTATGAGCAGCTGAGACCCTGACATTTCTAAAGAGTTAATCTATGCGCAATCTCACAGGATGCGAACTTGGAATTTTTTCGAAAACAATGAAATCATCAAGCTACAACTAAACGCTACAAGAATCTTTTATTTTTGTTCGGCATTACAACCCGTAATTATAGTGATTTAATCGCTGCACATACGCTTTTATTATTATTTAATGTTGAGGTTGGATCCACGTATGTTTAAATGTAATTTAATTATATATGAGGAACTAAAAATCACAAAGATTTTTAGATGGGTCGTAAATTTTTATTATTATTTACAAGATGAATAGAGTATCACGTTAGTCACAAGTACTACCTACACCGTGTCACGGTGTAGCATGGCTAAAAATCAGAATTTTGAATTTGAGCAGAAATAGTCAAATGGGGAATTTGTGACGCTTTTGGTTTCCTGCTGTATTTGCTGCCAGAAAGACCACACCACATACAACCCACACCTCTACGTTGGGCTCGTGTCAGTCATGTCATACCAGCATTCTTACAATTAGATGAATAAAGAAATAGGCAGGGGAATGCTTTTTTTCGTCCACTTTCCGTGCTTTACTGACGGTGTTAATTCTAAGGCTGAGGCTTACAAACGAGACAACGGAGAGCTTTCTGAGATGTTTCTCTCAATAGAATACGTGGGTGAGAGACATTATTATTTATGCAGTCGAGTGGTCGAGTGTGATCTGTCACAGTGACAATGACAGTCATCCCAGATACGGCAGTAAGAAGCTCTGAAAATACCAGTTCTTATGGGGGTGTGAAAACCAACAGGAATTCTTCAGTCTATGAATGTTTTACAAAACTTCACTTAATTCAATGAGACTGTCTTCAACCCATAAAGTTTTATATGTTACTATCCCTCTTTCAGCGTAGCATTCCATAACATTTAAAATTAAAATTAAATTATTAAAAGTAATGTTATGTCACCAGATTGCTTTGGTCAAAATTAATGGTCAATGCATACAACCACCAATTCAATCATAGTTTTTAAAGTGCGCAATTATGATTTTCACAAACAAAAATGTACAAAAATGAAGTACTCCATCAATTTTTTCAACAAAATGCAAAAATGTTGCTGCATTTAATGTACTGTAAATGAAAATTTAAGATACCTACCTAGATACCGATAATTATTCATACTTTGAATGATTATTCAAATACACGGGTTGCCACTGCACTGCTTGCGAATCTCAAGATATACCGTAAAAGCCTATCTAGTGAAGTAGACTCAAGGCAGTACATATTCTGTAGTAATTATTTTTGTGATCAAAAGTCGATGCGAATGTCAATGTCAACGTCAACCTCTCGGGTAGACAAAGGTGGAGCTTGTTTAATAAAATGCAAACTCACGGGCAAGTGAACAAGTGTAAGCGCAGTGGATTTATATTATGTGAGTAATTTCCACTGTCACGGGGACATACTGACCTCCACACGAACTTACCCCTTCCAAACATATTCGTAATTGTAAACCCCTAAAAGTCACTATCCTTCCAACTAAGACGTTTCAAGATCGTATGATTATAGTGCATGTGAGGTGCACTAGTAAACTTACAGCCTGGCCGGTGTCTATGGTATGCAAACAAATTTTATACGACTGCAAGCACTGACAAAGCCATAAAGCTACTCTTTTTTCAGATACTACCTCCAATTGAACGTGTACATTATATCATCCGCACATACTAAAGACAACAAAGACACAGTGTTAACAGAATAGCATCAGCCAACACACACTGAAGGACTAAACGACTGACCAACTTATTAAGGAGGGTCTTTGATGGATATAATCCTTGGCTCACTCCTATCAACCTTCTTAGTCTGTGACAAGAATTCGGTGGAGTGGACAACAAAGTTTACTTCCAAACTGCAAACAAACAGAAATCACGCACTTGTCGATTAGCGTTATTTAAACGATGCTTCTTCAAACGCTTTCTTTCATTATTGATTGACAAAACTGAATCAATTGTACAAAATTTGGAAATTTTGGTGGAGAAATCACGCTACTACTAAATATGCTACTTAGTAGCAAGGATTAATAGTGCAACCGTTCAAAATTAATTACATTGATATTACATTTTTTGTTTTGTGCTTGTGTGTCACACCGCCCCGAAAAATCATATTATGTGAATAACAGTTTTTTTCAAAGTCAGCGTTTCTACAATTCAGCAATAAAATTATAAAGTGGACCGTTGATAAAGGTAAGCTCTTACTAAAAATTTTCGTGTCAAAATTCCTATAAAAAATCATATCACGTAATGATTTTGTTTACATTCTTGTAGCTCTTTAATCTATTATTTGATTCATACTCACTACAAAGTAATCATTAATACATTCAAAAGTGTGAATGAGCATATGGAAGCTTCTTTTACTATGCGATTAGCCCATTCTAAAACTGTGTCACTATTTTATAATATCAAGAAAAGGAGGAGTATGTAACATAATCACATACGTTCATCCTTTGTATTGCTCATCTTTTAGAATTTGGCTTTGTTTTATATTAAATAATAATAGTATTATATTCCTAACTGAAATAAACCAAATTGAGATTTTGAATTTGAAATGGTTATACATTATACACACCTGCGTAAAATATAATCATTTTATTATGCAAAACTTAGCGTCACTGCCTCCCAATGTGACAGGAGATAAAGTTCTCGTGTTAAAACTAAGAAGCACAACCAAGTGCCGTTGTTTTTATTTTTGCTCTGATGACTATTTACACATTTTTAGCATAATAGTGCTCATCACAGCTTGACACTTGGGTTTTTTTTCGAGTACTACAAGGATAATATCATAATCATATCCACATGATATGCGTTTCCGATCCCGATGACATACTAACATATCCTACTGACACTGACTCTGCACATAGAGACATTTTAATTCCAAGTAAAGTTTCTGACAAATATAATCACATTGAAGATCAAACATGTGGGAAAAGTGGTAGCACTAAAACAAAATATCTCAAATTCCATATGACCTACAGAGTGCAATAAAATTAAAATCATAAATCAAAAGCGAGTATTTCAAAATTTGAGGATGACTCTCACAGACATTTAGGTGAATGTATTGATCATTTAATCCAGCTTGATTCCTTGTGATGATTGGATAAGACTTGTTCGGACCATACTACCAGACATAGATTGATCTCCTAATATGTCTGGATACGACTCATCACACCATAACTTCATAACTACATGGCAGACCTGGCAGACCTGGCTAAATGCAACACGGCGATGAATTCAAACAAATTGCCAAGTAGGGCATTAGAACAGGTGACCGAGGGACCCGAGTGCATCTTCAGATGTAGTTACTTACTTTAGGAAGCTTCCCATTGCCCACGTTATATGTACAGTGGACAGACATGTATGGATATAGTCACTGAAATTGTTCAGCATTATTTGAACGGTCACCCATCAGACTATAGCTTGCACAATGAAGAATCAACACAATCTTACGTATACTATGAGTTACAGACTACTTTTTTAAATGCAAATTAGGTGTCACTGTATTTTTCGTCAATGTCACTCGAAATCAACAGGATGCTATTCACATGTATGTCATTACTACAATAGATATTGCAAGGCGAGCTTATTAATTGTTGATTTTGAGAAAAAACAAATAAGTGGGGTATTGTATGTCGCAGCAATTCAATCTTGTATACGAGCTCTGTTGAAAATTTTTAAAAAATATTTCAAATTCAATGCAGTGAATATAAAATACTTGTTCAGTGAATTCCAAAATTTTCATTTTATTATTGCATGCATAATTAAATTGGTCTACAGCGAAGTTTATACACATATTCACAAATACCAGTCCAGGCTTCATTCAGAAGAATGAAGAACGAGGATGATGGTAGGTATGCGCACTAACTAAATAATAATCCCTTTGTGATATGCAGCAATTGTGGATAGATACGAAGCATTTTACACACCATAATGATGAATGATGAGTCTCGCGGTCTCATCAGTCTCATTGGAAATCTGTTCACAAAGTGATAAGAATAAAAAAAATCACAAGAACTTTACAATCTTTTACTCGTGAATAAAAACACGGCGTAGTGAGTGATATACGTAAAATCTTGAAATAACAAATAACTATAAGGAATTATAGGGATAATGCTGCAAACTGATGAGGATATAGTAACACTCTACTCTACGATGAAGTCTGAATACAAATTATCATGATACTAATGATATTACCGTAAATGCTTCAGTCAGCTTGTTCGTACGCTGTGTTAGGGAAGCGCAGATAGAATCATCTTCGTTCTTGCTAATACTATCCAAATTGAGGAGCAAACAAGAGCAGAAGCGATAATACAAAATCCTCTACACGACTAGTCCATATGATCAATTTGCAATTTCAATTTTTGCAATGGATCCAAAACTGATTCCATTAAGTACTCCTACTCCATATCAAATTTTATAAAAATAATAACAGGCTTTTTGGCTTCAAAGATGAAACGATACACCAATGAATTCAATGGGTCGACACACGTACGTCATTTTAGCTTTCATTTGCACACTGCTTACATGCCTTTGACTAGGACACGATGGAAAAGTGTCGAACTGCATTGTCGAAGAGAAGCTCTCTGGAATTTAAATTCTGAAGGGTCAACTCTACCATGAAATACTGAAACACATGAACTTGATTTTTTTAAACTTCACATAATCCCTTCCATAATTTATTACACTGGCAGATAATTTATATACATATTATTGTATAATTTTTAAGTTTCCCATTTCCTGGTTTCAAGAAGTTTACGAGGTGCACAGGTTGCCTTTGTCATGATGAACAATGTACAAGTATGTAAATAGCTGCCGCGTAGCAATTAGGTGCATGTAATAACCGATTACGATCGTTAAAAATCACAACAAAATAATAGGGACCGACAATTCCCCTCAAGATAAATATAAAGTAATTCTTTAATCACATTTAAAAAGTACGAGTTTGGTAGAAGTAACTATATAGGTAAATACGCTGTTTCCTTTAAGAACTTCGTAATTTTTAGTTAAATAAGTCAGTAGCAATAATAATGGTACTAGTACCACACAGCATGTACATACCGCGTTGCCAAGATTAGGACAGACAATCAATGATTATTGGATGGAGGATATATGTTCTTCCTGACACATTTTTATCCACATAAACATCAAGTGAATGGGTCTACATCAGTTTTTCGGCTTGTGTGCATCGAGTTTACTTGTCGTGTGACTAGTAAGTACTATGTTATAATAACTTGTTACTCCGTTAACTTATTCATTAGAACAAGACCATTCAGCCAAGTGAGCAAGAATTTACTTATGGGCTTTAAAATAAATTCACTTCATATGACATGTGCAACATTGATTGTTGTAGCTCTACCTGCAATAAATATTCAGAGTATAAATTTACATAAATTATCAATAGCAGAACAGAGATACGCACAATAAAGTCACCAAAGTTTTAAAACTTGTTCTCCACGACCACTATCAATGTATGTAAGTATAAATAAGTACACAGCTATCGCACAACAACTCGTAATAACTGATAATGGGATTCGCTTTGTTAAATGCTAACTACCTACGTACTACGTACAAACACAAACAGGGTAAAAACAACTAACCATGTCGATTGGAGAGGGACAATGCTATGACTAGATCAGGATTCCACAGACATTTTAGTTCGAAAATAGTTGATGATTGGAATATAAGAGGTAAAAGATAATGTTCTCACTTTTTTGATAACTTTAAAATAATGCTAATATGAACTCTTATTGTCCGGTCCTTGAGACGAGACTGACCAGACTCACTAACTTGCTAGTTAGTCAGAATACACAAAATCACTGCCAGACGAGATTGCATCTAATTCATTCTACTAGTTCCTCTCAATAATAATACGATGACTGAATAAGTTTACTTACTACATAGTAAGTTTTGAATGCGACTTTTTGTTTGACCGTTGTTCTGATTCACGCGTGCGCAATTTGTTTGCGGGGTCTGTTTCAAAGACATTCCAGTGTTCAATGAAATTGTTTACAACGCTGCTTCGTGTAACCGGATTAATTTTATCATTCATTTGCCATTACGCAATTTTGAAAAATTACCTACTTAAAAGGCCAAGTACGGAATTGTGGATGAGTTGAAGGAACAGTAATGTTGTGAATTTAGTGAATACCATTATTACATTCTAGTGCCAAATATGGTTTTCTACAAATGTATTTGTCTATAATATTTATTTACTTGTGCTTTACTTTTACTCATTGAGTTTTTACAGTTTGCGTTTTCTTTCGATTCGGTATGTATATTTTTAGTCAAAAATACTAACGAGACAGTCAGTCTCTAATGTTACTAATGTATCTACATTAAAATTTATCCAAACGTACCATCGCTTTCTACATAATATATAGTATGTATTTTGACATCAAAGGATGACCGGTACCGGTACTAGAAGTCAAGTCGTAGATCGAGCGTGATGTGCGGAACATATTTTATTTTGTTGGAAAAAGAATTCGAAATAGGGTCGCAGTCTCAGGCTTTATTGCATGGTTTCTTTTCCGTAGCCTTAAGTAACTTAAGCGGTATATGAAGTATTTTAGGGTCAAACAGAAAGAGAGTAATAGATTAATCGGCTTAAGAAGCTATAACAGTCTCAAGTCTGAGTCGCCCAGACTTCTGTATTCACGTGTGGCACGACCTCCACCTGAGAAGGGAAAGTGTTGGGTTATTAGTTGGAGTGATTGAGGATGTTAATGATGACAAATTAATCGAAATTACTCTCTCAAATTTACGCTATGAATGTGTCTCATTCATGCCTCATATATCTGTTAAATGGAGTTGTAGGATCTGGTAGGTTTGAAGCCGTCGAGGACGTAGTAGTTAAACCGAAACGTTTCCCCATACCAAAGATTGAGAGTTGTAAGTAGTGGCTTCTCACTATTTTTCAACTCCCATTAACCAACTAAGTAGAGTATTAATTATTAATCTGCAACAATTTGTAAATGATCGAACTGAATGTATGTACCTACTCTATTGTGAAGTTCAACGTTTAATTGTAAATCTTTTCCTAAACGTAAAAAAAAACAACCTTCACTTTATTTCGCAAAGAAACCTTTTGGGCCTGAAACTAAAAGAAATGATTGCTCCTCATCCTCTTCTAGTTTAGCTAATAGCTAACTCCTTTTCAGAGAAGGGTAGTCCATTGTTTTACCAGAGCACGTCTTTACTGTGTAATGTATTTATTCTAAAAGTATTAAAGCTTTCACAAGCTTAAAACAAAAACAATCATTTTTTTTAATACAAGAACCTTTACAGAAGTAAACCTTTAAAGGCAATATGTGTAGTACAGTGGTGACGATTCAAAAATAATAGTGGAGTTTCGTAGTAACTAAAAATGCCTGAAGTCTACACCTATATTTTAAATATTGGAGTCAGAAATACTATACCCATGCTTACGATTGCAACTATTGTTTGCTTAAATTATTACTGTGCTGTGGTCCTCTCAGATTACATATTTATGTACAATTTGGGGGATTACGCTGACTATACGAACACAGTTACACATAATTACGCACACAAACTCGGACGATACATACATACGTAAAGTTCAGCTGTGAGGTGCGCAACGTATTTTTTAGTCCTCTGCTTACGCTGTTAATAAGTATCTCATATGTATTGCGGGGATGTGTTAAAAAAATTCAATGGGTGGAGATGAGAACGTTAGCCGCAGGCTATGTTAGCTCTGATTTAGGTTCTATCTTTTAAACATGTACGATGTGTATTCTTATATGTTCAAGCTTTGTTTTTGAATGATAGAGTACTTACGTTTTGGTGGATGGGTGAAGATGTAAAATGTAAAGAATAGAGATATATACTTAAGGGAGGAGTAGTGGGTGCTCGTTAGCTTTTCTAAAAAAGCTAGCCATGCTTTCAGTCTCAGCTGAAGTGTTGAACAACTAACAATGGACTTTGAAGATGGACACAAGCTTAGACTCGAGTGTCATTGGGGCTGTTATACTTTAGTCGGCTCGAGCTCTTATTAAGATTATTAGGAAAACGTTTTTTTTTCTTCGGCTTCTTTTTTTCTCAGAGTTTCAGTGGAAGTTCAGTGGTTTGACCGATATTTGCAACAACAATCAAAATACTATCAATACATGGGTAATGTATTTTTGAGCTCGTTTGCATTTTGGGGTGTAAACAAATATTCGCAGTAGTCAGCATTAACATGACTAACTGTGAGTTTTTATATTTTCAATGTTCTACTTACCCCCCAGGATTGACGAGTGCTAACAACTTTATCAGTTTTTGTATTTTGTGGTCCACGAGATACAGGGACGCAAATCTGTTCGAAAAACTACAGACTGGAATGTAACGATCACAATCACAATGGGTTTGTATTGTAGTTTGTCCTTTTCTTCAGTTTTTATTTGGGCTAATAAAGTGCATAGATAATAATAGTAATAGCAAAAAATATTTCTAAAAAGTTTATTATTTTTGCCTAGCTTAATTATTACTTTCATAAATATTCGTAGTTTTTTAATACATCCATATATATTTTAATAGTAACACTTAAAATAGTGTAAAAAGAAAATTGCAGCATTCTAATTTATTTATTTTGAAAAATATTTTTTAATTATTTTCAGCTGTGATAAAACATTTTAGGATCAAAAATATCCATCTGGGAATTTTGATCAGGACCCAGCCGACCTGGTAAAATAAAACAGAATCCGGGATACCGATTGAAAAAAAAATGAAGCCGTCGACATGAATGTGCAATATGTCATTGACTAAAAGTGCTAATTTTCTTTGTATTAAGCTGGAGACAAATACAAAGTTGACACGAAGTTATAAACCTTCACAGTTTTCCAGATATACCCTGGAAACGTGATAAAATGAGACAACAATATTTAGGACAAATACCCTCTATGGGTTCCTTTCTTTTGGTTTCCTGTGTGGTCCTATGCATTAGCATTTGTGTGACTAATGCCGGTGGTTCATCCGGTTTTCAGGTCTCGAAAGACCAGAGGAAGCATTTTTCAAGAGATGCAACAACAACTTCCAAAATCACCCTCTCTGGAAGAAAAACTACATCCACAGCTTGTGATTTCAAATGTACTACAGATAAATTAACACGTCGCCTAGCTCATAGTAATATCAATCTCCATCATCCATTCACTAAAAATAAAACTACAAAAAGGACATTAAATGCTTCACCCTCTGCACCACAATCAGTTCCAGCACCCTCCAGTTCAAGAGTAACGAATTTGAGTTCGGGAATGAGAAAAGTCCCAAATTTAGAACAATTAAATCGAAAAGTAAGTGAGAGTCGTAAAGAGTGCAAATTAAAACTTAGTAAAAGTTTCTACTGTCAACGTGTGCGGTGGTCCTGGTGGTTTATAAAACAATTGGATAAAAATACCACTGTACTGAATGACTTTATGGAATTGGTTCATCGAACTGAGAGTGATGTGTTTTTGCAAGACGAAACTCAGCTCTTGCCAGAGAACTGGTTGGAGAATGTAGTGTACAAATTTATTACAGATTGGGGAAGTCCAGCGGATAAGCTTGTATTTCTTAAATTGAAAAAATATTCTAAGTCTAGAGAGCTTAAAGTGAAGTTCCCCCGTTTGGATTCATCCATTCAAATTGGACCATCCACTCACTCAGCCGGGGAGACAGGAAGGATTTTCTTTGATCCGGGTTTTAACTTAAAAATGAAATTACCATTTTTCCGCGATGAAATGAGTAAGTTCAATTAAACTTAATCTTTTTAACTCTATATTTGTATTTCCTACACAGCCTTAGCCTCACACCCTATTTTTATATTTTAGAGGCGTTCTGTGCAATATCAGAGCTTGAAAAGCAAGATGGGTAATGATACCATATCATACTGTATGCGATATGACTCGATATGGTACACTATAAAAAGAACTGCTCGCACTTGCATAGCTAGGAACCGTCCCCACATTTTATTTAACCATTGCATTAGTTGGACGTGGAAGGGAATACATAGTATCTCGAATATAGGTTGAGGTAGGTACATAAATTCAAAGTGCATTGTGCTCTTATACATTACATTTAAGTACCATGTTTTAATACTAATTTGCTTTTGTTAATTTTTTCATAACTAAAAAATTATTTTTTGCAAAATAAAATTTGGACTGTGGGCATGTGACAGAGTGGACAAAATAAACTAATGTTTGTGTTCAGATTTCTCGAGAAAAGTTAGTCTTCCTTTTTTGCATTTACCACACAAAGCACTAATTGCTATATTAGTTTAAGTATTAGCATAGGTGGACACAAAACTTTTTGCGGTGTTGCTGTTGATTGAATGATGTTCTGTGTGAACCTCAAAATATTTGCAACCCTTTCCCATATTAAAAGTCAGAGGAAATATCACATTATTATCACAAGATTACCTCTGCTAACATTTTTCTTACGAATTATCACGCTCAAGTCGGTTTACCCCATTTCAAAAATCCATTTGACATACATAGAAGAAATATCTGTACGCTGTACTTATACTTGCATTAGTTGTAGTTGTAATTTCTCCTAATACTAATTTCCACAATCCTCAACAAGATGCATCTCATCTTATTCTAAGCTATAGACACTAGAACATTTCATACCTATATCATCGTCCTGACTCACCCTGTCGTAAATTTTTGTTCCTGTGTGTGTGTGTGTGTGTGCAAAAAGCAAACAAAAAATCACACTAAGTACCTCTACGGCTTGTCTTAAGACTCTAGATTTCAAATGACTCTCTCTTCCTGCACGTAATAATATTTTCTGGCTTGTCTATCCTGTTGACTGAGTCTGCAGAGGCAATGCCGATATATTACTCATCTCCATTTCTCTCCGTTTATTAAGAAGAATGATCAAGTGATATTAGGGTGGACAGTAGATGATACTTAACGTATACTTCCTTTGTATGTTATACATGGTATTTAACAATGAAGAGCAGAGCAAAGCTTTTAGTCTAATAGTTACGATGAGCAGTGGTTTTCAAAAGTGCAGATATGAGCGTGGCTGTGGCCAGCAGAGGCTACACCTATTGTAATAGGATAAGCTCAAAATTTGGTTACATACAAAATTACAATAGTTGTGCATGCCTATCTACATAAAGCATCTGCATGTGAAGTCTTGGAGATTTGAGTGTAGATGCAAACATCCCAAATTATTATGCTTGATTCGAATGCATGCGTCGAGCACACTTTACAGCTCGCATAGCACTGAATGTGAGTGAATTAATTTCCAAAAACCATTCTGCTTCCTCAGGCTCAGAAGCATTTCAAGTGAGACTAGACCAGAGGTGTTGTATATATACATACGTAAAGTATAAGTTCAAGTAGGTATTTTTTTTTCAGTAGTTATTATCTAGGTGTGCATGGCTCACAGTCGAATTTTATTACGTATATCATTCATATGATTCATACATGTAAGCATTTAGTATACATGTGCATCACCTACAGCAAGTTCTCCACGCTTGACTTCTAGAGTGTACTGATGATGTGCTTTTACGGAAAAAATAGTAGTTTACTTCATTCAGTATACCGTATTTGACAGATTATACGTGTGGTTCTAAATAAGCGCCAGGGCTTGATTTAGAGCCGGGTGAGGAGCATAAAATTTATTCTAAGTACAGAGTCAAAAGTTATTTCCGGATGTAAATTAAATTGTTCAAATAATCAATTAAAGCATTGAAATTAGTTGATGTCTATTTTAGTCGACAATGCATGCATATTGTTAATGTTTGTAAAATATGTTAATTACATTGTGAAATAAGTTCCGGTTTTTTAGAATTAAAAAGCGAGAAACTTGCTCAAAAGCATGTGTAAAGAATGTTTTAAATACTTGCTTTAAAAACTTAAGAAGCCAAATGGTTGATTGAGAACTTTAAATTTTCTGGCAATTACATAGCTAAAACTAATCAGGAGATTATTGCATACATATATATAGGTACTTGAATACTTAAATATCAACTACTATAGGATTTAAAAAACTTGAACTTGACACTTGCGCTTGAACAAGCGCCTGGTGTCGATTTTTTTTTCGCTGAACTAAGAGTCTTAAAAAAAGTTTAAAAGCACCGACCGCGTGAGACTAATCGATCACATACGGTGATACGGTACGAGGGTACATCCCTCTATTCTTCATAGAGCTCCTGCCTCAGAAGACAAGACGAACTCATAATGATGACTCTAATCTAGAACTCAATACTCTCATAAGTAAATGCATGAAATTATAGATATTCGTGTTGATAAACTTTATTTTTGTGTGTGGAATATCTTCAAGTAAAATCCACAAGGATTTTTCGATTTTAATTGTAATCTTTTTAACATTCACAATAGAACAGATAAATACACAGGTATATATACCTGTATGATGATTTTGGAATATGCATACAATTGTATAGTAAAAGCTTTTTCATGCAGAGTTCTTGTCGCGTTGAAATCAGACGACGAACAGAATGAACTACATTAGCACGTTTGACGTTGTGTGTGTCAGCTTGAATTGAAATTCTATCACGTTCTACGTTCTTCCTCATACGCGCACCTGTAGAGACGTCAGTCGGTCATACCAACTTATTAATCCTTTGTCAACAGAAGTACGATAAGTTAAATGTTCTAACACGGTTGGGGATTGAGTGAGCATTTGCCAAATAATCTCATCAAAATCGAGTTATCATAAAAATGTGCTTCTAAACTTACTTATCGTGAGCGTTAATTCATTTTCAAGAGAAATCTCAGAAAGTGTACCAATAAGCATATTCTAAAAACAAAAACAATGAATTCTGAACTTGAGTCGTTTCCCAATCACATCCGTCTCAATTTTTCAAATTTCTATAAAGTACAGTTTTTTGCTTTGTCTTTCTGTACTTCTGCGCTATCAAGGTTCACAAAAAATTAGAATTTTTCTCATACGCTTTAATTCATTAATCCCACGAGCCACGGTTAGGAATGATTTTTTTAAACGAGCCACTCAATCCCACGACTCATCTCATGTGGGTTAATGATTAGCATTTGTGTACAGCTTTTCGCATTACAAATGCATTAGATAATTATATATATATATATGCAATATATATAATTCAAATTACAAATATCTGTATCACTTTGGTCTGTTACAGATGTTTTCTAAATTGTATTTATAATCATTAATATAATTTCTATATAACGTCTTCGTTCGCGTTGAACACTGACATACGCTTCTATTAATTCAAGTTAGAGATTAATATATTTATGTATGATGCTTTTCTGGATTTAAATGTAAAACATTTTAGACTGCATCTAATGATTTCTTACAAGCGACAAATCTCATAGTGCCTCATACTATTCGAACTAATATAACATTGAGGATTAAATCATCATGAATGGCAGAAAGCAACGTCACAAATTAAAATGTATAAATATTGGGCTCACTCATAACTAAGTTGGACATGCTCTTTCCAAATTCGAATGAGTACTCCCTATCCAATCATCATGTTGTTATTAAAAATTATGGTTATCATTCTAATCAGATATGTTTGGCACACTTTCAAGTGTGATGGGAAGATGATATTGAAATATCATCTTCCCATTCGGCTGATGTCAGGTATACAAGTTTTCCTGTACCTTCTTCAGATACCTACATAAGAGTAGCATCTAGTCAGTGCGAACTCGAAAACACTTCCTCATAACTTATTTTTGTAAAGTACCTAATTTAATCATGGTAAAAATTATTTAAAAAAAATTATATAAATTGAATCTCGATACGAATGGAATATACTTGAATTACGGAATGGTTATTTATTGCGATGCTAAATCTTACCTTCACTGGAACAGTTTTACTTATAAAAAGTACATATTTTACTTGAGTATCTATCAGTAGTCAATCAACAATGTAAAAGTATTACTTTAAACTTGTCCAACTTAAATCATCTTTTAGAGCATGAAACGTGTACAATTATGCACCCACGCTCAAACGCCTCAAACTGACGAGCATCCGGGATGACGTGATTTTTTTAGTTTTCAAACGAGATATAGATACTCAAATTCTGCATGCTTGACTTAGCCTAATTACAATTATAAACTGATTGAATATGCCGTTTTCCATTTAAAAAAATGAAATCAATTTTTCCTATGGTACTTAACATAGAGATTTGTATTTGAAAAGAAAACGATAAAAAAGTCATTTAATAATTGATTTTATAATTTTGAGGTTTCAAAATTTTGTTAATTTTTTTAACTGAAAACGGGCATGTGCAATCGACTCAAATAGGTGTTACACCGTGCAATAAGTCAAGCATACAGAATTTGAATATCAACGTATCGTTTGAAAACCGAAAAATCACGTCGTGCCTGTTGTCGTGAGATTGTAATGCAAATAATGCGTCAGTTTAGTGTAATTTTCGTACTAACTTTAAGAAAGTGCTACTCGCTATGCGCACTTCATAAAACGTACAGCCTCCAGAAGTAACAATATTAGTTCTCTGAGTACAGACCTGTACCCAAATGGCTTCGAAAAAAAGGAAAGTTAGCGAGTTTGTCAACAACTAAATTAATATGACTGCGGCAGTGTCGAGAATATTCATTAACTTTTTAGAGTGGGAAATATTGCCTAGTGCTAACACGTTTAGTCGTAAAAATAAATTGTAGTTGTATACGACTTCCTAAAATTAGGCGTCTTTTCTGAGAGCACAATATGTATATACTCAAGAAGTTGGTGGTAATTTATTGCATACGTGTAGGTGTTTATATATGGGTTAGTAGTAAGATAGGTTTACCCATATATACCCAACATGGGAATGTAGCTGAGACTATAGGCTATAGGTTATAAGGGCTTGGTTTTATAAAAGAGCCACAACGTTAGTTTTATTGGTCCGAGTTAATACTTTTGATTCAGTATAGTCATATATGATTATACCGAACCTTATTTTTTTTATTTGCTAATTTTATTTGCAATTGCATTTTTGGGTGTGTATTCTGAAATCTTAAACTGGAGCTATTCCTGTATAATTCTATATGTAAGCTATAAATCTGAGTTGCGGTATTTTTTGTCTCCTAGCTGTGAAGGAACATGAGTCGTTAAACTCACGGAAGCCAATGCTATCCTAACTTTAAAATAATAATAAGAATAGAAACTGATATCAGTCATCCCAAATCCAATCTAAAACCAGTAACATTACGGGTTTGAGAATTTTGTAACTTTTGATTTACAATGTTATGCAATGGAAGGTGGAAAAAAGTCGTTCAATATTTGTATTGTATAATAAAGTATACATTTTTGTTTTTACGAATCTTAGAAAGAAAATTCATGAGATGAAAAAACCGCTATAGCGTTCCCCAGTGTTAACTTTACGTCATAACTAGGATAACAACTTCCACTCACTCCATCTCCAAAAATGTGACTGATATGAAAATAACTTATGATCGTAAGAAACAGAGAAAAATATATGTGTCTATAGCATATATAGCTCTTCTGTGGCCTACCCCACAATGACGATAATGAGTCGAACCCAATCTCATCTTGATCTTCAATCTTATAATCATAATATCCATTTCAGTGTGTTACAAGTCCTTACAGAACTAGCCGTGCGAGTACTCTATGTAGGTAGTCACTGTGTATGGCATTCGCTGTGCTAATATTAGTAGGTATAAGCTATAGGTATTTATATAGTTACATAAGCTCTCCTCTGCCTTTGAGTCCAGGAATCAAATCCTGTTTGATTTACAGCCTCTTTGACTCTTCGTTGTTGACTTAGGCTTTGGACTTTGATTAAGCCCACATTCCTCCTAATTTATTCATTTCTTCCCCGCTCTTTCAACCTTCGATCGATCCCCGACCCTTTGAAAAGTCATAATGTTGGGGCCAGGCTGTGGTTTCACAGTATTCTTTATAATGATTTGATATTTTGATAATTAATTTAATTTGATATTTATACAGCTCATACATATGTAATAAATAATTCCAGTCTCATTATATATATCTTTAAATTCTCATTTTAACCCATACACCGGCCGACTTCATTTCCTTGAAGAATCTCTCTGCGCGCCAGGGCAGTTTGAAACCTAATTCCCAAGACACATTCCCATGTTTTCTAAAATATAAATTTATAATTGTGATTGTAATAATCATAAGTATTAATAATTATTATTTCATTCCTAGTTGCAATTGTAATATGACTTCCATTACTTGCAGCACGTTAACCTGCAGTATATTTGTCAAGAAATGTTTTTGATTAACATGTTTTTCGATTTCGTCAACTGCAAAATTATTAGTGAAAAATCAACCAGGACAGCAATGCTCACAGTTGTAGTGAAAAAGGAATTCTGTATTAGCCTGGCCTCTACATTTTTGTTTTCAAATGATCTATTTTAGGCTAGAAACAGATTGTTTAATAACATCATACTGGTGGGTGATTGTACCATTATTGCCATTATACTATGGCAAACTATAATGCTGCTATCCGTAGCTTACATACTCCTCCAATATCTCTCGATTTAAGTCAGTATACACATAATTATATAAAACAATATTGTATTAAAATAGAAGCGGATTGTTGCAGCTAGATGTGTTATGCATTTAGATGTTCTAATTCTAAATTAATGTTTTAGTTAAGAACGCAGCCAGTGTCTAGTGCCAGTGAGTGCACGGACATACATATTTATGTTATGCATTTACTTTACATTTACAACAATGGGATCACAGATTAAAAGAGCCTTCTGTGTATAACAGTCTGGTCCATATCTATCTCCACCACCCTAACCACTATAATAAAGCAGAAGTAGTGTAGAAAGATGTGCACTTTATCATTCTCAAATTTCATCATGCATTCCCAAATATTGATGTTTACATGATTCATCTTTGCTGCAAGGAGCAAAGTTGCCATAAACAGTGAATTTTTCATCCGTGAGACAAAACCAAGACTCCGTAGCATCAAGATTAGATGTTTTACTTCCATAACTGTTACTCCTCACATCATTGTGTCTATCCAGTTTACCTTACGTTCCACCCATTTTTTCGATACTGGAATTTAATTGCATTTGACAAGACATTTTTGAAAAGGCAGAGACCATGTAGATGCATTGTAGTATTCATTCCTTTTGGTCTATAAGTACCTACATACGTAACGTAGGTACTGATAGTTGCAAAGGGGGACAAGTGAAAACCACACACAAGAAACCCGATTTTCTTAATTGAAATTTTTAAATAGTTCATACATGGGCTTACCGTTTTTGGAGCTCTCTACATTGGAAGGCAGTGTAAAAGTCCCGCTAGTTTAATTATAGGATTTTAGGGTTGGAGGTAATAAAGCAGTAAAATTGTGTGGTATTATTTGTGAAAAATAATGTGGACGCACGTGTTATGTGATGTATATGTACTGGCTTCATGTGAGGGTTTTATATTATGTAGTTTTTTCTAGAAACATTTCCAATCGAAACATTCGAAACCTAGATTATGTGTAGTTAGCCTCAGCCTCCTACAATTTCAATGATGGAGCTTTAAAAAAATTGTTCAAAACAAGGAAAAAAATTGATTGGTTTTTTTGTAGCTTTCAGTTTTTCAGTCCACAATACAGTAGTTTTGATGGATTATTTGTATTTTTTACTTAGGCATTAAACGTGAATCATCTTCAACATCAACTTCAGGCTCTGTTGATATGTGACTCCAAGTAAGACCTGTGTTCTCTTTCCTTTCAATGAATGCAGTGAGTGAGTGTTATTACATTAGGTTGGTCAAATAAAGTGGCCGTGGTACCTGCTTGCCATATTACAAACACATATAACTTGCTATTGTTATTTATAGTGTAGAAAAAAAAAAAGAATTATGAATGAAATGCAACGTCGGAGTTGAAGGAAAAATAAACGAAACTCTTAAATCATACAGACTTCGTATGGTTCAATAATGCATAATTAAGTTAATATATACCTACGTGTTCCTTCAGTGGAATCAAGCTGGCTTAGTAGGTATTCGTTTAGGTTGTTTGCTGAAGAACCGTTTGCGGTTAATAAATACTCTGGTTAATACTGCATTGTTTTTTTTCAGTCACTGACTTTAAATTTCCAGAGAAAAATTGTATTTCCTCAATAATTATGAATTTCAAAAAAATTGTAATCTCACCTCACGTTTGTCATGACAGTTGAGAAAGCCAATAATATTCCTTGACGCTAGTCGTTATACCTTCCTTGCTATCCTATATTAGTGGTAAACTATTAATTCTGCCATAATGGGCTAGATTTTAAAGAGGAGTCAATCTATACTGAAGATCGCGAGTTGACATTAGCAGGCGGGTCACGGGTTGACGGTATTTTATTTTTTAATTACTAAAAAGCGTTTGACAAAATCGTGTGATCTAATCGCGATTTGGGTGAATTTAATGATAGCAGTATCGGTCAACATAGTAATTTACTTAACCGGTATTGCTATTATTGGTATTTTTGATTTTCCTATTAGGAGTTCATAACGACGTTGTAAATCCGCCAATATTTTTCTAGCGTCTGCTGGGTATCTAAATCTGACTTAAAATTATGTATGAAATTTTACTGGAATTAAAATTGACAATTAATAATTACAGAAATATTAGGAATTGAAGAAAGAAATACTGAATTTGCTGCTCTTGTATGAACCCAAACCATAGCTTTCTCAATTTTGTGTCCATACTTTTTTATTTGTAAAATTGTGGTTTTTTAAAATAAATACATCAAAATTATTTATTACAGTCGCGTGTATCGTATCTTTAATAACAGTAATTATTGTATGCGTCTAATTGGCTAGGGTTGATAATTACAGACCGGTGCGTTAAATGTCATGTATGACATGCAGAAACGAATGATTGACGCGTGGAAACCCTTACATTAGGCGTATGTCTTCTTTATATATGTACAGTCTCAAGTCTCAGGAGAAGACTTCAAAGAATGATCAAAAGATGTGAGGTGCGAGCACTAGCTCTGTATTTTAGTTTTTTATCGTATGCGGCATGCGCTGTAGCTGTATATAATGACGTAACTAATTTCTAAATCCTGCTTGCGGCAGGACTGTCAGGCAAGTGATGGATTAGAATGTTTCATGTCATGTTTTCCAACAGAAGCATAACAATTATATGATCGGGATCGGGCGAAGGCAAACAAAATGACAATATTGCTGAGAACTTGGATTTTATCACTTTATCCCAAATATCGCTTCTTTAGTCCCAACTTTTAAGCGTTTGCACTTATGTATTGCGCTAAATACAACGCCACTGTTTGTTTTATTTATAATTGTGCATTACACACACAAGAGTAGGTCCATGGCTTCACGCTGAGGAAACTAATACTACCCACGTATTGTCGAGATTAAAATGTAATGTTATTACTATATGCATTATTTTGTACGTTATTGTTTGTCAGAATTAATTACTCAAGAAAAATTGGGTGGCATCACTAGTGTTTTACTAATATTTTAACAAGCAACAGTATGAGGCCGTTAGCAAATCGTGACAATAAAGGCTATCATATTGGCCTTCGTCCGATCACATATTCTTGTCCCTCTGGTCTTTAGGAATGCCTTGTGATAAATTCTGTTTATTTAGATTAAAGGTAACTTAAGCTTGATGTTGCCATTTAAAATTTGAATGGGATGATTATACGTTTTCGGAGCTTGAAATTAATACATAACCGGTCTTTCATGACTGCATGTCATGTTGATTACCGTCTCACATCATTGCTGTAACAGTCTGTTGGTGATACAAACATCTTATATTTCTGGGTTAGATGAACAAGTTCAAGAAAGTCGTCATGAACTAATTACACCTATATAGCTATGTGGTGTATGTATATATACGTAAATAAAAAATAAGAGCTGGCACTGAGTTTAATGGCATTAATATTAATATAGGTAGGTGTGGTAACGAAAATCACAGCTTCTTCTATCATTTAAGTGGACGGTTAATTCATAATTTAGAAACATTTATTCAAGCGATTCGATTGTTTTCATTACGTAATTATTGTAACACATACTTAAACCAAATGCGTTGTCTCATAATTCCTTTTTTTTTCTTCTTTTTATGCTAATACAGAATTTGCAGTATCAACAGGACCAAGTTTTTTGGCTGGTCTGGGAGTTGGAATAGTAGTGTTGGGCATAAAGAGTATCTTTGCTCCCGTAATGCTAGCCATGAAAGCGATGATGTTGAGCTACTTCATGAGGGACATGAGCCCCTTTGATTTCTTCCGAGTGTTTGGATTTGGAACTGCTTCCCCTGATGAGACTGCAGATGAAGTTCACAATATTGAAGTGTACGATCCACCTCTGGTGAATAATCCCTATGACAATGTTCTGGACAAACATTCCCCAACTGGAGGAAGTAACTCACTTACTGCAAATGGAGATCCAAATTTAGGAGTGGGGGGTTACGGCAGTAACACACAGCACAGCAATCAAATGAATTACTATCAACAACTGCAGCAACAACAACATCATCCTCAGTCTCAGTATGGAATCCCTATGCGGCTTAGCTCACTGCTTCCATATGCAGTTCCCACTGTGATGACTGCTCCTTCGAGTCAGCAGTCTCAAAGTCGTCCTCAACCCTCGCCGTGGGCTCTGCTTAATGGAGCTGACGGGAATGGACGGGGAAGACCGATTTCTTCTCCGTCCGAAATATTCGCTAATAAGATTAACGGGAATGGGAAGCTAGGTGGTCAGAAGAAACCTGAATCTGGATATCAGTACGTTCCTTCGGCGGCTCTACAATTAGAAGTGGAAGATTTTGATCCATTCTACAGTCCCCTGCTCTCAAGAATTGACTCAATTTTCATGCATTTAGGCTTTGGGGATGAAGGATGCAAGGAGAGAGCTGTTTGTTCTATCTACAAATCCCCTGTCAAATATGCTCCGTATTCAAATCTTCTATCAGCTCAACTTTCCAAGTAAGTCAACTTCATGATCATGACTTCCCTTGGCCAACGCTAAAAGCTTGTCATGCATTCAAATCTTTTATTTACCCACCGTATTTCCTATAATAGTACATTATTCTAATTCCGACCTCCCCCACACGCGTGTTCTATTGTAGACCCATCTACAGTCGTATAATAGCGTGTTAATAGACCAGTGTACTATTTTTATTCCTAGCTTTCACTTAGATCTGTGTACAATTATAGTAAATACGGTACCTGTGTTGTTGTGACGAGAAATTCTAAATTAATCACGGTAAAATGAAATGCCAGCCATTCACTATTTCCAAGAAGTACATTAAATTACTTCTAAGTTGTTCCTTTGTCAAAAGACATTTTATAGGCTTATGTAAATGCTTATGCATGAAGAAAGCGCTGAGTTTAAAATACATTGTTTTACATGTTTGTTTTACATATTTTAAAGATTCTGTGTGTGGCTTGTGTGATATTATTATCTACATTTTTCGTTTTTAGAGCGCTTGTGTTTAGGGAGCTACTATACTCTCACATAAAATCAAATCCGAACCACCTAGTTCACTTCACTAGTCACAGAATAATCAGTGTAACCCAAAACTGTCCATTTGTCTATTTATCTCGAGCATCACGTCAGGGGACAGAACGTACTCATTCGTTTTGCACGACCCAAGTTAAATTTAATGGTTAAGTTTTTCATGATTTAATATAAAAAAACATTTCCCTGACTTTTCCTGTGAGAATTATGCTGCTTCTGGGTTGATAGCCTTTTTCTAGCTGTACAGACGAATGATAATGATAGCCTATAGTACAGACTATGCTGTGTTAGATATATTATATTGGAATTCATTATAGTCCAAGCATTTATTTATTTTTATTATCTTTTAGCTTTTGATTTAACTAACTGTTGGTCTATAGTTAACTTGAAAATTTGTGAGGATCTTTAATTCTGTTAATGCAGTGCACAGATAACATTGATCCATTTCTTGGATTTCTTACGAAGGAAGTCAGTTACTGACTTAGCCATAATACTTGCCATATTTTACTAAAGTTCTAGAATGTACTAGATTTTTATTTAAATATTGTTTGAAATGGCAGCATCAATCGGGCATCATTTGTGTTGACTTATTATTTAGGATACAGTTCATTATAGTAGATTTTATTTCCCGATTGTATTAAAATTTAGAATAATTTATATTTCGAAATTCGAGTCTTTTGGAATAGTGCATTAGAATATGGTGGACCATGGAAGGGATCTATTTCATTCCCAATCCAATCCATAATCCATGTATACTTTCCTATAGAAGTAATTAATTACATGCCGTATTTGAAACGGATTTTATTGTGACCAACTATGAGGCTACAAATCACTAACAATAATTAGGTGCAGTGGGTAGCATAGTCACTATCACTACATCATCATAAACGGAGAAGGCAAATTACGTTCAATTTTATTTAGTCGTTTTTCTTTGTGAGGCTGTAATAAGCTTTCTCGTGGATGAAACGATTTATTAACAAAACACGCAATGCTCTATAGCGCCGGAGAGACAAAAAATTGCTGCAATTTTTCAAGGTTTTGGCGAAAAGATTAAACTGTATCAGCATAAATAGTTCAATAATTGTGCAGCATGTTTAAATTGTCAAATTGATCTATTGTAAAATTTAACAGGCACCAAAGCGAGCTAAAACGCCCGGTAAGCACATCCCCCAAGATTCTTCGGTACTTTAAATACATGAAGGCAGCCAAGGATGGGCAGGGATCTATGAACTGTATCGAACTCTACCCGAGCTGCACAAACGATACTGAAAAACTAACGAATCTACCTATGGTAATATAATTTACTGGAGCAGCTAATTATTTTTTTAAAAAACAAAAAAAATTGATTTCATAATTTGTAAAACATTTTATTACATTTTATTATGGAATCTTTTAGGTAAAAACATTCCAACAACTAACAGAATTGATGGGAAGTGAAACCGGCTAACAGCATTCACGATTTGGATGATTCAGCCTTAGGGCGAAATAACTTATAAACTCTATTTATTAGTATTAGAATGTGTACTTAAATTTGGGAGGGACCCGGTTAACTACTGAAACTGAAAAGAACTGCAATGCTACATCATGTGAAAATTTTTGAAGACATTTGCAAACAATCTCAAGTTATTATTTTGAAAACAATCCTCTCGATAATACTATTTGTGAAAATCTAGCTTAATAGATTAATTATTATCAATATTGAATATTATTATCATAATATTGAATATTGATTTTTAATAGTTATATTATTATTCTTGTGTAATAACGTAACGATTAACAATCATGGCCAATTCTGTATACAAGCAAACATACTTAAAATTTCGAATGCTATTTAGTGTAGTCTTACAGCTACTGTTAGTAACGTAAAAAGTGACATGATCACTTTTAAAATTAATTTTCATCAGAAAGTAGTATTAAAATAATTTCATTTGTTTGTGTATAAAGTATGTTGGAATTAGAAGATATTTGCACCAATGATTCAGACTAGACGTTTTGAAACGTCAGGTAATTTAAATTAACACGCATTCAGCATTACTACACAGAAGTTCAAACCAATACTTCCAGTCATTTTTTAGTTTTTTATTCTCTTTAATTGTTGTGCACATACATGAGAATCTGATTTGTATTGATTGGTAGTTGTTTTAAGTACTTACAACTTTCAACACAACTATAATATAACTACCTACCTGTGAATCAAATCAATGCAAGCGCGAGATCTGCAGTTTATTATGAATTAAGAAACAGTAATAACGAGTAGATATTATTTATTACCTGACTCCCAGTCTGCCATTAATTAAAATGCACATTTTTGTAAAGTTAGTATCGTTCGTATTATTAAGTATTTAACTATTTATTTACCGCGTAGGGTCAAGTTCTAATTGTAGAATCGAAACGTTGAAACATCTTGTTTCGTGATATTGTGAGAAGACGACAGGTGGCGTTAGAGAGCTTTGTGATTCAACGCAACCTAATTGAGACAAATGTTCGAATTTTAAAGTATTTGAAGCTTAAGTATTAAGTAGGCACGTATTAAGTTAATAATAAATTGCAATAATTGCAACCTGACAGCAACTGAATATTTTGATAATCCTATGCAACTAATGGCGTATGTTTTAAAATGTTTTAATTTAAATTTAGCTGTAGCGTAGCTATAGCTTAGCTGTAATTTTAGTGATTGTTTAATACTCCTTAATATTAAAATAATTTACTGCTTTTATTATTCATTTATTTTTCATTATGATACTGGCTTACGTTTCGCGTTGTGTACCTAATAGTAATATAACTAATAATTATACAGCGATAAACCATGTAAAAAGATGCTCTCAGAAGGAGGAAAGAGAATTCCTAAGTTTTGTATATTAAAACCGTGTAATATACCTCCAGCACTGGATTGGATCCAATCCTGTTTAATAATTTTTTATAATAATTAGAAACACTACCGGTGGTTTTGCACTTATCGTAAGCTGTAGATATTTAAAACAGAACAGGTTGGGATATCACAATGCTTAAAATATATTTATTCTGTACCGTGAGTTATGAAAAATATGCCATCGGCTTACGCGTTAGAAGTACGTAGGTCCAACCAAAATAACTATTTAATATCTAAATATTTGTACGCTATAGATGTAATTAATTAGTGACGAAAATTTATTTATTTAGAAAACTACTATGACATTAGATAAATTTTAGAATTGTAGATTTAATGCAGTGTTAAGAAGTAATGAGGCGGCAGTGCACTACTACTGCAAAAAATAGATCGACATGTATTAATTCTCTCTGTTAAAGCTTGATAACTATTTGTCGCATTATGTCGACAATAAGTTATAGTTTTAAGACCTATGTAGTACTTCTAAAAACTCTCACTCCTTCCTTCCGTGAGACAATTGAACGGTATAAATTACGTCCATTGGTTTTAGCTGTAGTATGTACTGTGTATACGATATTACAAAATTATGAACAGTATGGAACGATACTTTATTTAACGTATGAATGTTTTTAATTTATTTCTAGTGTTTAGTTTAATTTATTATCAACTTTTAGTTTATGTTAAACTATAGTAGTTATTTATTGTTTTTCGAAAATATTGTAATTTATTTTATATTTATTTTTGTTAATTTAAGCCATGTACACACGTACTGTGCTAATAATGTAGAGTTGATCAGTGAACAAATCATGCAACTAAGTTTAGAATAAATGAAATGTTGAACTTAGTTATATACACTTGATTACGTCACGACATGTACTATATCAAAATCTTTTACTTTTAACTGTTACACTCTTTTTGCATTTTAGAACTCAATTGACATAATTTCAAATTAGGAAAAATGCCACAGCTCAAGGTAGATTTTTTTTTGCAATTTGGGTTTAACAAAGCTTGTTTTGAATTTTAGAAAAATTTCCAGGAAAGCGATTTACTCATCACTGATGTCATCAGTTGTGTTTTGTACCCGGTTATCAACCGAGAGCCAGAAGTTGAATTTACAAAAAGAACTGAAAATCGGTGGTATGTAAAATCGTATGACATAAAAAGCACGGTGTCCGTACTTCATTTAAAGATGAAACACATTTTTAGGGGGTGTCATGTCTCCTCCATTCTCTCACCCAATGGAATCACATCTGATTAAGTCGTAACCAGGTGCAGCGAGATAATAATTATGAAGTTACTATACTTTTTGTAATAATAAGTTAGGCAGTACTTATTCCTATTGCCAGTTTTATTAATGTGATATAAAGAAGAATGCAACCTAAAAAATAATTTTTTAAAATCAGCATTCTTAAGCTTTTTGCCAGTGTCTTTAATTTTTTTTCGTGTTCAGACGAAATGTCTTTAAGGTTTAAATTGTTAAGCAAAAGCTTTAGTCAATAGCGAGTATCTTCGGACACCCCGACCCCGACCTTCAAATCCGTTTCGCAACTAACAGTGGGATGTCATCCCCTTTTCTTATACCTGAATCTACCCTTTATGTAGCAAGTTAGAAGTTTTAGTGAGTGGAATTAAGTACGGGATTTTCTTTGAGAATGACATTATTAACTGTTCTTTCGTGGCAGCAATCTTTCTGTTGCAACTCCCCCAACTGAAGGAAATAGACCCTGAGCTTCCAGCAACATTGACGAAAAGACTAAAACTGATGAGCTTGAAGACCTCATGAAAAGAACAAACTCTTTCCGCAGTCAGGAATTCAACTGATCTTATTACCGCCTCCTCAGTAAGATCAGATGTTGTTCACCTAGGATTATATATCGAACAGAACCATCATTTTAATGAAATCTGAGCTGGGTGTACATAAAAAACATTGAAAGACACTCTTGAATTTGCCTTATGAAAAACCTATCTATTTGTGCTCCGTATATTAGGAACGGAACAGATAGCATTAGGACATAAATAGCTCATGTAGCTACTATTGTAAGAATGGCAAACGGGTAGAATGGGGTTGGTGGCTAAATACAATAATTGCTCCACAGATGAGTGTTATTAAAAATGTGAGAAACAATTCTAAGCCAATCAACGATGATTTACAATTTTCAAACCTATTCACACTTGTTGTTAGTTATTTTAAAATATCAAATAAACGCCGATTCCGATTCCGATACGGTGAGGATGAATCCCAAATAGAGTAGCTCAGCGGTTGTGAAACGATAATTGAGATCTAATTGAAATCAGAATTTATTAATACTGATTTTGATGTCCTGGATAATATAGAAAGGTAGAATGCCGCTATTTTACGCAATAATTATTAAAATAATACTTTTGCTAACGCAAGTAGCATAGAATAAATCACAGAAGCACGACGTTGAATTTAGCATATAAATGTATTACGGGAGGCTTATTGCGAACTGCGTTCACCTCCTTGAGTCATGCGTTGAGGGTTTTTCGTCAGTTATCTCAAATACAGGGGGAGTACGACTACGATCAGGGATGGCTACGATATGCGATACGTGAAGCGGAAGTCAAGTTGGTTCCTGATCGCAATTTTTTGTATGCCCCAAGCGCCTTTTGTTGGGAGCATATAGGGACACACAAACACAATCAAAGATAATAAAGATGGCAATACGTTTTCTGGATTCGATTCAACACATATCCAAACTTTTAATAATATTGACGACGAGCGAAGCTGCCCAGCGTGACAAGATGGACAAGACCAAGAGAGTGGTCATTCAACTCGAAATCGTCTATATCAACTTTTAAGATGACCCGGCAGAATTTCGGAAAAAAACAAGTTATGTTTTTGTATTATAAGCTAGTGCAATTTAATTAATTTTGACAAGTTTAGATGACCACGAAAGCGACCAAATTCACGATTATTGTAATAAGCAGGTCGTTTCCATTAACATTGGAAAGGACTGATAAAATGTACGTTTATCATTTATGGCTGGTCCTGTAGTAGGTATGATAGAGAACAACTACCATACCATGTCAATTTAGTTGCATTTAATATTATTATTAGTATTTAACATAAAATTATTATAACATAGGACTAATGATTTCGAGTGAGTGTTAAAAAATCAATAATAAAGTCACCAGTGGATATTAAAAATGAATTTGACAGTTATATTTTTCCATTCAGAGTCGAACATAATTTTCGTGGTTGTACACTTTAAAAAAACCAACCAAAACGATGCTCAAGGATTCTGTTGCACAACAAGTCAATAAATGTGATAATGATTTAAGTAAACGATTTACAAAACGAAATGTAGATCTTGTTAAAACTATGAATTATGCACGAGTTGAAGCTGAAGACTTTTAGTTAGTGGAGGAGAGAAGATATTTTGATTCTGCTGGGCTGTTAGTAGATAGGCTTAGAAATTACTTACCTTTGCTGGCAACCAAACCATATGGATATACATACTTTGCGAAGACGATTCCCTCCCGACAAGCACATGTAAAATAGTATAGTAATAATGGCTATAGGGAACTATTACGACCACATCTTACTAGTTTTGTCTTGAAGTGTTGAGAGGTTGAGACTTTGAGAGTAGAGTTGTTAGTTATTCCCCCTGATTTTTGCATAAGCTGATATTATCCCGATATTTAAGACATAAGGTGAATAAACTCATGGACTTTATGATCAGACAAACTTTTATATTCATGGAAGTTACTCTGATTATGCAGGCAATATGCAGTCATCATGCCGGGCTGCTAATTAGCTCTGATCCTGTTTCACTTAAGACACTCAACAGATGTGAGAATTCGGTTTTGGTCACTCCACAGTTCCATTCAGTCACTGCAACCGATCTAACGCCTCACAAAAACCTTCAGCTTTTCATCCATCGTCCGACGAGCTCAATTCTTTTCGATTCTTCAACATAATATATTTTTCATATCCCAGCTGCCAGCAAGCAGACAGTGCTACATTTTCCAATCTCAAAAGTCAGTTGTTAAGTTTGATTCCAGTTGTAAAATATAAATAGAAAAACAGGTAGAAATAATACTAAAACGTGTAAATACACTATATTCTGTTACTATTATTTAACCGACAATAGACACCTCAGCTTTCAATTACCTGAAAATTTTTTGAGAGTCTGTTATAATTAAGCTTGAAAATCAAATCAAAACATGTTAAAAAAATTATTAGCACATCAATTTTTTTTAATAAAACTGAAAAAATTACACATAGGAGTGAAGACATAAAATGTGGGTTTAAGTTGTTTAAGAACAACGCCAGATAAAATTACATAAAAAACTATTATATATATAGGAAGTAACTTATTCAATTATAGCTTTTAAACACAATACTAAAATATTGCGTGAAAACATTAGACCGTTAGCTACTACTTAATTGCAGTATAGTTATATCTTTATACGTCTACAGTTAATCGTGTTACAAAAGCCCAGTATTACGTATAGTTTATCTATAAGTACAAAATAAAAGTGTTGTATTTGTGAGGGCATTAAATCTGAGTTCTGAGTCATACATTGTCAGACAATTAGCTAAAAATTCAGCCAATGGTAAAAGTAAAGTATAATTGATTAAAAAACCAAATTAGACAATGTAGACATTGTAATGTTTCTGAGAAGTTAGTGTTAGTTTCAATTTTTCAAGTTTAAACTAGTTAAGCTGCATGTCACTGCAGTGTTAGAGAAATGTTTGGTTTTATGCTATTTAGTATATGATTACGTAAATTAGGAGTCATGTGTGTATTTACCAGTGAGTAAACTTTTTAAAAAACTTACGAATATTTTATAGTTTTAGGCTGCATAATGAACCTGAATAGCGTGATGGGAATTTTTCTCATTATTGGCTTCATGGTGATGGAAGTGATGGAAGCACGAGAGGAGACGACCAGCATGCACAAAGTCCACAGCCGACAGAAGCGTTTTATTTACTTCAATACACAGACTCCTGTAAACATAGGTGACTAAAATTATTTCCCTCCGTAATTATTGTAAAGCTAAGTTCACATTATTTTATTATGGTTACTTTTTCTTTTATTTTTTTTGTGGTATATATGTGCGTGTTTTGAATGAATGAGACATCCCCAGTGTGTAAAGTACTTTATCAAAGAATAATAGTGTTCCCCAACTTGGAACTACTGGACAGCAGCCGAGTACAACTGCTACAACAGTCTACAAAACTACAAACTATAATCGCCCATGGTGGTTTCTCGAATGTCCGAAATTTGGGGGACTTTCATTAACCAGAGAAATAATAGGGAAGTGAACGTGAATAGGAAGCATTTTAAACATTGTATAGGGAATATGAATTATTTTCTGGGTCAATGTCTTTCTTAGGATTTTGTCTAGAACTCTCAAATGGTTTTGTCTAGAAGCCTTAAAAGCACATGTTGGTTCATTGAACTACACTAAATATATATGTAAGTGTTAAATCGTTCAATGTGCAAGATAGCAACAATGATTAGATTGGCCGTTCTTGTCTCAACTTCCGAAACTTTGAAGGAGAAAGTGATATATTTTTTGATTGTTCATTGATCCTGGACTACACGGCCAACGGCTGTACTTCACATATATGGAGTCTTCCAGAGTTTAGGTCAACTCTAACAGGGTGCTAACGATAGCCCTTTCAATTCCTACACACCACTAAGTTGCCGCCGTGTTGCACTTGTCGTCAAGACGACGAACCTTATTCTTACTTTTACACTTATTTATTTACATTTATTCAAATTGAACATGTTTCTATCAATAATCAATATCAATAACACTATGGCCACAAGAACCCTTTGCCATTTACCTTCCTAGCGCGACACGGCCACTTGACCTTCATGAAAGGGAGCTTCAATTTTATTTATAGACCCCTTTTAGGAGGTTCACTCAAGCGTACCAAGCAGGTTGTCCTTATGAAATACGAGACACTAAAATTGGCTCTATATATGTTCAATACCCTCCGCGATTGAGACACTCGAGTACAAATAAATTTCATTTCCTATACTCAAAGGACCATTTTCAATTTTCTTAATCCTCTTCAATTCAAAAAAAAATTTGTATAAGGGATTTACATTTAGAAAACTGTCAGAAGGCAAATTATCGATGGTTAAGTTGTGTAGCCGGTGGGTAACCAGGAATGTCGTTGTCGTTACAAGTATTGAAGGGAGCAAAAATGTATTCTTAATCTTCTAAAGCTTATAGCAAAATGCATAAATTAAAAGGTTGTGTCCAAGGCACAATATGAAATATCTTTTCTGACCGTACTTATGTGTTGATTTAATTTAATTTAATAAGTACTCGGGATGATACTTAGGAAATCATAATATTCACTATAAGCCCATGAGGTTCTGTGTTTTGACTCCGCAAGTTAGTCTCAGGGAAGTTTTAATGGAATCGATGCGCCTACATTTCTGCTCAGCAGTCATCAATGATATAGGTAAAATAATATTCTATTGTTAGAAAAATTTGTATTGAACGGATCCGTTATTTATTCTTCTCGAATGAATTGGGAAAAGTTCAACTTGAAAATGACCTCTGCGCTTTGTTCGCTTTTTTTTCTCAAGCCTCCTGCACTCTTACTACCGCATCATACATTTGCAAGTACCAGTACCAGTACCAGTACCACACCTATATGTATATGCTCTGGCTGTGTGAGTGTGTGAGAGTGAAGTATATAGTCATACAAATTCTTGAAACTACAGGAAACTGTAACCGTCTGCAGGTAGACTGTTGTTAATGGTTGTACTCGTAAATTGTTAACCAAATCAATGCAATGCAAATAGTCATTAAAAAGTCAAACTATACTATAATTCTTCTGCTCCACAAGGGACCATCTGCTACATATAAGTTTGCACTGAATACTGAATATACATGCAAATGAAAAGTATTCACGCATATATACATCTTGACTATTGACAGATCAAGATGCCCTTATTGCCCTTATGATTATAAAAAGTCTCCTATACATGGTTTTTAAGTACCCGTTGGACCTATAGCATTAAATTCCATCTCAAATAAATTGGACAGTACATTGAGGTGACCATAACAAACAAAAACAAATATATATAATGGTGACTGCTATTTTTGTCTTAGGGTTCCTCATAACAATTCCACTCTCATTTGCGCTCCCAACTTTTAATTTGAGAACGTCGAGACGGCGGAGAGCGACGGATCTGGACAACGATGATGCAACGTACAACATGACAGCTGAGGATATTCTTCCAAGGGGCTCCTACGATGACGCCGCCTACTACCCAGAACTCAATAAGATTACAACATACTTTAACGTCTTAGAGGTAATCAAAAATTCATTCCTGCTCCAACTCTTCCGTAGGCAGGCCGTAGGCAGCGGGCCTTACTTCTTGTTATGTAATAAAATGCAGTTTCCTAAATATCTTAGCGTTCTGAAACTATTTTGTATTCGTCAATATGTTATTGATCCAGTACGAAATAGTTTCAGATAGATCTCATGCGTAATACGAGTATTTACGAAGATTCAAAACGTTATTGCTTGTTTTGTTTTCACTGGTAGTAATTATATAGGTATAACGTTTAAAACTTTGACTTTGAGGGTTCCTATACAAAAACAGACGGGAGTTATGGAGCCAGCTTGTGTCCCGCAGTGACTTGGCTCACAATCAGTCAGTACTTGTCAGTGTTAGTTGCTATGATTCTTTCAATTTAAATGACATAACGTTGTCCGTGTCAACAGTTGGTATTGGTAGTATATTGCTGTAGCTGTAGCTTGAAACATTCCAGTCAAAAACCAAAAGTACGGAACCAAAAGTACGGAATTATTCGGTGGGGATAGAAAAGCTTTGTTTGGATTTCGAGTTGTGTAACTTTTATACCACTATGAAATTGTCTTTTGACTTCTTGTCAAAGCTAAATTATAATTTTACTCCAAAAGGAGCATTGCAATGTGGACACAGTGGTACCGTTATTACAGTCAGTCAGTTGTCTGTCAATGTCAATACAATGCAACGGTATGTAATGCACGGACCTACACAGTTTCTTACGAGATGGTACATTGTGTGTACGTATGCAATGACAGAAATTAAATTCTACATATATTCCGAGTTATAGGTAATTGAAGATGTTGCATGGTGAGATAGGGAAGCACATAACAAGAAATTAAACTTGACCCTGAAAATGGGAAACTAAAATTGAAGCTCTCCTCCCTTTGATCGTATTTTATATGGCTTATATATTTTCACCCATCAACAATCATTGAGTCTTCTTACAGCTTCAATACCATCTATAAGTTGATGTTGAGTAGTACTTCAGGAGGAGTGGACAGGGCACACGAGAAAAATATGCTTTATATATATCAGTATTTTCAAATGTGTACTAGTAGTCCTTTGTAATAGTTAGCCTTCTGTGAAATTCTTCTTATTTTTTTTAAACATTTACAAGTCTTCTGTCCACGTTGAATCTACCTGGGTGACTACACTCATCTATTGAAATTTGAAAATGGCAGTATCTATTGAGGCTTGTTGGTTGTAAAACAGGTAAACCATGTAAATATTGTCCAATAATCCATTGTACAACTTTATGGAGAGTGATTTATTTATCAATGTGTAAATTACATGGCAACCTGACTCAATCCAAATCCAAATCCAACCATTTTACTTTTTATCATCTATCAATCTATATTTAGCCGAGGACAAATGAATACAAATACAAGATGTGTAAACAGAGAGAGAGAGAGACGGAGAGCCTCCGCTCTGCCCGTATAGATATTATTATGCGTTGCTAGGTGGAGGATTTTTCCAGACAGTGAGATTTGATGGGACTCAATTGAAGTTGAGATGGTGGAGGAGTAAGAACGTAGGAGAGTTGACCCTGGTTTGACCCTCTATTCATCCACTGTATAAGAATAAGAATAACCTTTGGTCCAAGTGAGAGAGAGAGCGAGAAGGAAAAGAAATGATCATTTGAAACTTCCTTCTTGCACGGATTCTAGTTACAAGAATATCTTTACTCGGATAATAAAAAAGCTACAATTACCATCACTAACCTCATCCTCGGTCTCACTTCGGCGTGGTACACATTGAATACAGATAGGCAATTCACATGAGGAAATTCCAAGGGATCGAAATGAAAAAACATGCATGCAAACGTCTACTTAAAGATCTCTCCATCTCTCTCTCTCTCTCTCTCTCTCTCCGTCTTTTCCCTTCGTCTTTTTCTTGATGATGGAGAGTTCCAGCTATAGTTGTTTCGTGGTGTAGGCAGTGGTGGTGGTCGTTGTTATTTCTCATCGCCCTTTTTTTTACAACCTCTTCATCTCCAGTCTCAGCTTCCATCTAATATATTACGGAGGAGTATACCTACCACCTATTCTTAGTTTTGTCTTGGCTCTATGCGGCCCTATGAGCAGCTTCTCCATTCTCATTCTCAATCCATCCAGTGAGATAAAAAGAAGCTGAGGCTCCTATGAATAAGTAGACATACACAGAGTTGTTGAGAGCCCCTTCATTTAACTGCTTCTTCTTTCTCGTTTTGGTTATTTGGTCTTGGTTTTTGGACGACGTGAGTGGTGTAGGACCTGGAGTAGTAAGTAGGATGAGAGCGAGAGCAATATCCAGATTCCAGATCCAGCATGACTGTGGTCATGGTACATAAACAGGTATGTTTCGTGCATCTTTTGATATCTAATTCTAATAGGGGGGATAATCTACACTCTGCTCTAATGGATGCAAACCAATCCGGATTTTAAACCTGGAATTTCAAACCATGCTCCATGCTCATTTCCATCTCAATTTCTTTCTTTTTTTTCATTCTTTATCAACTTTCATTCCACGTACCTACCTACCTATAATGTGGAGTGTATAGGTTCAAGACTATAGTTCTAATGGCGTTTACGTACGTAGTAAGCTTATCATTATTACCCCCGAAATATATTCATAGCTGATGGGGTGTGACCCGTATGTGTCTATAGCTTTGTTGGAGGAGGTGAGGTAGGCAGATTAAGTAGCTTGCTGGTCCTGGTCCTGGTTCTGGTCATGGTCCTATTGCTATGCTAAGTCCTCGGCACTCGTCTGTTCGGATCCTCTACGTCTGACTCGTGAGATTGTTCCAGACAAGTGTACTACACACACACACTCACACACACGGGACGGAGAGAATCCCCGGCAGTACAGGCTACGAGCATATAAGACAAATGCACACACAAGACAGAATTCTTAGTATTTGAGGAAGAATAGGACCTGCTTCGCACCGAGAGAACCATTCATTTTTATGTATGTGCTCATTTTATTTTATACAAATGTCTGTTTATGAATAAGGATGGCATTAGCCATTTACCGCCCTTGAACTTGTGTTTACCCTTGAACCTGCTCTTGAATTCTCTGTACCTTTTACCTTAGCCCTTATACTGTCCGCGTGGTGGAACTTAACCCTGGACAGACAGAATACGCAGGGCTCTCCTGCACAGTAACAGCTTCTATCTGCTTATCCAGCATTTATGTGAATATATAGTCAAAATTGAGCTCTGCTAGATGGGATATCCCCGTTTATAAGTCTCTATTAGGTCGTATACGTATGCACAGACGCTGATGAGTGTAGTTGACACTGTTGGCCTGGCAATGTCACGCTACGGTAGTCAAAAGCGAGTCCAAGTTCTCATCTTATTAAAGTGTCATTACAAATCCCTTCTTCCCACAATTCCGATGCTTTTACATAATTTACAAGGCGGAAATTTGAATAAATATTTACAATAGGTCCAAGTCAATCCTCTGTCCATACAGACACCATGGAGATGGAGGTACCTACCTACATAGCTCGCATAGTCCTGAACTACCTGACTCTCTCAAGAACCCTGGATGTACAAACAAATACCTACCGTATATGCCTACTATACGGGGTATATAGTCCTTTTCAGCCAACAGTTTTGCATATTGTGCGTTAGTGCGTAATAAGAAGATTAGAACTGTGCGATTGCATGAGGAATGTGTTCTGCTAACTGAATTCGGACTCATACATTAATTTTATGTCATAACTGTTGTTTAATTTTTATGAGACACTGCGACCGACTTCAATTCAGCGTAGAGTATATAAATATTATGATACCGTACAGTGTAGCAGCTCAACCAAAAGAAAACAATCAAGAATCAAATTAAAAATATAAAAACCTCTATATACGCGTTATGGGGAATCGTTGTTCAAGTCTGGACATAATTTTTTTCTTCCCACTTTGTGCCCATATCCTTTTTTTTTAACTATATAGGTATATAACATTCCCATTGTAAATTGTAACTGGTGTTGTAGAGTAGTGAGTGACACCAGAGAAATAAATAGTTACGATTAGCCATAGATCCATTTCGTATTACAAGTGAGTAGAGTCTATAATTGCACTCGTAATACATGTAATACCCAACAACACCGACCGCTAAGCTATAACCCACACAACGTCAGTGTATATAGTAACAGTTAGCAGTACAGATAACTAGAGAAAATGAGGATTACAGGAGAGACGTGGACGTATATTATGTGTATATATTTTTAAGACTAATAAAGCGGAGAGGAGTACTGTGGAGACGACTGTGGAAGAAGGGTAAATAAAATTGAAAGTGACTACAAGAAATAATATTTTTTCTCTCGACATTTCTCGTTGTCAACATGGTATATTTTGAGCCGTCTCATCAATGCTACGCGGAGAGTTAGACATAAAAATAAATTTTACGATTATATTTACGGACGTATATTATGCTCCGGGATTTGTCCCCACGCTGCTGCTGCTGCTGCTGCCAGCCTATGGATCTCTCGATATATGCGGGGATGTAAATAATAAGTCTCAACCTGTAAAAGGAGTGTCAAGTCAAGGTGTACGCAGGCAATGTGGAAGGACAGGGTAGACTCTCTCGTGGAATCAGAATATTGACTAGTCCATCCTACCTTACGTTACAGTGAAGACCTTGAAAAGGCTCCTGGAAAAGTAAAAAATATTATTGATTTTTTCCTAGGCCAATGACCTCTCAAGTACCGTCCCTTTCAAGCATTGAAAGAGGCTCTCATGCCATGCACGCACGCACAAGGCAAGAGGCAAGGCACATCACATTCACGAGAGAGATAGCTCCGTATTTAAGTGCTGACTACCCTTCTTCATACATATCATCCCCCTCTCTCTCACACAACACACCACATCATAATACCCTACACAATTACACAATGGCTCGGCCCTACGCACTAAAAAGAACACACACACACGGACAAGGAGTCCCTCAAGAGCAGGTCTATCCATCCTCATGACTTACCAACATAATATGGGAAGCATATGGCATGGACTTGTATTACTCATTACAATCTGCCTCCCATATGTATACCGCGGTGGGTACCTCTCCCTGAATCTCTCATTCCATGCACTGGCACTGGCTCTGGTCCTGGTTGAAGTCAGTCAGACTCTCCAGCTCATGTGAATAATATTATTATTAACTCAGGGTAGAGAGGGAACATAAATTCCACGTAGGTACGTAGCTACCTACCTACATAAGTGATACAACAAGGGCCCCTTCCGACCAAGAAAATAAGGCTCATTTTGATTTTACTCTCCTGTGAGCTGAAATATAAACCCATGTGTCTTCCCTTGCATGCGAGGAAGGGAGCGAGAGCGAGCTACTCACTGACTTACACCGTTTCATAGTTAGTTTCTTACGTGAATACTTAACTACCACCAGGTTATATAGAGACACTGAATACCAAACGGCGACTTTAAGTACACAAAAGGGTCTGATCATCTTCATCAAGCCCATTGTATCGTATTCAGGGATGGAAATGAAAATGTGGATGGTAGTTGGTCTTGGTCTTGGTTTTTTGGTATTGGCTCCTATTCCTAGTCCGCTAGTCCTAGTCCAAGAATTCCCGGGGGAGAACACAGAGACCAATCTATTATATGCCTCATAATAAAATATAAAGATGCGGAGCCAAAAATGACTACGAAGCATATTATGCATGATCTGTGAACGCACGTTTCATTTTGTATGTAATAAAGTATTAATTCTGGGCTACGACTATATGCATACATACATACACAGCGTGTTGTACAGGTACAGGGTATACTCGATATGCACACTGAACTGAATAATAATCATATTTTACTTCTAAAAGAGTGTGTTTGTATTCCTCCTGTATAATCAAATTGAAAGTTGAGATGGAGAAACGTTTAGAATTGCCTACTTTGTGAGTAAAATTCTCGACGTAATGGAAGTAAGTTGCTTTTGAATTTATTCCGTTGTGAAAGGTCATGCATCGAATTCAAAATCAGAGTGGTTTCAATTTAAATTAGGAAATGATTTGAGAAAGCACAATAGTACCTAGGTACTATGTATATGTATTTGAGTAATGGCTCGCTCTAGTTGTCAAGTTTGTATTTCTAGGTTCATAGGACCAATCAAAATTGTATCTATAAACTATTTTTGTAGAGTTTCAATTTCCAAGGATTAATTATAATTATCTACCGCAGTCACCTGTATTAGAGCTCGATATTGGTGTTAAGGTAATTAGTTTATTAAAAATGTACTCAATACTTAAATTGTATCTTTTTTTTCTCTCTTCAGGTGGATGAGGATATTTGCCAACAGAGGGTTTTATGTGAAATATTTACGGATGCAGAGAAGCACAAGCCGATCAGTGACTTATTCATGAAGAAATTGACGTGAGTTCTCAAAACCTTCATTAACAACTTGATGGTAATAGTATGTGTGAATTATTCTTTGAATGGGATATGAGTGGCATGACTTTCTACTGTCAGGCTTGTTGGTATATAGTGTTCTGTATGTAGAATGTAGAGTGGCTGAGAGGGGAGCAAGTTTATTTCATGCTACAACATTACAACATGTAATATATTATTATCCAATCGTTGACAGAGAGAATTTTAGTCTAAACTACTGCACTGGGCTGAAAAGTAATTAAAATGATTATTTATTCCTACGATTTAAGTGTATAGTATCTTGTGCGTAAGCAAGAGTTTGACCTTGATTTTTTGTTTCGTCTCCATGCAGGGCAGACCGAGGGGTGGTCAAGGAAATAAATACGAACCGTTACTTTCGCTACGTGCAAGCCATGCAGGATGGGATGATAACTGGAGATGTGAGGAAATGCCAGAAATTGTACAATCGCTGCCCCTACTCTTCCCAAGACCGGATTCATCTTCAAGCTCTCCAATTCTGGACTTTCCTCACGTCTCTCCTTGGGATTGAGTTCCGTGACGAATAAAATTCCTACCCTATTCGTCGGTAATTTGAGTTGTTCCAGCCAGCCGGAATAACGGGACGGAAAGATACATTAGACGAGTCTCATTTCCTTCTAACCTTTACCAACGTTGACTTGATCAAGCATCCAGCTTTTCCTCCGTCTGCCTTTATGATGATGATGCGCTCGTCACCCTCCATCTCCTCTCTATTCTCCTTTTTCCCCCACACTCGTTCTTCATTTTCAACTTCAACCCGTCCTCCGCACTCACACACACACACAACCAACATCAACTCAATTTTGTCTATCTGTAAAAAAGCCGAGCTTTGTTAATGCTCTATGTCTCTCCTGTATTTTACCATGAGGAGAGGAGACCCTACAATGCTACTTGCATATGCATTTGTTCAGCATATTTATGATTTCATAATATAGCTTATGGAAAAAAACAACCCTGGTCAAGTTCAAGATTACATAATTTCTATTGGGGTTACTACGCAGAGCCAGAGCTCACATTTAACAATCTCTTTCATAACTGTAGTCTGTCTCCCTGTTTTCTTCCCCTGTCCTCCAATAGTCAACTTGTTCTTGGAACAATCAAGGAGGCAGTATATTTTTTAAGTTTAATATTTTGCGTCTCTTTTTAATTATTGTCTTATGAGAGGCACGTGTCACTGAGACAAATCTGTGTTGAATTCTACCGTGGTCTACCGTCCTAATCTGGTTTAGATAGTCAGCAGTCAGCACGCCAGTTGTATTTTATTTCTTTGACGTATGAATTTTAAATTTTAAATGTTTTTTTTGGCCTCCATTAAGCAGTCAATTAAACTTTCTAGTAATACAATAAAGTTTTAACTGCTGGGAATATACATATAGTTGCAGCCGAAAGCTCAGACTCACGTTAATTCCCTGTACAAGTTCAGGCATGAGCATTTTAAATTGAAAAAATAAAATACCCGAGAAATACATATAAGTATGTAGATGTAGTCCATCCAGTTTCCCTGTTTCTGGGTTTTTACTAATTAAAAATTGGGCTGTATTCAAAATTACGTGTATCTAGTTCTAGTCTCTAGTCACAGTCCAATCGCCTTAAAATTAAGAAAATAGAATTATATGGTTTGCTGTAAACTTATGATTAGTGATTAGTTTAAGTCGCTCAGTGTGAGTTGCGAGCTACAAATCTTGAAATGTAAAAACAGTGTCATTATTATTGTAATCCAATGTAATATTTTAATTATGTATTTAAGTATTGTAAAAAAACAGGTAAACTATGGGTGTCGGTTTGGGTTGGTTATATTTATAAGGGTGTTTGGGATAATTTTTATTACGTATAATTAGCAAATTACGTATAGCGTACTTACATTTTATTGTTCTTAATTATTTGTGTATGGATGTGTCTAGCACGAGTTGCTAGTTTTGGGGAACGGACTTAAATATATAAAATATAATTACTTTTAATTCTAAACTATGCGTCTTTATTGTTTTTTTTTGCATTATCCGCAGGTACTTTACTTTGAAAAACTTTAGAAAAAGTGACAGCTATTGATTCATTGATCAAATCTCACAATTCTATTTAGTGAGTTGATTAGACGCATTTGCAGAAGATAGACAAATTTTATTTAACTACATATGACTTAAGATGACCTTATAATTAGCTTTAATTTTAAACAAATAAACGAAAACTTATGACCATCCTAAGAGATCGAAATATAAGGAACTTAAAAACATATTCTCAGTTATTAAAAATCTTAAAATATAGTAAAATCACGGATATCTTTAATTTTCAAAATAATATCAAAAATCTGCGCAATAACAATGTATTCACAATCAATAGTAATGCATGGGCAACAACCAAAAGAACAGTGAAATTCAAAATCCTGAAAACTATAAGAAGTGACCTACTTGTAATCTACAGCATAAAGATTCTATTAATATTATTAGATGTGAAAAGTACAAAACAACTTGGAAAAGGATAATTGAGTGTTTCAAATGCCTCGATAGAAATGTTAAAACTAAGCCTGAAAATTTAATTCTAGTTGTTCAGAATATAATTATTTACTTACATCACCCACACAATACGATTTACAACATTATAAATATATACATCAAATAATTTCAACGATTAAATTAACTGTTGAAATGAATTAGCTTAAGAATTATGCAACTCATTAATGAGCACTGTAAAATATAATCCACTTACTGTGCCAAAGCCATGCTAAAATTGTTGGATGGAACTAATTAAATAGGATTATCAAACCGTATAATATTTATATGACAATGTACTTAGGTACATAAATCAATAATTTTCCATAGATGCTAAAATTAAATGAATAAAAACAATTGGCTCTTCACATGTTTATGTAGGTAAGTATACTATATAATATGCACTAAAACTGATAAAACTACGAGTACATTGAATCCTAATATGACCTTTTGTTAATTATCTTATCTATTCTAATGCTTCCAATTGAAATTTTATACAATAGTAATAAGTAATGTGTTAATTCGTATTTATAGTAAGTTAAATATTCAAATTACAATTGCCATAAATATTATGTACTCAACTCAAAGGATTGTAATGCAAGTAATTGTTATGTAAAATAAACAACAATTGAATGTTAATTCAACTGCACTTTATTATTATTTAATATAATTACAAATAATTATTATTACAGTAACTTTATTAAGCCAAAGAGAAAATGAATTTTGCTTTTCAAAACCTGCCCCTCTTGCGTTCTACAAACTAATTTCTCGAAGAATACCTTAATTACCGAAGTGCACGTTGTCGATATAATATATTAATCTCCTACTATTTCTTCGGCTTCAGCTGTCAACTTGACTGAGGAGGAGGAAAATACGATGGTGTTACATATTGTATATCTTACTGCATGTACACATAAAATGAGTTATGTATTTTAACTTTCGATTATAAATTTTTTAGAAACTCCTCATACATGTACATATCTATATAGTAATGTGTCAACACCAATGATCACTCTTGAACCGGCATCGGATGATTAAATATTGTTCATTCAGATTGTGTCATAATAATTATCAATAACTAATAATAATCACAATGAACTTGCTTACACGCAAAATTCCGATTTAAACTTTAATAGTACCCAGTACCCCCTCTTTCGAATGTCAGGCTATAAAAAGTTGAGATTTTCATTGTTAGGGGAGCTATTATATTTGTATTTAATATTTGGTTAATAGAGCAATAAAGCAAAATAATGTCATAAGTGTAGGCTGCAACGAAATGGGCTTTTTTTAGCTAAGCTAGAGCTTTGTTCTGAATTTAAACGAGTCAAAGTAATAGTTAATACTGCCGTGGTTAAAGAAAACTAGTTAACGTAAAAAGCTATTAACTTCATGCACACATTCACATTCAACTATTCAGTCAACCATATAGCTACTACAAAATACTACTCGGATTATTTATTTTTATTAGTAAATTTTAAATATTGAATTATGAATGTGATTTTTTATGAAATGGGCTTGTTGTACATATTATAGTAAATTATACAGTATAGAAATTGAAGGAGAAATCGGATGTGTACCTATTCTGTGTAGCCTATATTAATAACACATTGGTTTTGACCTGCTCGAATTACAATGCCCCATTCTCCTTTACATTTTTTATGACTTTTTAATTGTGAGAGAGACAAATGTACTACTACCTCCTAACCTTTAAAATTTGCAATAGAGAACAAATAACATTTTTGCATTTGTAAGTCATGTTTACTCAATTTACTATCCCTTGTCATTCAGTTTTAGTTTTAGCACAAAGTACAATCAGCTGAAGTGGAAGCAACCGTGTTTTTAAATTAATAATCCATGACAATGCCTATACTGCTCCTATACAAAATGATTATAAAATCAACTACTTATACTTTAACTTTAGAATTTTCGAATCCAAATCCAAAGGGCAAAAATTATTTGTATTTCAATTTCAAGAGAATGATACCAAAATAAAGTACCGTAAAGCTTCTAATAGCTAAAAGCTTCGAAAATTTTCCTCGTAACCAGGGCTCTAATAGTGACCCGGGCTGTATTAGAGTCCCCCGCTCCATCCCAAATCACCCTAATCATCTCATTAAATCAAATAGCTGTATAACTGTCGTTTCACTCGCCCAGAATGTAATTTTAGTACTACTCACTCGGGCTGTAATAGAAACCCGGGTTCTATTAGAGACCCGGACTCTAATCCAAGCTTTACGGTACCTACGAAAACAATACAGGTATTAAAAATTCTTGATTAGATATAAACTGCAATGTGCTGAGCGTAGAAAATAATAATGTTTTATCAATATGTATGTACTTAACTAGGTGCGTTGGAGTTGTAACAAGACTCTATCTAAAAAATTAAGCAGATTCTCGAATTGACAAAAAAAAGTAATTTTTTAGCGCTTGTTTACATGATGTGTGGTGACCAATTAAGGATGACTGTAATAAGCTGTCTTTGGTTTGGTTTATTCAAATTGCATGTTTTTTTTCTGATAGAATGATATGCCCAAAGCCTGGTAATAGATAAAAGGCCAAACTCCACATGAGTATAACGTAGATACCTACTTTACGTATACATGCGTCTGAACGTGTAAAGGTAAGGTTTTTGCACTTCTTTCCTTACATTACAATAATGCCAAGTCAAATCGCCAGTTATTGTTACTTTACTTGTATATTATGCATTGTGTCAACGATCGGTTGGGTCCCAAAGTTCGAGGCTCCTCAAACTACGCAGTATGTATAATGTCTATACATTCATGAAGATCCAACCTGACTCATTTCCACTTTTCCTTGACAACGATCATTGAAACATTGACCTGCTGATTGCTGCCATCTCTAGACTCATCTTTTAGCAAAGTTCAAACAAACTCTTAGCACCTAACACGTCCATATAACGTCCCCATCAACCCAATCAATTAAACGAAGGGATCCATCAATCAGTAAACTATGTATACTCTTTGCATTACAAATTGCACTTTCATGATTTTCTCCCGACCAAGTTTATTTTTCATTCTGGTACAGATTCACCAATAATCCTATCAGGATTATCAGTCAACATAAATAATATGATTTTTTATTCACGCATTTCCCCTTTTCCCTTTTTGCTTATAACATTCAAGTAGGAGTGTAATTCTTGACTTCGTTCCTTTTGGTAAATACTTGCTTCCACAAATTCTGGTAATTTCGTTACTGACTTAGTAAGTAATTGTCGTTCCATAACTACGCAATTAAGTAAAATATGCCCTACTATTATAAAATACTATGGAAGTTTTATACGTTATTCCAGGCACGTAAGCCACAAAATAATATCACATAATATGTATAGTTTTGAAAACATTCAAGATCATAATATCAATGCGTAATAATCCTTCAATTGTGAATGGATTAAAATGGAACATGACTTAATTAGGACATCCACAAGATCATGGGCTGTGAGGCCACTGTGAATTCCGTTTGTCACGAAGTACCGACGCGTGTGTGGAAACGTCAGTTACGCTCAGAAGATCAACGTCAAGAATTTAAGACACTCACTTCTGCGTGCTATCATTCAACAAGTATATTCCTTGGAAGTGCGTATTTGTAATGTAATTATTCATTATGCTTATGCTCAATACAATGAGCTAATAAAGGTGTAAAACAGTAATTCTCTAACTTCGACGCCAAAGTTTTTTTAAATAATACGTAATTTTTGCAATGTTTTTTTTTTCTTATTATTTGTAAGTAGACCGCGTGCTGTAAGTATAACTTGTGTAGAAAATTTTGCTCCTCTGTGTGCAACAGATGAATGATGGTGATGGTGCATATACTATGAGGTTAATATGACAAATAATTGTGACGATTTTGCCCGCCGGCAGAAGCATATATTTTTTATAAGAATTTTTATTTATTTTTGAACCTTGTTCACTGGACTCATGTTACTCAACCATACTTTCTCACTTCTCAATTACTCTACATCATGTATTGTTTGCATGATTAAGTTTAACATAGACATTGGTAAAAAATAAACATCTCTACTAACTACATATATAATCTCTACTTAAAATTAATAAGGACTATATAATAAAATTAATAATAATAATAATATAAATCATCGCTATGTAAGTATTTTGAATTACCAAATTCTTACGTAGTATATAGTAAAACCCTATATGGTCAAAGTATTTGCCTCCTGATTAAGTAATTATGTCTTACTAACTACACTTATAGATTTTGTGTGTGTGGTATCATAAGAAAATTTGTTTTCTAATTTATTTGTGAAAAAATAAATAAAATAATGTTATTTTAATAATCTCTAATAATTTAAATTTTTTACTCCCATCATGTTGCTCGTATGTATTATTCTTTCTACAGGTTCAACACATTGTTTTCCAATTATAATTTCTTCGATATAGCTGACATCAAAATGAGTACGAGTAACAGTAATCGCTATATCATCAACTTTCATGTTAATAATTTAGAAAGGGCAGATACAGACAAAGGCAATTGCAAGACACTCATATAAACGCGAAGCATATCCAAATATTTGTAAAATCCCAAACTGTACACAACTCTTTTCTGGTGAGTCATTGGAAATTGAAAAGAAATAAGGTGAGAAGCTTATTTCATTTAAATTCAGTTTTGAAGGTTAAAGCAAACTCTGATATTTGATATCGAATTTTATTGATGAATAAGCCTACACACGCAATACTCTAGTCTAATGTCAATTGGTTTGAAAATACAATTTTTTTTTGTCTTTTGTTAAAAGGAAATACAATTTCACATACTTAGTGATACATGTTCAAGTAAATAGCTCGTATAATTTTACCATAGCCCCCGATGTCGTCAGGGTGTGCGGGTAAAATTAAGTATGTATTTTGTTTTTCATTTAGCAATACCGAAAGTCACTAGAGTTCTGATAGAATACTTACTTTATACCTGTAATCATATCCGTTATTTGGTACAGATATAATTAATAGAGTATGCAAAAGGGAGCTATAAGAGCTTAATCTTGTGATATCTCCTCAAAGATGACAACTACCTCATGCCAATATATACTGATTTAATTATTACTGTATATAACAAGATTTGTTTGCTTTGTTAAACATATGGGTGGTAGGCACTTAGGCAGTAGTATATTTTCGTGATATATATATAATATTTTTTTTATTATGTAATTATATATATATATAAGTAAAAATATTTATTTGTAGGAAACAATGTGCGGAAACGAATGAAAGACTCGTGTTACTTACTTGTGCTCGAGTATATACCTATTGGTATACATAATATATATATACATGATATAATTATATAATACTAATTAAAAAAATCAAAATATCTGCAGAACCAAACAAGTATACCATTTGTAATGAAATACATTTTTTGATTATTATCGATATATATATATATATATCTGAATAAAATATATAACTATAGCTACTTATACGTAGAGGTATCTAATCAAAATAAAGAATCATGATGAGTCTAATTCTAATTTTTTAATCAAAGCTGCTGCTATAATAATAATAATAATAAAATTGTAACAAAAATTTGTATAAGCCCAGTGAATTAAATACTTGGTTATTGTGTTACTAAATATATTATATTAAATATATTTTGTGAAAAAAAAATATTAAAAATTAAAAATAAAAGCAGTACATGGCGTACATCGATATCGATTTAACACACATACACTGGATATAGGGGTATTCTGGAGTAAGGCTTTATATAATATGAGTAATCATAATAATAATATTTTAAATAATGGCCTTGGTAAAAATAATCCTATGTCCAGTGTGTGAGGCATGAAAATTCCATCAACTACACGACAATAATAATGAAAGTGAGTGGGATAGATAGGTATTATTATTACTTTTACTGCCTCTCTCCTGGTCTACTATATTTTTTCTACATTCTACATGGAACCATATTTAAGCAAAATGTGTGTTACAGCGACTGTGTGTACCATTTAGCACTACTCATTACATTACTCTAATAATAATATGCATTTTGTCTATACAAAAATAATACCGCTCCGTTGCTATCCTCAACTTTCATGCATTTCCTTTACCGTTGTTACATATTTTTTTTGGGTCATTCAATCGCTCTGGAAGTTTTCCTACTTTGCCACACTGCACATAGTATAAAACACAATAAAATAATAACTCCTATTCCATTCAAATTTTGACGTGTTTCTTTGTTGTTTGGTTTTGTTTTTCAAAAGCGCCTTTTGCCAATAATTCAATTTTTTTAAAACTCAATTAATTCTGTAGGATTGGATAAAAAAATTTCCGAATTTTGCTTAAATATTCATTAACCATGTCTATAACAATAATTTGCCACCAGTACACATACAAGACAAAACTAAAGAACCTTAAAATAAAATATTATTTTTGTGTGTGTAAACCTACCATATGATTACTAAACTAATGGATGATCTATATAGGCATACACGTTGTTTGTGCGCGCCGAAATTTATGATAACATTATTATAAAAGTAGAGAAAATAGGACACGTAGGGATCCAAATCACTAAAAATAATAAAATATTTTATATAATTATATAAATTATATTCATACAACAGGATTTTAAATATTTAGGATTTTTAACCAACAACAATGGTATTGATATTTACATTGTTGTGTGTATCATAATAATTAGGTATCATAAATGATTCTTTCAATATTCAATTTTTATAAGGAATCAAACGTTCCTGGTAGTTTGTTGTTTATGTATGTTTATTATTTGACTACGCATTTTCTTTTGCTTCTATTCTAACGATGGATGGTGGTATATTTTGTTGCTTCATTTATAATTATTCTTTTTCGGAGATGGTAACATAAAACCCAAAAAAGTGAATTTAAAAAAAAAATAATAATTCATTTAGGACGATCGTATGAATTTAGATTTAGAATTTCTCTAATTACAATAATAATTAATCGACGATGAAAGTTTCTTAGTATTTGTGTGCGCGTAATACAACGTGGTGTTCATAATTTTACACTCTATATATGCTGGACAGCATTATACAGTTTTTTTTGTAGTTGGTACTAGTAGCGTTCTATTTTTTTATAATTTTGTAGTAGTAGTAGTAGTATAGTAGTAGTATCATGTAGTAGATGATGATGATGGTAAATGAAACATTTAATATTAGGTAAAAATAATACGAAATTAAATGTAAAAACTATGCTTATATCGATAAATCTTTATGTTTTATAGGACATAGTATTATAATAATTGCCCTCTTTTTCTCTGTAATATTTTTTTATCTTGGCTGGGTAAAGAAGAGAAATTAATAATTCAGTCTTGCAAAGCATCACGATGATTGTCGCCCCACAATCAAGATTAAATGTAACAACAATGCGGAGTTCATTCAAGTTAGATTGATGGAGTTCCGGCTCTTTGGTCGGTAAATCTTCATAGTGAAGGACAATCCGTCCAGTAATGAAGTCAGATTAAAAGTAGATCCGGATACGAATGGAATTCCATGCCACGTCCCAACTGTTTCCACAGGAATGAGGATCGCCTAAAGAAGAAAAAAAAATTAAAAATAACTCTTGTTAGTCTTTCATCGAACACATTAACATTTCTCACTTATTACGTAACTAAGAAACCATTAACATGTCATGCCATAGCCATGCCACGACCATCCTTTTTATTTTATTGTATACCTTTCCCTATACGTCAAAATAATACTATATATATGTACCACTCAGTATAGAAAAAGTGGAACTCACTCAAATCTCGGCTGCTCTAGTTCTATACATACTTAATCCAAACATTATTTTTTATCTCGGTTAATACCCAACTAACTACGCACATCTGACGCTATACGGATGATCACACGGATTAGAGCCAGATTCTGTTATTAGATACTAAATGACCTCTTACCATACGCTCAGCTCAGTCAATCTGATATGCTGATTATGAATAATTTGATGTACGGAGAGAGCAAAGACTTAATATTTATTTGGTAGTAGACACACACAAACCTATCCATATAGGATCCTTTACTTGGACCAAATGATGAGACCTACAGGCAACTTTTCTTTGGCTTTTCCCACTATTATAATTATTGTCATGAGGATCAAATAGGGATGACTGCAGTTTTACAACAGGAATATCACTAGGAAACGTTAGCCAGGACAACCATTAATTTTACTTTTAGTGTCTAACAGATTTACCTTAACAACTTTTGATGCTTTCTGAGATTTGAGGGCGGACTGGGCGTAGAGTGTGGGTACAAGTGCACGTATGGAATTGTTTTCTGACGAGGAGAAAATAAGTTGAGAAAGGATAAAGCTAAAGAAGGATCCTAATGCTCAGGTGAGGCTCTCAGGTTTTACATATTATTATGATTGTTATGAAATCAAGTTGCAGGAAGGAATTAGGTCAGTGGCCTACGTGACTCAAATCCCCAGTTTCTGGGTTTTTGAAAGAGTCAAGAGAGTAAATATACAAAAATAGAGCAATACGTGATACATTCTTCACCTATAAAGTTCGAAGGAAAGAGTTATTACTCTGTAATAGGTGACCCCATGACTCCACACTACACAGACTTATAGATAATCGTTATCCTTTCAGAAACTCCTCATATATTCATACGATTTGTCTTGTTTTGTAGTTTGTTGGGTGCCCCCTCTTTTCCGAACAATCTCGAACAACACACACACACACAGACAGACGCTCACTCAGAGGCAGACAGGGACATTATCATTTTCTGAATTACGCTAACCCATTCAAATGGGGCCAGGTATACATTATTATGATATCTATATTACCATGTTTATAGGTGAAACACTTGAGTTTTGTTTTTAGCTACCTACGATGTCGATTAGCTATGTTATGCTCATGCTTCCTATACAGTACATTGATGAGACCCTCTTTTTGGAGCTTTTGAGACTCGGGTCTCGTCTCGTCTAAACGTTTAGGGATGAAACCGTTAATCGACGAGGAAGACGAAGACGGAGAAGGGTAAATGAGGACAAACGAAAGCTCGACGTCGACAACGGTATCGAATTCTCTCTTAAAATTTCTACGTAGTAAACACCCTCCTCAGCTTTTAGATAAATCCCATGTCCCGCTTTACTTTACACAATGAATCATCCATATAGCTATCAACAATTTCCCCCTTTCCTCCTTATTCTTCTTCTCGTCGAAAGACCCATACCCTTTACCTCCTTGAAGAAATTACATTTATAATGTGAATCTCTGTATTATTAATCTATATAAGCATATCTTCACACTGCACAGCCCTCCTAGCACACTCCATCGAGAACAAACAAGAATAAGAAGTACTATGTAAAACCACTGAACAGGGTGCACATTCTTATTTCTTCAAGTTTAAGTAACTGTATCTACTCCTCTCCGAGGAATGGGCTGTATCCTTGAAATATTCCAATTTTTTCAAGAAAAATTCCTGGCATTCCCATATAATACCGTTTTCTCTTGGATGGAATTACCCAGCTGGCACTACTCCACTATACCGGCCGGTATCCTTCCTATATCATTTCAAATTATTTTACTCCGCCGCCCCGATCCCGCTTTTTTGAACTCTTGTAGCATTTCTCCGGTAAGGGGATAATATGAACATATGGGTAATTGATGATGAACGTTTTCTACATCTCATAAGATAGTATGGTGACATCATCAGATAGTTTGGAGTAAAGATGATGTTTCATGATGATGATGCTCGGAGCGAATGGGTTCAACCATCAAGGAGTTCAAAGCGATAATTTAAATACACTCAAGATTTCTGCAAATACTCTATTAGCGCAACATTATCCTCCCAATCCCAACTATTTATCCATTCAGACGTGAAGACAGGTAATTAAGAGCGCAAGATGTAACCTCTCCGCACTGCCACACTGTCACTCCACGTAAGTAATTACATACTACATACATAAGTCATCGTATTTGCACATTGAGAGGACATGTCAGAGGCTGGGATTGAGTACGTCGTCGTCGTCGTCGTCGTCGTCGCTCGTGTTCATTCTAATGACAGCCATTACATATACAGTGCCCTCACCCTCATTCCTCATCTTAATTTCTTATTTGCATACAGTTTTAAGCCAGATGTGGAATTTATATACCTATATGATTAATATGCTCTTGGTAAGACGTAAAAAGTAGGCGGAAGAGGAGCGGGCATGTCGCTCATCGCGCGCACGTCGTCATATTCTCTGTATATTTGTTGCCTCATATGTCTTCCAACACCTGAGGTAGGTAGATTTCATTTGGAAACTGATCAGATATTTATATTATTCACGTGTTTGCAAATTGAACCCAAAACATGATCCACATTACTATTAGTTCAAGTCCATTAGTCACTCATTGAACTGAGAGCTGGGAACGACACATGAGAGTGAGTCCATATGCTCTACGGCGGCCCAGACGCTCCGGCCGTTCAACTCTGTCTTTGGATGATTTAACGCGAAGCTTTATCTATACACTGCACAGAATGGGAATAAATGAATAGTCCATTTATATCTGAGGTATTTCTTTGCCCTCTTTATTTCCTTTGACAGAGGAGAGGCATTATGTCTCAAAAACTAAAACTATAAAGTATAGTTGTAAGAATAACACTCTTAATCATATGTCCTCTTTTTCTTTTTCTCGAAAAATATTACATTTTTAATGAACTTTCATATATATTATAGTATTATCAAAAATCCTACGTTCAACAAAACTTTCTACAATCCTATAAAATTTCAGTACTGGTCACTGCTGCTGCATTATTGTCAGGGCACTCTCAAAAGAAAACATCATGCATAATTAAATGTAATCAAAAGTAAGGACAAGGATCATCACAATGTGATGAATGACGACGGATGTAGCTCCCATTTAAATTTTAACGTGTCAGCATGAGCCCAATTATTTCAATCAAATAATTGCCTTCAATAATAAAAGAATAGTATTGTCGAGCGAGGGCTGAAAAGGAAAGTGAAATGAAACGTGTGGATGCATCTCCACGTGCAACTCCTTCCCTTCCCATCCACATATAAGAGAGAGAGAGAGATAGGAGTAGTTGTTTCTCGCTTGTAGTACTGTATAAAGTGGTCGTCGCGTAGTTTTTTGAAGGCAAACTGGACAGGTAGTACGTTGGCAGTGAAAGGTAAAAACTACACAAACAAAAACAACCTGGGCATCCTAAAAAAAAGAGTGAAACTCTCAATAAACGAGATGAAAAAAAATTAGAGATAAAGTCATAATGTTATTGTTATGTACCCCCAAAGCTATACAGCTTGGAAAGAAGCAAAAATTTTCACTGACCCTGAATGCAATCTTTAATAAACAGCTACTATAAACATAAATGAAATTCCTCCAATTTCTGCCAATGAACTTTCAAAAAATTGTGGTAGGTTATTTCATAATTAATGGGAGGTTTTTTTCATTTCAACTTGTACTGTGAATTCTGTTGTGTTTATTGGACAAAATTGTATGAGTTAATACAAGTGGTACAGTTCTAGATAATTTAATAAAAATTATATGATGTTATATCTGCTGTATACATCATGGAATTTTCGAGCTAGAGATGAAGACGACGTTGCTCTTGAACCTTGGAGAAGCAGAGCCAGGAAAGAAGATGAAAAGGGGGATTGCCGAGGCGAGGCATAACGTGCCAGTGCCAATGCCAGTACCAGTACCAGTGTAAGCTAGGAGAAGAGACGCTCAAGAGAGAGAGATAGGGGTGAAGCAAAGTGGCAAATCAGCTGTGAGAAAGAGTAGGTTAGTCTTTGGCTTGAGGCATTGGAATAAAAGTGCATCGGCCTTTAACGGTGACTCGAGGCCAATGTCTGACCAGCTAAAATTATGTTGAAGGGGATTGTTTGGAATGGAACGAAGGAGGAAAGAATATTCTCTGTATGTATATAGCATATGTAGCAGACCAACAAACGAAACTTGCACTGCATTGACTCTGAACCGTGAGTCGTCTCCACACACACACACACACACACACACACACACACACACACACACACACACACAGTCAGTCAGACAGGCAGACATAAACATTAACAACCTATTCAGATTACTATGTATTTATATTTTTTGAATATATATAGTTTATCATGGAAACATCAAGTGCGGCGCACTCCTGTATAAATGTACGTCCTATACACAAAAAAAATATATCTCTTCCCACTTCCCACCTCACAACTATAGACATTATAACAAGTTAATGTCACTCTTTCTCTTTGTTCTGTAGGATTTACAACCTTTAATATATAACATTATGGATTATGGATTAGGGATTATGGACAATCCTTTAACTACAATTACAGATATTACAGCCAGCACGAACAGGACTCAATTGACTCCATACGTATTACACTGTAAACTATATCCTTTAATGCATAATACATACGTCTACAGGGAAGAAATCAAGCCTGCAGTATATGGCTTTAAAGACTGTAGAGATAAGACAGAGCCTACACTTTATGAGAGAAGATTGCATCCGTCGTCACAAGAAGATGAGAGCGTACACCTATACAACTGATAAATGTGTGCAACTTTTCCATTTGCGTTTGAACCCACCGGCACCGACCGGCCTGCCGAACACTTCTTCTCCCCACGCTAAAGGATACAACTCTCACAATAGACGCATCCTCACTTCCTTATATTTTCCTCCTTACAGATCTATACCCAAGTATGTGGTTCCTATATTACAAATTGACTATTATTTTCTTCAGGTTCACCTAACTCATTTAAGATAAATATAATCCTTATTCTAAAAATACGTATAGGAAGTATATAAGAGTGTGGACCATATGTTGATTCCTGGGGAGATTGCCTTAACGCTCTCGCCTATAATATATATAATGAACTTGAATTATAATTATTATTAGTAGTATTATTCCTTTGACTACTACTACTCTCTGTACAAGGGACCTGCACACATGGTTGGGAGAGACGGTACGGCTTAAAATCAACTATCGTATCCGTATATTTCTAGTTTAGTTACGCTCATTGATTTTTTCAATATTTACAAAAAATAAAAAGGAGAGTCTAGTAAAGTAATCTATTAAAATGTAGAAGTGAAGGGTATTGAAAGATTAGTAACAATATGCTGTAGGTAGCGGGTTATAAGTTTAAAAGTTTATGAAATAGAAACATTGGAATTTCATTGTCTGATCTTGCGTTGCGCCTCTGTCTCATATCTGAATTGAATACCGAAAGCATAGAGCCTATACAGTGCGGTTCAACTTCCGCCATATCCACTCAAAATAAAATTACATCCACTGACAGCATCTTTGAATGTTTCTCTTTCTTGATTCTCGTCCACACAGACAGGGAGAGAGATACAAAGCGAGAGCGACAGCGAGGACGGCATACCACATGGGCATATGGGCATGCAACCCGTTCTACCTCAACTTTATGCAATGTAATGCAATGCAATCCACTGCAGTTTATAAGGAGAGTAAAATTCATACAAAGAAGACTCTTATGTAATTTCCTAACTTTCCACAACCTCATCATCATCATCATCGCCTCCATCCTTCCTTTTAAAAATCCACCTTTTAGCTGAGAACTGAATTGTTCTCCTCAGATTTGACCTGCCCGAATACATACAAAGCCCAAACCAAAAATCATATCACCATATGTTAATGCAAGTTCATTGTGTGTCTGTGTAGAATCTCCCAAAGTCTCACCAAACCTATGGGACTCCTAGTGCTCTCCCACATTAAAATGATCCTGCCCTTCCCTCTCACTTTTATTAAGCTGGACAAAAAGAGTAAATAAATGATTTGTCCCGGTGCCTTCCCATCGGATTGTATTGTATCGTATCGTATCGTATCGTATCGTATCGTGTGGACTGAACTAATGGGGGATGCACTCCTGGTACAGATAGGGAGTCATGGACAATCCTTGCATAGCAACCGTCCGTCCGTCGTACAGAGAAGAGAAAAAGTTGAGCTTGCATGGATATAATTATATTCATTGGAAAATATGGATCCATGGCCCACATACTGTAGTAGGAAGGAGAAGGGAAACCAAGAGCAAGTTTACCTAATCATAGTCGTGGTGAAGTGGTTTGGCATTGGCATTGAAAATTGAATAAGATGGAAGACAAGTGCATGGAGAAATTATTATTGTGTAGACAGAGAGAGAGAGAGAGTGAACCGGTAGCCGAAGCCGAAGGAACCACCAAGTCTCTTCTTTGTACCTCCTTCAGTCTTTCTTGTAACTATGTAATCTGTGCGGTCTACGCTGGAGTCTCTCTGCACTCTGAATACTCTGGAATGGAATCCCTAAGAGGTATACTACATCTTTGAAAATATGGAAGTCTGTCCGTCCGTCCGCCTCTGTCCCCCTCTCAATTGCTCCCTGAACAAGGAACAAGTGGAATGGAGAAGAGGAAGGGAAACACTCATTAGCATAAAGCTGGAATGCTTCATTGATTTTCATGCATACAATTATTTTTATAATCTACAAAGATATAAAATGTCTCGTGGTAGAGGAGCATGATGAAAAAAAAACGAAAATGAAAATGAACAAGGCACACGGGACAGAGAAGAGAGAGAGAGAGAGAGAGACTGCTGCTCTTGAGTCGCTATATCCTCTCGTTCCGAGTCCTATTTTTTTGTCACCTCATCCTCTGGTTTTTCTTCACAATTTTTTTTGTTTGTCCGCCTCATCTACATAAACAGAGTCTGAGTCCTCTGTCTCTTATGTCTTAGAATGGTGATGAAGATGGTGATGATGATGATGATGTCCTTTGGCTTCATGTAAATCCTATATATAGTAGACTCGAGGCGCTATATATATGCATATAGGCATGCTCGTGGAGTGTTGCTGGAGCAGAACGGAAGGCACAACATGGACAGAATTTGAACTATGTATAGAGACCAGAGACAGAGAGACATGTGTAGACCGTGATGGTATTTCATTTCGAATCAAGCATTCAATTTCGTGTTTGTCTCCACTCTCCCCGCCCTGCCCTAACTCCACCATCTCCATCACCATCGACATCGCCATCCACGTCCACGTCCTCCGTCATTTATGACATGACGAAACTACTCATCTCATCTCATTTGATCTGATGTGAAAATCCCATAAATTTCACATAAACTATTACCATACTTTTTTTTTCCATTTCCAATTCGGCTTTTGACCTGATCGAAGGTTCTCCACACAAATTGAACACTAACTGACTTTGTAGAGAAAAAATGCAAATACTCCTCTCTGACTAGCTTGACGTGGGCATTTCCAGCGCCGCTGGAATTTTTATTTACGATGAGCCAGCCTATTTCATTGGGAATGAAGTATGAGGCATGAGGCATGAGATGGGGAGGGAATTTTGGGAAATGGGAAATCAACAGCAGAGACTATTGTAGATTTAGATTTAGAAATCGTAACTATGCGAAAAAAATTTATATGGAGGACAAAGTTGCTCAAGATAAAAATATAATCCTTCTCTCCTTTCAATTCAACCTCATCATCCTTCTTATTCCTTCTTGTTCTTTCTTCCAGACGCCGTATCCTCTCAAATCCCCAATCCCAATTTTTTAATGGTTTCATCTTGTGTAAAAAGAAACCGAGTATAGCAGAAAAAAAAACTGATTCGTTTTTTTTCTTCATTTCAAGTAAAAGGACTAGTTGAGAGAGAGAGAGAGAAGGATAAAGCTGCTTAGGAACTTCTGTCATAAATGATACCGCTACCACCCATATGTAGTAATGATAATCATTGTCTACAGTCTGCGGAGTACACAATCACAGCAACACAAAGATAACATTCTTATCTCCAGTAGTTTATGGAAAATAAAAAGGAAATTCGGAAAAAAACGACATTTTTTTCAATAATTTCTTCACACATGCATTTATACATAGCAGGGGCCTATAGGCACTGAAAGTATGTAATGCACGGTCTGTGAACTATAATGAAGATGGGACGCCGCCGCACGTGGATAGAATTTATATGCCTACCATATTATTATATTCTATGTATGTTCAAGTAAAAGCATAATATCGTAAAACAAGTATCACTGTGGCAAGGACACATATACCAAGTAGGCAGTAGGCAGGCAGTTCCTTGGTCCTTGTAGTATTGTCGCTGGTCGAGACTCGAGAACATCCCATAGTATATTTTTTTTCTGTATAAAGTTTCTCCGTCGTCTTTCCCCACGGAGATATTATCAGATCAGATATAACATTAGCCGAGTCTACCCTTTCTTAACTTTGTCATAGGACTATGTAGCTCTGTACTACATATATAGGGACGACTACGGCTACAGACACGACTGGAACGCAAGGGAAGGCCAGACAAGGATGTGTATAGGGAAGGTGAGATGACACTTGAAGGACCTCAAAGAAGAAGTGCAGAACGAGAAAACGAGACAGAACAAAAAATTTAATACATGTTGTAGGTGTAGGGATTTGGGGAGGTAGTATACAGCACAAGGAGCTACATACTAACTCCAATAGGTAGTGGTATACACTCGGCATTTCGGCACTCCTCACACATATATCCCAGCTCATAGAATATAATAGGCACGAAGATCATATTGAACGGCAACCCTTTTTCCTCCCACAATTTTCTAAAATTGAACATATGTATCTGGTTGCACTAGACAGCAAGACGGTGTACATACATGCATGGCTGTCTGTCCGTCCCTCCGCACGCCGTTCAGATTCCGGCGAGGCTCTTATTTTCTTTTTCTATGAACCATGAGAGAGATAGGAATGAAGGAGAGGGTCTTCTATCTAAAATTGAAAAATTGGCAAAAAATGTTCCTCTCTTCTTCGGTATCGGTCTCGGTATCGGTCTCGGTGTCGGTGTCGGTGTCGGTCCCGACTCCTTTTTCCGTTCACGTAGCATGTAGCATGTGGAACAGATGTTCCCGTACAAAACATTATTTTACTGAACGACTGAGAGAGAGAGAGAGAGAGAAAGAGAGACAGAGACAGACAGAAAGAAAAACTGTGAAAAAAGTAAAGAAAAACAGTTTTACTCTTTCTTACGATTAGCTCTCTTTTTACACACAAAATAGAGACATCACATTACACGTAGGTGCATATGTACCTACGCACTGTACGCACGAGAGGGACGTGAGGAAAAAAGGAAAAACTCAAATCTACGATAATCGTAGTTTTATTAAACCCTTTTATGCGAGCTCCCTTTCCTCTTGGTTTCATTCATAATGCCGTTCATTCCCTGTGCTTGTCTTCCACATTTACCCCAAAAAGAACTTGCTTAGGGTTTATAAGTGGACGTGGACACTCACCTATAAGACCTTATAGACAATAGTTTTCGTTATACTTGGGGCAAGTACTCACAGGTAGGTACATACGTTTACGCACCCCGAGCAGCTACTTTTAGTAACTTCCAACTTTGGCTAAACTTGTCGTCAAAAATAAATGAAAACTGGTCCCCTTATGTTCCGCATATGGACAGTACCTAGTTTAGCTTCCCTAAGGTAGGGACCTACCTACTGTATTTATGCATAAGAATGTATGCATATCTTCTATTCACAGAGTAAACAAAAATACACAATGTGCTTACGTGTGGACGTATGTTTTTACGTTGTATCCAGTACACCTACCGGTCCAACTTTGAATGTTCATACTTTCCAGTTCTAATAGGAAACCCCTATGTGTAGCATAATATACGAGCATAATGACAGAGCTAAATAGTACTACTATAGTAAGTGTTCTATGTATTTTTACTCTTTTCCCTCACAGACTCGTTTATCGTCAACTAATAAAAATAAAGTTGTACATTTACATTCAAAAATAGCCGTTGACAATTTTTTCAGAGACGTCGCACGCGCACGCACCGACCGACCAGACTAGACCAGACCAGACGAGACCAGGCTATATGAAATGTTTCCCTCGCCTCGCACACACAGCCTTTCACAAATTTCCAAACTCTATGAAATCATGTGTGGACGTGTGCCTCCTGCCCGGCCGCAGTCTGCACCCACCATATGCAGAGCAACAATACAGACTAAAGAAAAATATTTTTTATTCATTTTTGTTTTTTTAAAATAATTTCTCCTTTTGTGAAAAAAAAGCTGCATACATAATAACTGACAGAACCAGTATTTTACTTTCTTTCACTCAGAAAAATCTCAATAATTGTCTTCCTTTCAACTCGTCATACTTTATTTTTATGACAATCAAGTCATTCATCGTCCGCTCACAGATAAATGTGAAAAATGTGCATATGTTCCAGCTCCCTACCACTCACTACCTCACTCGCTCACTCACTCACTCACACAATACAAGCTAGCCAAATGTCGATGAAATTTTTTTAAAACGGAACATCATTTTTAAACTTTTCGTAATACCAAGAGTTTTTTTTAACTTTACCCCTCAATAGATACCCAGTGGAATAATAAAAATGGAAACGTGAGTGTACGACAGAGAGCTGGGGTTCTCCTGGCTATTTTCGACCATAGTTATAGTGTCCCTAATTCTTTAAAATATGGGGAACGTGTACAAAATATATAATTGTGACGGGAGTTGTTGCATATAGGTGGGGAGGAGATAAAAAATGCCTATATATAAAAGGAGTAAAATAAATAATAAAAATTGCTATGCAGTTAAAACCCATTTGAATTGGAGTGGTGAAACTGCGTCTGTTCTAATATTACAGAGATTTGAACCATAAATAATATGGACTGCATTCATTCAGTATGAAACCATGCCACAAAGATCGTGGCCATGTCCATTTCTCACTCCTCGCTCATCCTCTCAACTTAAAATGAAATGAGCACGTTCAAACTGTAAAAAGAGATTTGAAAATGCACAAATTCTAGGTAACTAGAACAAAATCTGTGTGTTCCTCTCAGCTTCTACAAAGATTGCAATATTGTGGACTCTCAGGCGTTACTTCCTCGCTCGCAAACTGCAGTGCGTACTGACCATGTATAAATACTCAATTACTGAGTAAGTCTCAGCCGTTTATTACCATTTCTGACTCCCAGTAACCAGTACTTTTGCAACCAGTGGAAAGTACAGGCTGTACAGATGACATAATAATCACAATAACTTGAAAATACACACACAAAAATATTTTGTCTTTCTCTCACTTGTTGAATAGATATTTTATAGTAGTACTGTAGCCAGTATAGGCATATAATTATAAAATTTCCATCTGTATGCTACAAGAGTATTATAAACTTTACCTGAAAAATTGAAAACATAAAAATATCTGGTTAAGTAATGGAGCGTAATGGGAGTCATATAATGTAGCCCAATGACAAGTACCGACTGCGTCTGGCCTGTATGTTGCATTCGTTTGAAGGGTACACATGGAAAAGTTAAAAGTGTCGTAATTTCTTAAACGGAGAGAAAACAAAATCTTCTCCGCTCCGCGTAAGGAGACGAGGCTCATTTAAAATTGAACAATAATAAGCACTAAACATGGAATATATAGGGGTTATATGAGTTGACGAAGAATGAGCAATAATAATATAATAATACTATATTAGTATAATAACCATTCCGGACTGTCTAACAATAGTGTCAGTCTCAAAACCTATTAAGATCTCATCCCATTGCGACGATGGCCTATCCAAATCCAAGGGTAAACCAAATGCGTAAACAATCAAAAACTTTAAAATTTTCAACTCATACACACATCTCTCAAGAGAGTGCAGTGGGCAGATACTTCACGTAATATATATTACATATAACGCGGGCAGTAGAAATATTCACAAAGGAAGGAATATAAAGCACCTGTGCTCTTCACATTCATATATCTTCTTGTTTGTATTTTCATTTTACTTGGAAGTGAATAATCTGTAAATCTCGAGAGTCGAGTTAAGATTTTTAATCCAAGGAAATCTATTTCTAAATCGGAAATGTGTAGTATGTGTGTCGCATGTGGCTTTGGCGTCAGGAAAGTATTAAAAATTTGGATGTACCTACCTACTTTAAATGCCTTATGCGACAAGTCATAAATGATCAAGTGTGTAGTCACAGATTGCAATTTTTTGTAAGGTATGCTCAAAGGTGCAGCGAATGTCCCACTGTTAGTGTAACAATAACAAAATATTACAGTTACGCAATGGACGGATATTTTGAATTCAGTATAATACTTAAAAATAGTCAAAGAATGGTTAGGAGTGCAATATGCAAAAGAATTATTTGCAAGTGCAAGCGCTCACGTTCTAAAATCAATGCCATAAAAATGTGAGGCATCCCGAATACTATCATGTTTCGTAACATGTGACATAATCCTTTGAGAGAGTCATCACTCTGTGTATAACAAAAATACATTAGTGGACAAATCCTTTCTACTTCCCAGTACTCCCAGTTACTGAGAATGCTGAGAGCGGAGTTATGTGTATAAGCTATATCTCTCAAATCAACTAATTAATGCGTACGGGTGGTATATGACTATACGTGTATGTTATGCCATGTTGTACTGAGTGGTATGGGGACGGGGATTATATGGAAAACCAATATGAGTTGACTTGTTGAGTCATGAGCTAGTTTGATGCTCCCCCCGTGAGTTATAATTTCTGCCCCGTTCCCGTTCCCATTATTTCCCATTCAACTCATAAATATAAAATACAGAGAGTCGTAAAAATTATTCTCACTGATTAGTTTCACACTCTATACTATGCTTTGCTACATTATATAAAGGATCAATAAAAATCGGAATGAAATGTCAAATGTACACAATGTTCCATAAATAATTATTGGGAAAATAAAATATAAAAATTGTGCAACTATTCATTACAACGAGCCTATGTATGGATCCGTTTCGGTTACAAAGTGTAGAAAGTCATAAAAACCAATACAATAATTATATTACACGCCACGTCAGTTTAATTTACAAATTAAGTGTAAATAAAAGAACGGTAAATGAGATCAAGATGAAGAAAGAAAATACATGGGATTAATTGAGGAACTTGTATCATCCAGTGCAGTTGAACTGCACATATTATATTCATTTATAGCTTATAGAGCATGAGTAATCAATTCAAATAGCTTATTAATGAAGACAGTGAACCTGCACTTGCCTATAAAATAAAATGGAATGAAGACTGAATGCTCGTGTGAAAGGACTTAATCTCAGAATTCCACACACGACTACATTTATATTAAGGAGATAATGAGAGAGAGAGAGAGAATAGATTTCCTCTATGAGACTCTGAGACACACGGAAACAAATGCACTAAAATGTAAAAAGTGTCAAGTTAATACAATTTATTTTCTGCAGCAGAAATCTAAAAATTTAAATGTAGGTCCTGGGAAAATATTTGTGATGGTCGTTTTACTACATGGCAAAAAAAAATATTGGGAATATATAATATGCACACGTCTAATGTCGGCGTAGGCTTGAACTTACTCATAATAATAATTATTAGATTGCAATATTTCTTGGCTACGTTAGGCATTTTCTCAGATATTTCCCTTTCCTAGTCAAATAGACACATTATGAAGACAACATCATAAAACCACACGGCAGCCCTCACGTTGTCATGTCTTTATACTCTCGTATCAATATCCATCAGAGCGCTCACTAGTCAGTCATGTAATCTGCTGTCTTAATCATAAAATGCGTAGAAGATTCAGAGTACAACTGAAACTGACTAAGTACTACTACGATTACATAAATTATTTCCCCCTTATACATACGTTGAATTTGGCCATCCCAACTCCGACCCCAGCCTATAGCCTCACTCAACATACTGCCTACTACAGAAAAGAGGCTTGTGTACATATCTATAATAACACACAATAACACAGATGAGAGTTCAAGTTAAAAATTTGAATTTAAAAATATCCATAATCACAATCAATAGAGAGACTTGAGCTATGAGTACTACCCCCAATTTTTTTCAAATAACAAACTGTGCAGGTAATTGAATTTGGAAAAAGCAGATAATTTTTCAATATATTCAAATGCATATATGTGTCTAACCTCAGTTCATGCATGTACCTATATGATATGTATTCCTTAGCATAATTCAGGAAAGGGTGGAACCCGGAAGCATCTTCTGCTTGATTGCAATTAGAAAAATCCTAATAAATATTATAATACTCTGTGGAATAGATGCATAATTTCCATAGGTATCTTTTGTGTGCACTTCACTACGCGTCAATCCAACAACACTGCACACACCTGCATAATATATTAGACTATTATTATTATTATTATTATTATTATTATTATTATTATGGGTAATGACAATGTTCACGAGTGGTGCTGAGGATTAGTATATATATATATATATGTATGTGAATATTTTTATATATTTGACTCCCTTTGTAATTGTAATTCATTTAGACAAATACTCATTGTGGAGTCACACACAATACCTACAATATAACCTAATCCAGAGGTAGGTCCTCTTTTGTATTATTTTCTCTGTGACCAATTATTTTCCTCGTGCAGAAACAGAGGCAAGAATTGTGTGCCTGGGAGCACGTGCATATAATATAGTGAGTAACTCTGAACTATATCTATGAAGCTCGCTCCCCATTTCTACGTGGTTACATTTTAGGTCAGCCAAGAATTTATCAAAAAATAAATTATGTTAGGTACCGAGCCAGAGTTTGGTCCCATATGTCATAATATATTAATTATTTTACAATAATATTTCCCATTCGAATTCGTACTGCGAGGTATATATGAAATTTCAATGAGGCTACATATACGATTGCAGTGTGGAGCGGTTTGAGAGAAGTCAAGACCTCACAAGACAATGCAAGGGGCAAAAGTCAGAGGGATAAATAACTATGTATTAAGATCAGGTATTAGAATCAGCAAAGTAGAATATTGTATGACTGTATCGTTGATAGTAGGCAAATAATATCTAGCACAGAGTGGCAGTTCATTTTGTGCAGTGCAGATATTACATATTACATAGTGCACAGGTATCCAGTCCAATTTCAATTCGTCATGCAGAGCAAAAGCTATACTGCTATAGACTACAGAACTTGGACTTTGTACATATTTTACATCCCTATTCCTACAGCCTACAAAATACATAATATGTATACAGATATAATTGTTTTTCTTGAACTTGAACATGTGCGTTTCTTTATGGTTTTGGATTCCTTATTACATTTTCTTATGGGAACACACACGTACCTACCTTGGCTTAGGTATGTGACGTAGATGCGATGCTAATAATGCTCGGTTCTATCCCTATGTCCTATGTGTGCTACTGCTACACTGCTACACACAACAGAGCACTTGAACTAAAGAATACAGATACATATACGTTGGGTGGAACATGGCATTGCTGGCAGTGGCAATGTAATGTAAAATGCGACTCGCATGTGTGTGACATACTGATGTATGAACAATTTCCTTCCTCATTCGATTGTGAGTTTGTATGTAAATAGCAAACGCAATGTACACTTGCCTTTCAATGTGTCAACAGAGAAACACACACACACACATCCCACATCCCACATCATCATCATCATACATAATAAGACTGACTGGAAAGATTTTCTACTTCTATTTTTTATTGAGCCCTTTTACCATTTCAATAATAAAATGTCAATAGCTTCTCTGTCACAAAATCAAAATCAAAAAACTAATCTGACTCTGTTGTACTGTGTTGGGAGAACAAATGCTAAGAATGCAATTGAGCATGGAGCACCTCTACTAATAAAAGTAGGTAGGTAGGATGGTGCACGTGAGGAGCTCTCAAATAATAACATAATAACATACAGTGACGAGTGTCTTGAGTGATGTTCACTTATTATCGTTAGTCATAGTTAAGAGGTCAGGACTCAATAGCTCCCATAGAAATTCATAGATAATTAGGTACATAATATAGAGAAATGTCGACCGACTTTCTGAATTTAGTTTATATGCCTATACCTATACCTACGTAACATGACCCATGACAAGGGGAGCTATTATGATAATTACACAATATATAATTGATAAAATAAAGCTCTGACGATGAGGTCGCGTTGCGGCTCTGGATCGGTAAGAAGTTTTGTGTGATTCTAAGAATTTTGATAATGATTTTTTTTTAAAAAGACGTTGATGTTATTAATGTTGGAAAGCGAAAATGGCCTGGAGAAAAGAGATACAAAAAACAAAGAAATAAAAAGTAAACTTGAGAGCCGACAGCAAACAAGATAGATAGATTGAAATTGAAATTGAATCTGACACCTGAGCCTAATTATTCCAAGTTATTATATTTTATCATGCGGAAGAATATACATAGAACAACCAGACATTTTTTGATTTGCCATTATTACCATTAGAACTATTATCATATTATCACTCTATATACTATGATTTTTATTTTTAGGCAACAATTGTATTCCTGAGGCAGAGGGCCTACCTACCTTCACCCACACACACACACATGTACAGAGACAAACCTATAGGGACAGGCTCTGCATGAGGATTTTGTTTTGTGAATGTGATAAGTTGAAGTTTGAGGAGGTTGTTTGAAGTTGTTGATAATACTCAAAATAATCTCTAATAACCTCTATGCGTATCTTCACAGTGTATTTTCTCAAGTCCTATAATCCTATTATGAATGTGCACTCCTACTGTTTTACAGTCTCACAACACTCTCAACAGCTCAGAACAGAACCAAAGGAAAGGGAAGGGGAAGGGAATAAAAAACGAGACCGGCTACAAAATACAATAATCGTCCTTTTAAAAAAACTAATATGATCCAGACGTAGGTAGGTACGTACATGAATGGAAATACTTGAGCCACTCTACATATTTTTTTTAAACAATAAAGAAAGTGAGCGTTGTTATTTCCCTTTTTTCCCTACATTTCTTTGAGTGGCTACATGTATGATGGCTATGGCAATGGCTATGACTCGTCCTGGAGTACATACCTACTCCTACTTACTTAGTCTTATTATTAGGAGTAGCACTAAATTATGAATACATGTGTGGAGTCATAAAGATAAAAGTGTTTTAAACTTACTTGAAAGCGTGACGGTGGAATTTTTCTGCCGGCTTCTTGATTACTCCGTAATGATTATAGCCGTCCATGATTTTTTTTTCAGGCGGGATGATGATGATCGTTCCAATGTAGTAATTGTTTTTTGCTGTAATTGTAAAGTAACGTCGGTATTTCCTTGTGTGTTGTTAAGTGTTGATCGTTTTATGTGTTTTTTTTGTTTATAGTTGTTTCACTCCGAGTTCCGGATAAGATATTTTCGGTGGGATAAATTGATAATTTGTTTTTTTTCTTTGATTAAATAAAACTGATGTGTAGAACGTTCTTGGAGCGGAGACGGAAATATTACTCAAAAAAAATTAGTAGGTAGGTAGGTAGGTAGGTATGTAGGTAGGTTATTTAATTTATACGATTCAAGAAGAAGATTTAGGAATTGATTTGTGAGTTTGTATGTGTATGTACTTTTGTTTTCTTTGAAATATCTTTTCGATGATGTGATGTGATATTTCAAATGTACTATTTTAGTACAACCCAGTGGGGTCCAATTTCTTGGGTGGATCCATGTTGATGAATACAGTTTTCATCGAACGATACAAGATGATGGGGAGGTTGAGTTGAAAAAAAAAATTAACGTAGTCGTCGGAGATTTTTTCTGGTGGAAAAATTTAAATTTAAAATTTAAATTTTTTTTTGGCGAAAAAATATATTAGTGTTTTTTTTACTTTCTTGCAAAAAAAAATATTTAATGAAGAGAGAGGACACAACACGAACAGTGTGAAGGTCAATAGAGGCCAGTGGGGTCCAATGTCTTCGGGTCCATTTTTCTGGAGGTGAGCCAAGGCGCGTCTTGTAAAGTAAGGAAAGTTGAAGACAAGGTTCAACGGAGGTCAACTATGACAGCGTAGTCTTGTTCTTCTCTCTGATACTCGCTGATCACAGTCAGAAGAAGAGTGTTGTTGTGATGTTGTGTCTTGGGTCTGAGTGAGTTTGCGAGTGTGTCTTCTCCTGGGTTGACTACGTCTTTTTAGTAGTCTCTCTCTCTCTCTCTCTTGGTCGTCGTCGGTATGAGAGTGAAAAAAAAATTCGTAACGTGTTGTAGTATACTGTTGGTGTTTTGTTGTACTAGTATTAGTAATAGTAGTAGTAGTAGTAGCAGTAGTAGTAGGAGTCGATCCGGAAGGAGTTTTGTACGAAGAAGTGTTGGGAGTAGTAAATTTTTGTGCTGTTGTAAATTGCGATGAGAGTCAAACACTGGAAGTCAGTTAGGGAGAGTGCCTTGTATTTATATGGGTAGACCGTGGCTCAGCCTAAATGTCAATGTTAATTGACACTGCTAACTTGTCGAGGTTTCATGGAAAACTGAACTGTGGATAGTAAAAGCGTTTTGTTTTCACCCTGCAGTCTCTCTGTCTTCTGTCGTCCTCTCGGCGTTGGATGTGCAGTGGGATACCTACACGGCAAGGAGTGAGTACTGGTCAGATGTTTAGGGCAGAAGAGAAGGGAAGAGAATCGAGACCAACAACTACCACCACCATCAACCCATACAACTGGTTGTGAGAGTCTCTTCTACCGTCAAACTCTTTTCCTACACACAGAGACACACACCTCTCCTACTATACTACCAACTCCAAAAATGCTCCTTCTGCCAGTGAGACCCCCATGGGAAGTTGGGAAGCGAAGAGAGGCAGCGACAGAAAAAGAGAGAGAGGCAGAGAGAGTGAGACGACCATAACCGAAGATCCCCCTTCAGCAGTCAGTCGTGTGGGCAACTCTGCACCAGCAGCACCATCCCATGTAGCAATCCTCTTTCAGTTGAGCCACCCAATTCCAATTCCAATTCCAATTCTTCACTCGGCAACTCTCAATACTCGTCCCAACGCAACACCTTCCATCCTCATCGCATGCATGATGCTCCCTATCTCCTCTGTCCCGACACACACCTTCCAAGATAAACACTGCAGACTCAAGAAACTCATCTCGCCGAGCCATGACATGACAAGTACGGGCGCGGACACACACGGAATCCATCCATGGACAGGGAATATTATGCGACGATAGGTATGTAGCTACCTGGTCTAGGTATAAAGAAATAATTGCCATTCAACAAGACCCAATACACATATTCTTGTTCCCCCGGAAGTTTTCTCAAGTCAACTTTGTATATAATGTCTCTTATGGAGTTGAGCAGTAGGAGTAGGATGAGCTACGTGCAGTTTTGCAGGGAGATCAGCACTGGGCCACGCATCAGATGATCTCCTCAACCATACATCTTTTTTTTATATCCTTGTGACTCTTGCTCTGCGCGTCGTAGAAAGATTACCTTGCACTATGACTATACATATATGTGAGCATTGGAGTTTGAAACAAGTTCTCAATATATTTATCGATATTAAATCAATACATGTAGAATTCCATATGAAACACCGTCTGTCATTATTTTCCACTTCCACCTGACGTTGACAATGACCTCATCAAAAGTTATATTATTCTTTCTTATGTTCTATGTTTTTTTTTCGGGGTGACAATATCTTTCACTATACTAGGAGTAGCTCAGTCATTTTCTATACTTGCATGATGAGTACGCACAGCCGTTGTCCCTTCCAGCGCTTGCAATTAATTGATCTTGCGATGTAAATTAAAATTATAAAAAAAATTACTCATAGGGTTTCCCCGGTTGCCCTACAGTTAGTTATTGTCAGTTCTGGTTCTGGAGCAGTAAAAAAATTTTTATATCTTAAACTTTTGTAAAAATCAAAAAAAAAATATTGAGCAAAAAAAATTTCGCAAATTTGCCATGCGTAATACATGCGTTCCTTTGGAGTAGTGTAACCTTAACCTTTGTCACGGTTCCAGGTGTAAACTATTTGTTTTTGCCTCCACTATATGCACTTCTTCTGACATTGACACTGAGTGTCAGATGGGATGAGATGAGAGCTGAGCTGAGCTTGAATGTGGAATAAAGACTTCATTCATGGAGCTATACGCAAGTGAGAATGTGTGTGTATGTGTAGCCAAAGGACGCGTCAACAACATTCGAGATTACAGAGGTCATTCACAAAAGAGCCAAATCACTATATAGATTTGCATATGGAACCTCATAAAAAACATCAACAGAAGGAGATATAGATGCAGCTGAAAGCCTCCGAGCACTGGATACACATCCACACACACTTATTACTCCTCACACTCGCACACACACACACACACACACGCAGAAAAACTCCTTCTCACGTTGAGATTCCTCCTCGAACGCCTCTATAATCTCTTATTCTGAATTGGATATTACGAATACCAATACGACTGGGAATGGGAGCCGCCGTCTCTTTATTTTGTCCTTACAGGCCAATAAATTATTCTCACTTTAATTTCTCATCTTCCTCCCGACTCCGACGGCTTTGACTGGATTAACTTGCTCAGTGTATGGAGGATGCCGACGGAACGACACTCGCTCCTCGTAGACGCTATATGCAACTGTTGGAGTTACGTTGGATTGAAACAAACATATTATAATAATTAACTTGCGTCGAAAAGTAGTTCTCCCCAGTCACCTTTCCAGCCTGACTAGGCAGATCATCATCATCATTATCATCAGATGATCATTAGCATTGCGCTTTGCATTAGGCATTTTAATATAATTAGTTTTTGTGGGAGAAACAGAGCACTTGAGAACACGCATAGGCTTGTATTTACGACAGGTATACTGAAACAAGGATAATAGTATGAGTCTGTTGAGATTCTTAGAGGACATCGGCCGTCCTTAGCTAATCAAGCGATTTATTCCTGGTGCTTATTTTAGCGTCATGCTAAAAGTCAAGCAACTTTGGATCATATTCAGAAATAGAATTTGCTATACATATGCATAGGAATCAATATTGTAGAAAAGTTTTAAAATAAATTTAAGCATTTACCAAATATTTATATCACTCCACTTATTCTACATTTGTAAAGTATTTGATTTGAGATTGGAAAGGCCAAGACATGGAATATCCAGGGAAAGGGACACTGACAGAGAGATGCATTATGATGACCCATGTGTAGGACTAATACCAATACACAAGATAGACCTCCACTTCATTGCGGATGATTAGCACGGTCAACAGATGCAAAGTTGAGGAAGACACACCCAACTGTCAATAGATTGATTCACACGGAAAGAAAACCTCCTTCCTAATTCTTCCATTAAGAAGATCTTGACACCTTGACAACAGAGATCGTAGACGTACATGATCACAATGTCCATTCACCAGTCCGCCAGCACCAGCACGTCTCCGGCTCCATGCACATTTCAAATTCAAGCTTTTCTACTATACTTCCATGTCCATGCTCATTGTTGTTTCCACTACAAAAACATAAACTTGGTTTGCGTCTTGTTCGTCTCCTCTGCTTCTGCTTATTACTCCATGTCCTTATAAAATTACAATGCAGGTAGGTATAGATATACCTATAGGAAGCAAGGGCCTCCGCTCATCAGTCTACATTTATAATGCGGACAGTCCAGTGGGTAGTTTCGTTTTCTTTTAATGTTCCCATTTGTCATCATACATTTATTTAAGTATTGAGACATTTATGCAGCTTAGCCGCATGCATAATGTAATGTAATGTCGATTGCGGATAGGCAAGTCTACAGACTCTCCTTCCTACAACTCAGTGGCTATACGAGCTCACCAGATTGTACAAAAGTCCAAGTCCAAGTGCAAGGACAGGTAAGTTATTCTTGACGTTGCGTTGGTAAAGAGCCTCAAAAGATATTTGAACATTTTCGACGTCTAATAATATCAGAACCAGCACCAAAACCAACTGTAGCACCACCACCATGACACCACAACATACGCAATCTTTCCATTTCATTACAAAGTAATAAATAAAAATTTATAGATTATTCGGATATTGGGAAACACAATGTGTCGGAGCCGGAGCCATCAGATGACCACATTTAATTTTAATAACACTATATAGAATCTGTACTCCGTATCTAGTTCGAGTATTTCAAATAGTGTACTATCAAAAATGAAATATGCAATGTATAAATATGATCTGCTGGACTGGTTGGAGTAAACGTTGTAATTATGCACGTCAGGGGTCTACTCGGTGTCCATTAAACCCATGGAATGGAAGTCTATATGTATGTTTATAAATGCTGCATACATTTTACATTATGCTGATGATCCGATGTGGTCTGGGGTGACTCCTTCAGATTTCCTTCATCTCCTTTCAGTTTTCTTACGAATAAAAAATGAGCCTCTTTAATAATTCCAAATTCAAATCCAATGATTGTCTATGTCGATTATAATTTAAGTTTCGACTCTGAATTCTCAAAAGTCCATCGTTGTGAAGCCGTATAGTTGTGAGTCGTCGTGTGGTTCGTTTCGTACTCACTAAAAATAGCTCCTCGTGTCTGGAGTGGAATAGGGAATGGGGAATGGTGTGTTGAAATCTTCTCAAATCTCCAATCTTCCCTCGAAGACCAAAAATTCTCTGCTGCTCCAACTCGAACCGGCTACACCAGATTTCGACTCGAATTCATTCCGAGATGCATCCTCATCAGTATCAGTAGCCTCATCTTGAGGCTCAGCGTCGAGGCTCAACATTTATCCAAATCAGAACCCTAAGGACACTGAGTCTTTAATCTGACTCTCCTCCGCTCACCCTCATACACGTATAGCCATCGCGTCTCTCTCAATATGAATCTATTATATAATCTGTGTGTGTGTGTGTGTGTGTGTACTCTGTTGTGGTCTGTGTCTGTAGATTTACTTGCCACTGCAACAATAGGCGCTATGTCTCTCCTGAGTCTAGATTCTATAAGATGCATCCTCACACCATCGACATCGAACATCATCACCCTCCTCATCTCTCCTACGTGATGAGAAATGCTCACTCAGTGCCTAATACTGAAACTGAAACCGAGCAATCAATGGGATTATTCGCTTCCCTTCTGTTTTGCTCTACTATATATATATATATTAGCATTGACTTGCTTCAATAATTTGTTCAATTGCTTTTGAATTTTTGACCTCTCCTCATTATGTACAAAGAAGGAGAGAACGAGACAGATGGACAGACAGACAGGCAGTCGGACTCTCGTCAGGACAGATAATTTGCAAATACTCAACTCGCAACTATAAATTTTCTCTCTCCACTCCCGGCCTCCTATATTTATTTAAGTATAATTACCCACACCTATCAACTCCCATACATATAGTATATGTGTAAGATGGATACAGATATATCAGTAGTAGTAGTAGTAGTAATGCATACGCTATGCAGATATTATTATAATTACATTTCCTATATATATTTCATCACGCTGTTGGGAGAGGAAAAAAAATATTTCCATCACCATCAAGTATCTATACATAATGTTTACGAAATTAATAATTAATTACCATTCGAGTCTAAACAAGATTCTAAGCATTGCAACATGCAGCCCGCGACGTCTTCCACTTCCACTTGGTCTCCCTTTTCTTGATTTCCCACACAATTTCCACTAAATGACACGAAGCACAATAAGTCTGCGGGCCTGGACCTGGCTCTGGCTCTGGTACCGCAGTGAGTGAGTGAGTGAGTGAGTGGAGCGGAGACAGAGGGAATTTGCCCTTCCAATTACGTAATCATGATACCCAAGTAATAAATATAAAAAGGGGCGGGGATAAATATAGGAGACGGACGAGAAAACAATGTTGACGGATGACACATGACAAATGACAGTCACAGATTTAATCACAGAATATCTGACACTCAAGAAGAAAGACTCGGGACGTCGGGGCTGAGTGAGCAACATTTAAAGTTCCGTACGTGTCTTCAATTCATAACTATAGAGTGCAAATAATGGAGTTTATTTGGAGATTTTATGGAAAACAAATTGTTTCTGATGGTGTGTTGGTGTTGGTGGATTGGGAAGCGCGAGTCCGAGCTCAAGGCATCGCTTCGTGACGAAGACTTTCTAGTCACTAATAATGTCCATATAATGAGTCGAAGATATAATATTCAATAGAGATTATCGACAGGTTGCTTCCTTTAATGTGGAGTAACACTACATAGGGTATATCCGTATAGAGTAGATATACCTTATATATCCATGCTATTGTAACTTATTTTAAGCACCTACCTATGTACAGGTGGCAATTGGCAAATCCAAACTGAATAGGTATGTAAGATATGTGGGTGGAGTGGTTGTCTAGGCAGTAACATTGGTATGTACTCTCTCATCTATAATGTAGCAACATATATTATTGAAACTATATAGTCACCGTCCGAGTCCGAGTTCGAGTGCAATGCATTCCTAATGACCGCATAAAGCAACCTAAGAATCTCATTATTACCAAATCTGTTGAAACACCTTCGCATCATCAACATAAAGAAACTGTCTGGACGAAAGTTAAAGAGATGGAATCCAAACAAGCTCAAGGAATAGACAGAGTGTGTGTGTAAGAGACAAATACAGATTAGCCAGCAAGAACATTATCATATGCAATAATGGGATTAGTTAGGAATCACAACTTGAGTCTTTTTCCTATATCTGCATACACAGATTGAATAGGGATATAGCAACTCAAATGAGATTCCTATTCCTACCTACAATGGATCAGATTTGTTTTTGGCCTAGCACAACAATGAACACTCAACATGCAATGTTACAATGTCAATACTAAAGAGAAACAAAACAAGTGAGTTGTATGTTGTAATAAATACATGTACTGCCGGTCGGTGACGGTATCGGCATCGGTATCGGCGTCCGTATACAACGGATATACACCTGCCCGAATAGTTATATAGGGACACAGAGAGGCTATACATATGTCTGAAAGAGAGACAAGAATGGATAAACATGTATTTGCGGGGACGCATAATGGACAGGTATGTTGAGAATGAAGTAATGCAATGAGGTTTATACATAAAGTGCATATTATTATAGAAAAAAAAAGACGTGATCGGAATTATGGCTGGTCAGACGAGACCAAACCAGACCAGACTATGGAACAAGATTACGCTATCTATTTTCTTTCTTTGTCTTCTTATCATCCCAGTACCTTCAGATGATATGATAATTACAAACTATATATGATTAGATCTACTCTTCTCATGTGGTGATCTGTGATCTGCTCAATTTATTTATTGTAATGACTAATAAATCTGAAACTTATATATTTTGAGCTCATTTTAATTTAGAACAAAATTAAAGTCTAAAATGGTATGACGAGGAGGGAGAGGATGGGGGAAGGAGAAAAATTTAAACTTAAATCCTACATTATTACCAGACGGTAGCGTAGTAACCGTTCTTTTAATATGAATGCGAATACCTACGCTACGAAGGTACAAGTAAATGGGCGATGAGCACACAAATATTTCACAGTACAAATCTCTCGACTACTAAAAATTAAACATGTTTGAGATTGAGAAAAAAGTATTGACTATTGTGAAGTAAAAGATGTAGGATGGTTGTAATATGTATAGGTATTTACCTCACAAATGTATCTACCTTTCCAATTACAGATACATGGAGTGCATGCGGTTGAGTTTTTGGAGATAAGGAGCAGTGAAAACATAAGTAATCATCCGTTTCTATGGTCGAACAATGGACGTGAAAGTGAAATTCTATTTTCGTTCCCAATTTTACTACATCTAATTACGCCCTTCCAATGTATATACATTTATATAGCGCAGTGCACCACTACCCCAGCTCCGTTTTCCCTTACGGTCTACCGTCTACTCCTATTTCAATTTCAGTTTTCAATTTTTCAATCCACCTAAATGCAGAGCACACACCAGCCAGTCAGCCAGCCATCACAGAGGACAGGACACACGGCATTGTTCATATTTATATATATATTAGGAGTGCATGCCGTTCATCTCAACTTCTTCCAGTGTCCCAGACGATCCCATCCTCGTCCCGTTTTATATGCCCAGCATAAAGGTGAGCGTCATATTAGTGTAGAGTCCAGTATGAATGCTTCTACTCCTAACCGTCCTCAGGTATAATTATACAGGCTTGTGTCAAGTTTCTGTACGAAAATCAAGGAGGTGCATAAAAATATGAGTGAGTAGTAGGTATATCTTTACAGATAGTTGGACGCTATGGAGATGGAGTGTCACATAAAATGACACATTATTGGTCGGCATCCGATATGCCCATCACCCATGTGCCCAGATTACTTTATGATTAGGACAGCGAATAGGTTTTACTTACGACTACGACAACCATTTACAATTTACCATTGACCATTATTTAGCATATATGTATATATCTACGCGGAGTGCTCTGAATAGGAGTATTAAAGGAACTTGAACCTGACCATTAATTTCCATAATATGTTAGAGTGCCGACCATTATAATTCTCTCTTAGTCAGTGCAATGGTCATCTATAATCTATATAGAGCAGTTTCCAGAGGATCCATACGACAATGACAATTAAGACTGTCTAACAAGATAGGTATAGGTAGGTATCTACGGGCGGATGGCAATGACTCCGACATTATATGATGATGATGATTGTCCCGTCCTTTTTTTCTCTTCATGCCATGCAATATGAGCCCATAAGTCATAATATAAACATCTGTACCTATACGATTGACGATTACAAATATTGTACATCTTACACAGCTGGCTATTTCCAGATTTTTGTCTCCTTTGTCAATTGGCGGGTCATATTCAGAACCGCCACAGATATACCCATCTTCATTTTTAACTTGTTAAGATTCCTCGTCTCCCAGACAGTAAATCTAAAGATAGGAAGACGCTGACCAATTTTCATCATTTTCGATTGGACTTTAGGATTTTTTTGGAGTATGGTGAGTACGGTCTGAAGCCAGTCAATGGTATTTTGTGCATATAAATAATTCCAAAGATGCGCCCGTCTTGTCTAGTCTACTATCCTCGTCCACTGGACCGACACTCGTAAAAATTGACTTTGGGACTGATGATTGGTGTCGGTATCGGAGACAATTTTTGAGCTGGAATTAAGGGAAGGACTCGTAGCCGTAGCCGTAGTCCGTGGTTTTTGAGTCGGTAGGATGTTGTCAGAGGCGGATTCATATTAACATTATAAAATTGTTATGACCTTTTAGTTTTGCTCGAAACCTCCATCCTCCTCGCCTTTTTTTTCTTCTATTTGGAATTAAATAAACGAAAGGTAAATAAAAATATATTATAAAATTAAATGGAAATAGAAGGTGAATGAAAAGGTTTCTCTCTCTCCCATCTTTACCTGGGTTTGGTCCAATCTATCGCGTCCACCATTGTCACTGCCAGTGCCGCAGTGCCAGTGAGGATTGTCCGTCTCCCTCCGCATCTGCATCCATCCAACCAGTGTCTATTATTCTGGACAGGTACTATTAAGGGATTGGGAGGGAAGAGGGAATCAAGTCAGTAAAACTAAAAGTATAATGCAATTGGTCAATATGTAATGATTATCTCAGGGTCAAAGGAGGGACAAGGGTAATTTTTTCAGGGTCAGAGGAAACCATGGACTTTGCAAGGGGGCTCCATCATCATTTATTTCATATGAGTATTTTTACCCGTATGCCCCGTCCCATTTTGAATTTCAAGCTAATATATAAAATACATAATACTCATCATAATTGCAAACCTCAATAAACAAGGTATAGGTAATTATTATACATACATACATCTATCTATCTAACAAATCTTGTCGATTTCTCTCCTCTCTCAATTTTAATAATAACAATAATCATTGTCACGATTGTTTTTTTTTTGTGTCAGTTGCATGTGATTGCATTATTATTACTATTACTATATTCTCCCATGCTTTCGAAGAAGGAACTTGAATTTTGAATGCTTTCCAACTTGGACTCCCAGAGTGCATTCTGCATTGGTCATGGTCACCGCTTATTATTATTCATGGCAAAAATAAATAAATAAATAAATTGAAAAAATTTCACTCTGACTTTAAATACATAATGATGAAGGAAGTATAACTGTACAGTTGTAAACTTGTAAGAGAAAATGATATTGTTATGGCGAGAGATTATTAGCTAGCAAAAGTACTCGTGCAACTTTCTGTAAAAGTGCATTGTCAAAGTAATGACAAGTTTTCTATCTTATGCACAGGGGGAATGTACACACACACACACACACACTGCACTGTGTATGTACAGGTACAATTATACATATAGGGATGTAAGTACGTAGTGAGAAAAGGTCCATAAATCCTGAGCCAAATAGAACAACCTGCACTCTGACGATGAGAGAGAGAGATATAGCTCATACCCTCTTATCTTCACTACCTGTTCCTTTATTAAGTGGAGCTCTCTAATTCCCCATAAACAGATGAAATACAACAACTAGGAGCAGGAATATATACAACAATTGTACAGTTACCACGAGTGAGAGTACCCAGCCCAGGAGTTCATCTGTTGTGGCATGTGACCATGCAATTGCTTCAATTCAATGCAATGCTTCACGTGTAACTATGCTCACGACCGCGAGTGTACCCACACACACACATACACACACGTCCCTATTATACAGAAAATACTTCCGCGGCGGCGGCGGCTGCTCCTGCTCCTGCTCCTTCATTTCATTTCTTGTTTACATGTTGGAATTGTAAAGGAAAAATTGAAAATAGAGACCACTTGAATGCCGAGAAGATTATTACTACTATTACTTTATACTTACTTTCATTTCGTTCGTAGACAGTAAGAAACTAACGGGATCTGAATGATGTGGACGTGGACTCTGACGAGGTTTCCTGAGTATTGCTCCTTTCCTTCGTCGATCAGAGGAGTATACAGAGTATGGCGAAGGGGATAATGAAGGTAGTGGTGGTGGTGGTGGATGGCTGGGTGGATGGTTGGATGGATGGATGGACGGGGAGGAAATGAATGAACAGTTAGTTTGTTGTTATAACTAGTTACTCATGCTTTTTAAGTAGGTAGGTTCGGTGACTGTCCAAGTCCAACGTGGATATTTACACTGACATTGAGTGTACTGACTGAGGATGAGAGTTTCCCTGGAAGGAAAAGGAAACAATGTCACTTACCCATCATCATAAAATACTATAGACAGCTTGAGACAGATATGATTCACGATTCACAATCTTGACAATCTCTCTCCCGATCATCAAGTCGTTGTCGTATTCCTGGTCCTCTCCGTCCTCTTCCTCATTCACCATCTTCCTCCTCCGAGACGAGAAAGACGAAAGATGTTACAAAGGTTTATAACCCTTTCATCTCAATTACGTCTCCCAACTATCAAAATCAAAATCAATGTATATGTAGTAGGTGGGTAGGAAGGTACGTACCTCTCCCTCTCTATAGCTAATTATATGTGCACACACACACACAGTCCTGCCGATTACGCGACTCGTCACCCACACTACCAACCTTTTCCCATTATAATTTCTCCATTAGGGATGAGCGTGTACCTACGTAAACGTGAGTATCTACAGACAATGATGGGGGTGGGTAGAGGTACGTACGTACCTGTGGAGTGAGTGGAGCACAGTACAGTTCGCACTTACCATCTCCATGACTCACATTACCAGCCCAGAAGAAAGAAAGAAAGAAGTGGACGTCGTCGAGGACGTGAGGCTCTTGAAAAAGAAAGGGAGGTTCCCCTTCAGCTTCGCAGTTCCAAACACATTGTATACATAGTTTGAGTAACAGTGAATTTTTTATCACTTCATCACGCAAGGTGGTTTATCCCAACAAAAAATTATGTAATAACAATTGAGATAACCAACGGAAAAGTGGTGAGTTATTTCCTACTTGCACAATCCTCTGCGGATATAATAGTCTATCCAAATCCAATAACTCCCTGCCTATGGCCTATGGTAGGTACTTTATATACAAGGTGTACACTATGGGATGACTAGTGCGAGGAGGAGGGTATGACATGGGTAAGAATGTAAATACGGATGTGAATTCTCCTTGTCAAATAAATGGACGGACGCGGACGTTGGAATTGGGATGGGGATGGGGATGGGATGGCACGGTATGGCATGGAAGGAAGAATGTACTTATGGATCAAGGAACAATTATTGTACGGTTATTTCTTATTCTGAGCAATATCCTATGGCGCAGGAGATCTTCTTTGGTGGTATATTGGATACATAGACGTCCCGTGCACCGTCACTCCTACTCCTACTATTACTACCACTACTATTATTATGGTATCACATGGCGTGGTACATTGATTTCGTACCGGAGGTAAATTGTAAGGAAAAGTTGTGCGGCCTGTATAAAGAGAAAGAGAGAGAGAGAGAGAGAGAGGACACGGGAAGGAATGCATTGAGGCTATATAGATGACAGGCAGCAGGGAGGGAAATGGGAAAGGGATGACTCGGGCATTGACCCGAGGATTACGGTACCTAGGCAATCAGGGGTCCCTCAAGTTTACTTTACTTTATTCCTTCCTTATATCTCTTGACAGTCTCCCAACACAAACTACAGGTATTTCATCTTACACAACCACGGACACGGACAAGATATGTAAACACATTATATTCGGAGCTGCATCAAGGAGCTACACTAAAGCTGATGATGACTTGAAACCAGAATCTCTCTTTCATTTTTTTCCCCATCAAGAAGCGTCTTCTTTCCTTATTATTTTTATTATTATTATTCCTCATGTATGGGTAGGTACCTGTGGATTGTGTACAGTGCACACAGCTCAGATGATCTTTTCTCTCTCTCTCACTCTCAACCGTCCAAGAACAAGAAAAAGAAAAACATTAGACGGTGGCAATACAATACAATCCAATTGATTACTATAACCTAGCGCAACCAACAAAATATTGCTTCTGAGGTAAAACTATGTTTTCCTTCCTTACACAAATCCCCACCAAACAATGTCTGAGGGATTAGCTATGTATTAATAAATGAGGCATGTGACCATGTATGTATCTGACTGTGTGCCAGCAGCCCTTCCTTCCCACCTTGGAATTACATTACATTAGAGACGTCGCCTAAACCTGAACTTATTATCTACCACTTCCGCTCTGTCTTTCTCACTTTCCTTATTACAGAGTAACCTCAACTTACATTCTGTTTGATTTACAGCTGTACTCGGTCGGATAAAGTGATAGTAAATACGGAGAAGAAGACCAAGTAGGTACCACGCCAGACAGAGGAAAAGAAGATGAAAAAGAAGAAGAAGAGTACCAGAGCAAGATGCGCTTATCTCATACTTTGACAGGCATGAAAAAGTGAAGAAACGGTTCTCTACTCATTTTTCTTCTACACTTATGATTCAAAGGATGAGCTCTCCGGCACTGGCTCTGGCTCTGGCTATGCTCCTCTTCCCTTCATTTTTTTGCCTAATGTGCATACTTTTTTTTATAATACTCCTCACTACATACTACATAATACATACTACAGATATCCTCTCTCACTTAATACCTTCCTATACACGCTCACGACGCTCACATGCAGTGCCCTTCCTGACTCTCTCCTTAATCTTCTATTCTTTTCGGCTCCGCATCTCCTTCTTGGATGGAGGCAGGGAAGACTGAGATGGAGAGAGAGAGAGAGAGACAAGGGCAAAAAATTTGTCTGAGTGAGCTCAATGGGTTAGATGGTTGTTGAGACTGCGTTGCTGGGATGTTGAGGAGAGTGAGTTAGTGCTGAATTGTTCGTGTACAATGCGATTCCATAATGTGATCTCCTGCGAGCGATCTACCTCAACAAGCCTTGCATTCTTTCTTCCTAAAAATTTAACAGGCCTCCACACTAGCCCATCTCTCTGTCTCTCTCCCTGTCTCTCAATCTCCGTATTTTCCATTTCTTCGCCTTCCGCATCATCCCTTTCGTCTATCCTACCCTTACCTTTCTAGGTATGACAATGCGAAAGTATCCCGGCCTCTCCTATCTCTACGTACATCTCCGTGCATACTACTTTAGACACACTTGAGGCTCACGATCCTCCGACAATGAATGAGAATGAGAGGGAACCATCATCACTTCCTTCATCTTGGTCCGTCTCGAAGTTGGACACAAAAAAAATAAGGAGACAATTATATTTCTGAATATAATACAAACACACTACAAATGCAGCTCTGAGCAAGAGGAACATCAACCGGCATCCACAACCTTAACCTTCTGCGATTTTAGATACAACAATTTTCTTTTCCCTTTATTGGGGCTTCCCTCTCTTCCCAATTTCAATTTCCTAGTTCATGATCATCATCATGATGACATGATGAGCTAGCATCTTCAGTCCTACATAGCGCAAGTATAGGTGTAGTAGGTATAATAAGCTCTTTCCCTGCTCAAGTGATGGTAGATACGTTACTGCGATACAGATCCTGTATCTCCATCTCGCCCCATTCATTGTCCCTATCGCAAATCGTAAAACAGGAGAATAAATAAAATTAGAAAATTAATGAGCTGATAGTAAAAGCAAAGCCATAATAATTAAATTAGTGATGTTCCTATCCTTATAATTTATCAGACCAGTACCAGTATCAGGCTACTGATACAGGGGGTGACTCGACTACACGCAAAGGAGAGGGTGCAAACTCACGTAGGTATATTATCGGGTCATGTATCTGTAATTGTGTGCATGTACTTAATAGGACTGAGTATTGAGTTGAGACGTGAAGTGGCTGATAGCAGGACGCTCAGGTATGTACCTACCTACCTATCTTCCCAAACTCTCTCAGCGCTACTTCAATTTTTCCCGTTTCGAGGTGAACGGTCGCCATCCCAATATATGTAGAGCCATAATATACTGCTATTACCATTTCCCATATAGTAATAGTGTACAGTGCATTTGAGCTCCCAGTCCATTTTCCATAGTCCATAGTACACACTCTATATGAGCATTATGAGCCCTCTCGTACAGAACTCAACTGCCAGTTCGCATATCCGAGCGCACACATATATGTGTAAAGTAAAAACGGTAGCATATAATATTTTATGTAGTGACGATTCTATTATTTATGCATGAATATGTACGCTGACTCTCTGCCTCCTTGTGCGTTTAAAGTGGAATGAATAGATAATAATATTTAATAGGTTGACTTGAGGTTGATAGTTGATCTTTTGGTGTTGGTAGGAGGAAAGACGAACGAGGGAAAATCTGGAAATCTTTTTTTTGTGTGTGTGTGGAAGTTTCGATTTCAAATTAGGAAAGAAAAATTGCGTATACACATTATATTATTGAGAACAAAATACATTTTCATTTCTAAAGTGGAAACGATGGCAAAGGAAGCGTTGGAAACGCTTAGATTAATTACTACAATTAATGATGTTTTATTATGTAGAAATAATTATTATTCCCATTACTATTCCTACTTGCTATACATAATCATGTTTTCCTCAGGTTGAACATGACCGTCATATGGCACATGACACTATTGCACCACATTGTGAAGCAGTGAGAGGAGTCAAAGTCAACGGCAACGGTCATGATCTTGGCACTGACTGTGAAAGTGCAACCAGTAGTGAACTTGAACACTTTTGCTCTTGTATTTAAAAAATATATTAAAATACGGAGCATGCTGTACGGAATAATTATATACACGATTTCCAATTACGCTCTCTGTCCATGTATATTCTGCTGTACATTAAGTTGGAGGGGTTCCATATATTGTGATTATCATTACACTACTGTATTCGCTATATACTAGATTGTATGTAGGGACCTAGCTACATAGGTACAACTATATGAGAAGTAAACTGCAACTCTTTTCGATCTCGATCTCGATCTCGATGAACTATCTGTTTCTCTGATGGTTCATGTTATGTTGATGGGAGAGTAAATTGGAGGCTCGTTGAAATAGAATATACCTCTACCTCCCTGCTATATTCTTCGTCTCTACACTTTGTACCAGTCACTGAGCGTTTTACATATGAACCTACATTGAAATTGAAATTTGTGAGGCGGCTTGTGACTGATGCTGGTACTGGTGACTGGCTCTTGCCACTTGGCATTATTGCGATATATTGCTCTTCATCTCCAATGATGAGCAGTAAGACTCCTGATCCAGGATAAAAATGAAAACGATAATGTTGTATATTTTTTTTTAGTATTTATCTCTGCGTCTGCATTCGTTGAGAAGGTGAGCTGTTGCTGTTGTTGTTGATCTGCTTCGATCATCTTCCTCTGCTCCATCCGCTGATGATGCTATAGCGCTCACTGTGAGGCGGATCATGATCATGATCATGAATGGACTTGGGGCAAAAGCGTGCATTGTCCAAAAATTTCCTTGATTGATATTTGCCTTGGCTCGGGCTTTGGCTCATCGGCGGAGCTGCCCCTCTGTTTCTGATTGTCTTTTGCATATTATAGGAGAGACTCTACACATTCTACATTCTACATAATATATTCTACATATACACGAGATATTTAATTTTGTTCCGCTTTTTCTCTCTCGTATGCACAGTTCATAGTGTGTGCAGTAAGCTCCTTGAACATCTCCTTTTTCTTCTTCTGCTTCTTCTTCTTCTTCTTGGCAGAATGTTCGGGGTGGGTGCAAAAACCTGAGGACGACAAGTAGTCTTCACTGTGTATCCACTTGTCTTTAGTTTGGCTCAGATTATGTCTTCTCGTTGCGTCACGTATGTACGTGTGATGTGATGTGATTTGGCAGTGTGAGGAGTTAGTAAGGGAGTTGTTAACAATATATATAATGTAATCAAATGAGACGACTGATTTACGAAGAAAAATCATCAAGATAGAGATCAAGTCAATGCAGTGCAATGCAATGCCGGAGTGGGAATGGAGTATGTACCTTACGTATGTGGAGGTGGTGAGCCAAGATGGGTATGGATGTTGGTTGGGATGAGTGAGTGTGAGTGTGAGTACCTATCTTAGTCTATTGGTCTATTGTATTCGATTCTATGAGAATTCGAATGGAAGGAAGGAGCGACTGTCGCTGAGTCTCGTTTATCACGTTTTCCTATAGTCTTATATTCATGTATATATATATATTATTCGCACTCACCCTTAAACCTCTATGGAGCGAGCTATATAGTGAGAGGACAAGGATAGAGATAGAGAATCATATAGAATGGATGGGATAGACAGCTTGAGAGGAATGAAGAGAGAGAGAGACTCATCCCTTCTACTTGTTCTCTGCATTTCACTTACTTTACATACATCTTGTCTCCTTCTCCTGCCTCATGATACTCACTTTGCTTCAATCTCAATCATCCCTGCCAATGCCACGAAGGTAACTCTCCTGTGCTGCTCTATGATGCTGTACGGAAGTCTCTTTTGCACAAAGTTTATTCACTCCTCGACCTATATTTGACAAGACTGCCACAGCGAAAAATTCAAGGAACAATTGCTGTAATACCATTGAACGTAGTACACGCAACTCATCCTAAACATCAATAGAGAGATAACCTATCTGAATCTGACTCTGACTCTGACGGAGATTGAAGAAGTGAAGAGGACGAGCGAAACAGAAAAGGTGCACACATCACTTCCAATTCAATCCAGAATCAGCATCCACCTTCAACTTCCAATCCCAATCCAAATCCCAACAACGCAAACACACATCACACTTCTCTACACACCATATGATAAAATCTTCATGTTTCTTCTAATGTAAACTTACTATATGTACTGCAGTCTTCCCTCTGTAGCCACCCTCAGCATCACTATAATTATCAACATCCAGTCCCAATCCCAAATGTGTCCATGTGCATGTACATACGAGGAAGGGTATAGACAAGTGTGGGCAACAATGTGTCTCTCTCATTTCACAGTCACAGTCGTCCGCGTCCACAGAAAACCTTGTAAATAATATGTAGTCGAGATGTCCTATCCTGGATTGAGATTGAGAGTTTCCATCCACATCCACAACTTGTGACTTTTGAGTCATAAGTTTAAAACAATTATTATTATTATTATTATTACATCTTAAATAACCCTTCTTCGGGGTCCGGTGGAACGCCGAGCTATACGTATTCTCTCGTATTAATCCTCATCAACTAAACTACAGGTATCCTCTCAGACCATAGTAACACTGACGCACGTTGCTTTAAACCTTCATTGCTTACACGTAATATTGTTATGTAGAGACCTCACTACGTAAGTACCTACATATGTAAATACAAATATATACTTCTAAGTAAATGAGTAGGAATTTTCCTCTCGCAGAACAAACTGTACCGATTTCGATTTCCATGCTTCACACTCCTTCATAATAAACGAGAACGAGAGCGAGAACGACGAATCTTGTCATGCGGATGTCGATGTGAGTTTTATGTATATAGTCAGTGAGGAAGTGGAATGAAGTAGTTACGGATGAGCATTGTTTCTCTTTCTTATCTCGGAGTCAACTTTTGAGCAGATTGGGAAGACTATATACCTGTGTAAATGCATCCCCACTCAGTATAAATTATTTACACTGATAATGATTTATTGAAATCATAATCCGCGAGAACAGTAGCACATTAGAGATTTTAATATATTGTCACAGTGTCAGTGTTTATATTTGTGTTGATTCCTTGTCCAGGTAAAACCTCTTTATTTTTGTCAACATGTCAAAATTACGTAAATTATCATGTCAAGATTTGTTTGTGTGTGTCAAGTCACGTTGATGTCACAGTGGTCTTGAATCTCTTTGCATCAACCCTGCTCTACCATGATCTATTGCAAAAATATTTGCAATAGAATTGTCTTAGTTTTGTCTACAACTTTTGAGTAAGAACTAATTAGTGAAACTGTAATAGCTAATTATAGTCGTTTTATGGAAGTAGGTTATACTTTATGAGTAATAATAATAATAATGTATACGTTAGGAATTTATGCAGCAAATTATGTGTGTACTCAATTGCAACTTTTCTAACCTGAATATATCGATAAAAAATATTGAAATGAAATGGAGGATTTTTTGCATATACCTACCTATGTATGATATTGACAAACAACTTCTATGAAATCATTTTCATAGTTTTTTTTATGAAGTTACAAAAATATCATATATATTAATTGGTATTGCCTTTTCAAAAAAAATTATATAACGACAGAGAAACTTGTTACAATTTGGCAGGTTTCAAGTTCAGTGAATTTATTTGTCATGATTTCTCTCTATACTACTCTATAGCCACACGTTTCTTTTTCATGTTTGTGATTTTGAACTGTAAATAATTTCCCTGCTGTGAATTCCAATACAATTACTTTCAGTGATAAAAAAGGAAAGTCAGGTGAGGATGCTCCGTTAACATTCGGCCTATTTAAGGTTTACAGGCAGTCAGTGGTAGTTAGACTTGTGAATACATGCAAACATGTGTAAAAAATTGCAGCAAAAAAGGCAAGTATAAGTGGTAATGATAAGGGGTGTAATTAGGTAGGTACTTGAGGAAAGGAGATTTGTATTCTAAATTTGGTACGAGTATAATCATGTATTTGTCACAAGTCAGTACATTTTTTGAGAAAACAAATTGAATAAAAAATATAACAAGGTAAAAATTGGAATTTGTGTAGTGAATACATATAACATAATTTTTTTTGCCTAAACCTGTGCTTTTAAATACGATTCACGCAAATGCATTTGGTAGTACGAAAAATGTAATAATTGCCTAAATTAATGCCGTTTTATTTAAGAAAATGAGGCACTATTATTGATTCAGTCAAAAGTATATATGCAATAATAGTAAATAAACTACAATTTTGAACAAATACTTTGCAAAATAATAATCATTCAGTTAACCCGATAATTCTAAACTGAAATTATTTAAAATAATTCTAAAACCCTGTGCATGAGTAATTTCATCGAAAATATGAGTTTTATTTTATTTTGAAATAAGGTAGAGGTCAAACTAGAGTTAGAGTAATTTATATCATGCATGTGTCCATTTTAAATTCATCTTCAAAAAATTGAATTGAATCTTCTCAAAAGTGAATTAATAATTAAATATATATAGGTGTGTATATATAAAAGCAAGGAATAATTTCATTATCGTCCTCGGTTCAATACGCCATACGCGGTCATAAATTAAATATATAATAATAAAGATTGCTTGAGGTTAACACGAAACATTATAGGAACAATAACATTTAGAAGTAGGAATGATTTATCAAGCAAGACCTTGCAAATGCGTACACATGAAGTTTATCTTCTTGCAAATTTTATTTTCTCCTTTGACACTCAGCGTCATTATCGAATCATCGAGTCCTGCTGTTAACAGAGACGCATAATATTTCTAGTTAGTAGGCTTCGAGCAGAACAAGTAAAAATGCATTGATTTTCTTTAAGAAAAAGTTGAAAAACGTGATTCCTATTATTATAAAATAGAAATGATTCAAGTTCAATGATTCCTTTCATCTAATACTTTCATTTTCCCTTAGTGGAAGTAGTGTGGTTTTTGTCTATTTCTCTTCAAGTGTTTTTTTTTAAGTCTATTAACATTGTACTTACACACATTATGAGTCCTGAGCCTTGTGTAAATATCAAATTTCTGTCTGGAATGGTAACGACAAAAATTCTGAGAAGCAGGCACGTTAAATTTAAAATTAATAATGACATAGAGTTATAAGCAAAGCACAGCAAGTTGTCCAAAATATGGAATGGAATTTGTCACTTTCAGTAGCTTTAACTAATATTGTACTTGATCACAAGATGTAAAGAGCGTTCGTAAAGATACGATATCTACTTACTTCTTCCTTATCAGCCACCGAAAGGCCCCCTCTTGATCTGTATTCTTACTTTTTCAGCCGGGAGAAAGATAGACAACTATAGGTGGGTTACCTCTACTGTTTTAAACTGATTTTTCTACATTCTACACTGTTTGACATTTTCTACGAAGCAATTTCCCTGCATACAACTATGTATGTACACTATGCACGTGCAATTTTAGATGTAAATACAATTAATGTTTAATCAGACGGTAGTTTATCACTCGGTAAATTAGAGGTAACACTGCATACGCCGTAGTCTCTGAAGTTACCAGTACTACAGCATCTGATCTGACAGTGTTAATATGGTATAATGATGATTAACTTATAAATGAACCAATAGCTATAGCTACTACCTAATTCAAATCTTGATCTAAAAGAGACAAAACGATAGAGAGAGAGAGATAGAACACATAAAATCCTGAATACATTTAAACGGACGGCATGGCAAAACATTAAAATCAGTCACAAGTAATAAAGCCGACAGGATATAGAAAGAAACAGAATCTAGAACTTCAATTTTTTTTATTTATTTGCTATTACAATAATTTTGGAAACCAAACACCAGTATAACAATGTCATAGTCATAATTGCCATTAATATTTTACGCAAATAAACAGTAATCATGGAATTCACCGGGTACTATTTCACCAAACCTGAGGAGGGAATGATTAGAGAGTATTTATCTAAAATTGATCACCGAAGAAATAGTTTGACAATGCAAGTACAGGAGTTGCCGTTGGGGGAAGTGGGTAGTCACCAGCACCACCAGCAATGTCCAAATGAGAGTACTTTAATGGCTTGCTACTGTCGATTCCGTGCTGTTTGGGTATAGAAGAATATATAATTATTTAACAATGCACTCAAAACAAAATATACCGTATTTTCCAAATTACGTTGCAGCCACAAAATAAAGCTCGGGTCTTAAATAGAAGGCGGTTATAGAGCCAAAAAAGACAATAGTCCCCGGGTTCTTAAATACAACGCTGATATTTGACAATCAGCATACAAAGAAAGTTTACTGGGCAGTCAACCTTGTTCTCCACCGAAAATTTAATTTAATTTTAATTTTAAGCTTGGTATACATTTTGAATGAACGCATTTCTTTGTAATAATATTTGCCAAAATCCAGCGTTCCAGTTAAGAAACTGTAGTAAGTACTTCAGTAATTACAGTACGCAAAAGTATCACGGCAACTAGAGGGTCATTACAATGAGTTAAAAGGATATTTTACAAACCTTTTCTAATCCAGATGCCTCCACCATAAACGCAGCTGGGAATTGATGACCTCTAGGAGTTCGGCTCGAAGGAGCGTTGTTGCTCTGAAGCAAATCTTCTCCCTCAGCAGAGCCTAAATAATTTTTGGAACCACATCACTTGATTTACAAATATTTATATGCAAACGCAAATATTGTAATTAAAAGTAGCACTCTAGCATTTAAATAGAAAAAGCAAGCACAAAGTATGCACGCTGAAAGGGCAGGAAACTTCAATTTTTCAATAGAGACAAAATAATACATACTCTTTGTGAAATTGTAGTCTTCTCTACGTAGCGTGCTGATTTCTAGCATATCTGCGAGCTCTTCGCCAGCAGCCTGAATTCCGCCAGCAAAATTTGCTTGCTTCGCGGGACCGTTGTCGACTACGATCTGGAATTAAATAACATAATTCTTAAGCAATTTAAGAGAAAACAGAAATAAAGGTAATATTAAATTTTTCAACTTTACAAACGAACTTGTATTCAAAATATTAAATATTACAAACTAACAATATTTATCCCGTGATATAGTGTAACTGTCCGCATTTAAGCTACTTACATATTTACTTTTTTTGTTCGGGTGTAACTATTTTATAACATATACGCGTTTGGTTTCTGTAGAAATTTTTTTTTAACAATCACGTATTGAAAACGCTGCTTAATTGAATTGTAACTACTCAAGAAAAATTACGTTAAACTTAATTACACTAACATAAATGACGTTAGTTATATTTATTTTGATTGTTTAACAATATTATGTGTACCTTGCCCGCAACTCCTAGGCTTACTAAACTTTTAATTTTAGTTGACTAGGATATTTGTATAATAATAAACCAAAAGTATAATTAACTTACACTGTAAGGCCCAACAGCAAGGCAAGCGTGTCCAGTCAATGTAGCGATAGTAAAAAGGTGAGGATTCACTTCATTTACAGCAAGTTCTTTGAGCTTTACACATATATTTGCAATTAGATTTTATAGATACCAAACGATAGAGTTAATTTCCAAGGCAACTAGTAACCTGGTTAATTACCTTGCAGAGCACATCGGTCATAACCATTCGACCCTCAGCGTCAGTGTTCCCAATTCTAATAGATTTTCCAGCTCGACTAACAATGACTTCGTCAGCAACATAACATTCCTCCCCAACGCTGTTGCGAGCAACTGCTAAACCTCCAATTGCCTTAACACCTTTGGGACGAAGTGTAGCCAAGACCTAATTCAATACATAAGAAACAACTTAATAATTTTTAAAATCCAGCACAAAATCTCATATTAGAAGCCATACGGGAAAAATACTTTTTTTAAATACAAGTTAGTGTTGTTGTTACTTGAAACAAACCGGCTACAGCTGCAGCTCCGCATTTATCTCTTGACATGCCTGCCATGATACCCCCAGCTTTAATGTCAGCGCCACCAGTATCATATGTAATACCCTTGCCACATGGCAATAAAGTCTTAGTGATTGGACCTTCTCCTTCGTAAGTTAGATAAATAATTCTTCCTTCGTGTCTGGGTACAACTACGTTAAAAAATATAATTGTAATAAGTCTTCCAACTTTAAATCTCATGGGTTTTGGCAATGGTATACCCTTCATTTCTCTTGAAAACTTTTTTTATTTCGAAATTTCGAACTGATAACAACAATTTTATAATTACCAGATGCTGCTCTATCGACGGCGGCAAATAATGGGTACTCCTTCTCGAAAACTTCCCGGTTAGAGATAACCTCAACTTTAACGGGTGTACCGGCGAATAGCTCTTCTACGTAGCTGGCAAATCTTGGCGGAGCCATCCTTTCTGGGTCACCACCTCCCAAATCGCGAGCGACATATCTAAAGGTTGCAGTACAAAAAAATGTATAGAATATTTGCTTATAGCATCTACATGGATAAAAATGAATCGCATAGATTTCAATAACTAAAGCTTACCGTCCACTTTCAAGTTGAATTGCGAGTTGAATGACCTTGTTTACTTCGTTTTCGTTACTTCCAAAAACTCCCAACTCTTTGACCTACATAGAAGTATCAACATATTAGCATCTGGACAAACCAATCTGAAACTCTATTTTTTATTTGAAATATATATACAAGTTAAGTTACCTTCTGAGCTACAGTCGGACGCAATTCACGATGCTGAATGGGCTGCAACAAAAAAAATTAAAGCCATTAAACTTCATGTAAGACTTTTAATCCCCCATGTAACCAAATGAAAGTGGGCACTAAAATGTATAATAACTGAAAAATATTGTTTCAATTACTGAGTATAGATACTCGAGTGCTCCAAGGACGGACACTAAAGTAGCTTTCTTGAATCGAGGATCCGGAACAACAACAAGCAGTGGGGAATTGGATCCAGCGGCAATCGCTCTAATAAAAATAAAACATTCGAACATTACGTACAGCAGGGGATACACTCGATTTTTAAATTAAATATCTAGAACCAAATATTTTACCCTTCAAAGAAATGAATGTAAATTTATTTCAAGAGGTTTGACCGATTATTAACTAGATACAATATATTTGTTTGCACTGTAGACACAGCGGTCGTCAAGATAATAACTGAAATTACTGTTAATAATAAACAGACTAGGTACTAATCCTTGCTAACCTCTTAAGTCCTTTGGCAGCTGAATCTTGGAAACGACGTACATCATCGTAATCCCGATTAAGGGGACCGGTGGGAGCATATACAAGGCGCTTTGCAGGCAAATCAATTGGCACCACACCACCATCCTTCAAAAGGTTGGCGTCGACCTGAAATGATCAATTCCAAATACACATAAAGAAAACAAAGTTATTAAAGACAAAAATAACTGACATAAACAGCAAAAAAGGAATTACTGCAAAACACAGGTTGCTAAATTTTTGTTGATTTTTATAAGTAATATAAAAACTTTTTTTGACTGGTGGGGAATGAATGGTAGACGATATCTAATATAAATAGCCTAATATAAAAGCCTAATATAAAAATGTAGCTTGATTGTTGACTGTATGTGCTTTACATTTTGTACATAAAACTGTTAAATAATGGTGGTCAAATCCCCTTTAAATTTCCAACACTGGTCTACCCTAAGAATTCGATTTAAAATCGAAACGCATGCTCACCCACGCGTACTATTTGAAATTTTAAAACTATTTTAGACTGACGATGAGTAAGCAAAGTCAGCATTTCGATTTCAATACAAATCTTAGCCCTGTAACCCCTGGAACATATTATAGGGTGAAATCTCCAGAAAATTTAGAAACAAATAATAGACGTGTTGACATCAGAAGATACAGAAGATATCGTACCTGTGAATACTTTGTCAACACAGCATTTAAATCCTGTGAGAGATTATTGACAGATTCCACAGATGGAGAAACCAAGACAATACTATCGAAAGAAGGATCCGACAGTGAAACGCTGGATCTCAATGGAGCCGCGTACCTAAGTTGGCTATACATTCAAAAACAAAAAATTATTTCAAACTTGAGCAGTAAGTGGATGTCACTATCAAAATAAAATTCGAATTCGTGTTTTTAAAATATTTCCAAGCAAAATACATGAATTAGATACATACTACTCGTCTAGAATAAATAAATCAGTGATGTTGCGACGCAGCATAGTATAAAGTAGTTAGGATTTTACATTTATAAGAATTGGAATAAAACGTTTTGTTGACATTGACAACACACGCCGATACGACACTCTAATGATAAGCTGCTTTTTCACTTAATATCTAAAAGTATGTATAATCTTAGCAAGTCCATTGATTTGAGTACCTTACATTATTTATACAACTACCCGGTGATAAAATATTGAACTGACTTCAACCAAAACTTTCCACTTGCGCTCAGTGTGACAGTCTGACAGTACTGGGAATGCAATAGCATCTAATTATGTAATATGTATTTGATGGCCTGACATCATCACTTAAACTAAATCCAAAAAAGCTCACACACTCACACCAATGATAATATTGTAGATAGTAACTACAAGGCTGGTTCTCAATAATTAACGACTACCATGAACAGGACATTTCAATGTCAGTCAAGTTTATGTCTATAATAAAATTACAAGGGCTCTTTAAATACTCCTCCAACTATTAGTAACTGTACCCCAGCCGTTTACCTACATGTTAAGATTTAAGCAAGACTTGAGCTACAACTTTGATGTTGACATTTCGTTCTCACATTATCCGAAATAGGTAAATGCATAATGCATATATGCATTTTAAGTAATACTCACTGAACATAACATAAATTAATGCAAATGTCTAAATGGGAGTACCTAGATCAAAGTCTAATTCCACCCACCCCGTAGTGTATAGTTAATATGTAGTACCAATTCTATTCCCTTTTAAATACCGAGTAAGCGAAATGCGAAACAAGTAGGTACGTTATTTTACACAAAATTAATTAGCAAATGCTGGTGAGAATTTTCAAAACAATATAATAGTATAGTAGGAGAGAAGTTATGAATAATAACAGCAAATTGTTTTATTGTATTGTAATATGGATTTACCTAATAGCTAATCTTTAAATTGTACATTTAAAAAAATTTTTTAAATTTTTTTTTCCAAAAATCATAACTATCTTGTGAATGATATATTAATTTTGTTCTTACTGAGGCTTATAATGGCAAGCATTATGCTATAGCGCCATAGTTGTAAATACAAATTTACTTTCTCTTCTACCTTTCTTTACTCTATACCAGCAGCAGGCTTCACTATGGACTGTCAACTGTCCCTCATCCTTACTGTTTCACTATTGAAAATTGGTATATCATGACCATGACAGATTCAGTCATCATTATCATGACACATTTGTATTTATTTTTTCATTGTTAGCACATACTTAAACAGCTGTAACAACGAACAAACAGTGAACGGTCGGTAACGGCTGCCACAAGTCAGAATCAACAATTCGTCCAGTGATGAGTATAACCAGGTAACAAGCTCTACAGATTACGTGTAAAGCAGCTGGTTAGTCGCAAATGATAAAAAATAATTAAAATGTACATTCTCAACATCTTGCGAGAATACAAACGAAATGATACTACCAATATGCATAATCAACAATCAACAACAACAATAAGCAATACTTTTGGACACTTGACTGGAGGTACAGAAACGTCAATAATGTAGTGAAAATTACTAAAAAATTAACTCTACTGGAGTGCTGGACAGAACAACCTGAAACATAATAGCACAAGATATATAAAACAGAAACTTACCTAGACATGGTTCGGCAATAATAATGGAACGTCAGGAGGTTCAGTCTCTGATGCTCTCTTTGACACTGAAATAAAAAGACACTGGCGACTGGTTTTGATAGTTTTGCCTGTCTGATGAACCTGTGAAGAAAGGAAATGCCGACAGTATTTTTTTAATCTCTCCAATTGTTTTGTTGCAAAACCAAAGTGATTGGAAAAGTGTATAAGAGAATCTCAATTGCTTACAGCCCTAACAGGGCAAACATTTCTGATAGACTATGGGAATGAAGAGTGTAGTATTAAAAGTAGTAGTAGTAGTAGTAGTAGAAGTAGGCGAATTTAACAATGCCTACTTGAGTTTAAATTCCTCACACCTACCACCACTAAAAATGTGTCATATACATGTATCTCTTTTTAATACTTCTACACTTGTTGCTTGGTGCCACAGTTTTAGATAGGAAACCTCACTTCAGTACAAGCACCGCCTCCGTATTAATATGTGAGTAATTTACTAAAATTCAACTACAAATAATACGTGGTGGTGGTGGCATTGAATGACCGCTAGACAACTCAATTCTTTGAACTCGACACGATCTGACCGCAAGTCTATATGACAGCAGTTGGTTGCCAGTGAGTGCAGCAGATATCAATGGACAGACCCGAGCACCGGCTATTCTTGTTTATTCTTCACACTGTTTTTTTTATGTGTGCAGCAGAAGCAGATGATGAATCAGCAGGAACCAGGCTTGAATATTTCCACTAGCATTAAGGTTAACCAATAAACCAATAGACCATCGCTTATAGAATATTTTGTAATAACGCGGGAATAATGCGACTGCATGCGTTCTATGGCTTAGGGGCCTTACAAAAATGACGTTACACAAATGCGTCTTTCTGAGCACACCCACCCCCATCGTAGTCCTCGCAAGCATCGCCTTTAATTAAATGGGTATTTTTAAGGTAGCGTAAGGTTGTCAATTTTTTTCAAAATGAACCACCCTTAATGTTGGCTCCACCATTTGTGCACGGTTTGTAATGGTGAACTACCCAAGTATTTTACTTTCACTTTCACCTGCCTTTGCAAACGTGAGAAGTTGTACTTTAAATACCGACGTACTAGGGAATCCGACCGGTTTACATAGTGTAGAAGGACCATGTGGCCCTTTGTCTCCCAATTCGCGTGGTAAAAGTGATACAAAAATTGAGCAATATACTTGTCATTTTTTTATTTAAGGATTTCGAAAATTACGAACGAAGAATAATTCGATAACAGCAATAATTGTGAAATGTGAGAAGGGAAGCGAACGTTAAGTTGTTGTAAAGTGTAATGCGGCTATGGAATAATTTATTTCACTGTTAGTGTTGACTGTCAGGTATTTATTATGAGAACTTTAATTGTATCCATTTTGATAATTTACTTGTATTAACTAAGTTGATTTTTAGAAAACAACAACATTTTTTATTTACTGCTACCTAAGTTGTGAGTTTGTGAGACAGATTATCTTGCGTTGATTGAGTGTTGAGTTAGTTCCGTACTTTGTACTTTGGTAATATGTAATTGTAATGGGTTGACCGCATGCATGTATTTAGTGTCATTTAGGGACTCTCTTGCTTGTCCTGTCAAACTGCTTGTTTACGATTCCAACAAAAAATACATTTTGTATTGAATTATTTGATGTTATTGAATCATCAGCATAACAGGCAGGTGGCAGGATATTGGATATATGTCTCAACAGCAACAATACATTCAGTATGTAATTAGAACAATTTTGTCTTATTAACTAAATCATCCCTTTATGTTACAGCAGTGTGCATTTAAGTATTTTAAATTCTTACATAAGGGTTCGGTCATTCGGTGGGAAGATATCCAGTCGTGTTGCTGATCGTGGGGATAATGTCCCGAGGAGATCGTATGTGGAAGTCTGTATTCTGTATACCCCTCTAAAAGCCCGCTTTCTATTTAAGACCCACTTTTTAATAAATGCAGGAGCGGAAGACGAGGAAGTGCGTTGTTTGAATTTGTATTTCGCTGTCGGCGGTTGTCGTACTTTTACTGTTTGTCAATTGTAAGATTATTTATTTACGGTTGTAAAACGTTTAGAAATCCTTGATATGAAGCTGTACGTGTGGAAATGAGACAGTAGTGCTATTAACCTTTTCAACTTCAACTAACCTAATTTTCTTAAATCGATTATTTGTAGGGCGCCCCAATCCGGAAATTCCGGATAAATCTGGAAATGCATATGACATATAGTGACTTGCTACTAAAATAACTTTATAATGTTCGTATGAACTTCGAAATGAAAAAAAATCTAGAATTTCTGGTAACGGATTTTTTAAAAGTTTGGAAAATCCTGGAGAAAATCCAGAACTGGCGAGGCAGCAGGAAAAAAAGAAAATTGGAAGTTCACATTTTTTGTTAATATTTGGCACACTTGATGACGTCAAGTTTTATAAGTTTAGAATTAGAAAATTAATTGCTTGTGCTAACTCTGATATCCCTTCCACCGATCCGGATTGAACTGTCAATATTTTTGTTGTTTCTTACCTAATAATAACATGATTTACACACTGTATGTACAACAGTGGGTTATTATACTAAATGTTTTTTCCCGGGAAATCCGGAAATACCCTGAATTTTTATACCTCGAAGTCCGTAAATTTAGAGTGAAAAATCCTGAAATGTGGCGCGGTTAGTATTCAGTAAGCATTTAGAAATAAAATGCAAGTATTACAATATTATATTTCAATTATGACACAGCTTGCGGTTTGGGCTTGTTTGTGTGAAGCAAAAGGTAGGCAGTAATAAACTGAATTTTAATAATATAACTGTAAGATTACTTTACAATTTTAGGTCAGCTGTCAGAGCTGTCAGAGTTCACTCGGGAGAAATCAGTATACTTGAGCGACAGGACTCAAAACAATAAGAATGAAATATTTTTCAAGTTCTGATACGTATGTACTAATTTTGTAATTTTCATTACCCATCTGGAATAATTAAATATTTCATCTGACGATAAGTAAAAGTGCGTGTTGAAAGTTTTAGTATGATGTTACTATTTAGGAGCGACTCCGAAACGGAGAACTTTACTCCAAACGGAGTTGACGACTGTCCCGGTTCGGATGATAATTCAGTGGACCCCCTTTCGGATCCGTTGACTTCGACTACCATTGTAGCTAATAACAATTCATCCTCGCCCGTTTCTCCTACGATTGCAGGACGACCGGACTACGAGAACGGCTGCAGTGATATTTTTTCAGGTCCCCCAGTAAACTCAAATTTTGAAGCATGGATGAACCCATCCCAAGCGACAGACATCTCTGAAAATGAAAATACCTTTACGGATACCAAACCTTTGATAATTAACGATGTCCGATCTCCTGTTTTTGGTGTATCTCAATACGTTCAACCGGAAGGAAGCACTTCAAGCCTCAGTGGTAATAATTAATGGTACTTTCATAATTTGTCCATACGAATCATATGAGCCCGTATTATTACAGGCGGTAGAAGCAGGATACATAATTTTGTAATCTGAACAAGAAAAGTTGAACCAAGAACTCCCTTTTTAATATTTTTACTGTTGTTAAAGGAAACTATACGCTTTTACAAATTAGATTATTGCTTTGTTGCAGTTATTACCAACTCACCATGCTGGTATGATATAGAAGTTTAGTCAGATCCATTAAGCAATACTACTGTAGTAGGGAATTATGTATTAAGACATAGTCGCTTGACAGTTACATATACAATTACAATACAAGAATGTATTATATATTTAAAGTGCAATTTATTAAAGGATTGTTGAAATATCTTATCATAATTTGTAAATAGATGTCTTGGACCAACATGTGGATGATAGTATAGTTCCAGATGAGGTCATGAAGTTATTCCAAAAGTCAAAAGTACCCCGTGTGAATATGGCAGACATGTTCTACGACTCGCTCCTGCACTATCCGCTAATATTGTTTCCTTCCAGAAGCGTACGTAAAATATTGGGTGAAGCCAGTGAAAGGAGCGATCGTCTTAACTCTGACCACATTGCTTGTCGACTTCGCAAGAAACCTGGTGATACCGGAATACTTGAAATGACAACGCTGGACTAAAATATTGTTGTTAGTAGTAATCACAGTCCATGGGTCATAATAATAGTTTTAAAATTTTTGTAAAAGCTCTTGTTCCCATGGTAAAACGTTACGAAATTAAATTTTTTGAAAACTAGTCAAACTAGTAGTGCCACAAACTCACGTCCTAATTTTGTACTTTCCAATTTACGCAGCTTTGATATTAATTTAGTCCAAAGAGTGTATATTGTAAGTACATTGTGCGTGTATAAATTTTGATCCTTCGTTTGTTTTGTAAACGTGTTGAATGAATACGAATATAAGTTTACTGATATCATCATGTTTCGCTTGTTCAACTATGTAAGTGTAATTATTGCATTTGGAGTGTTAAATATATTAACTCAGGGTTTTTAGTGGTAACGGTTGCACTTCCCTATACTTACTTAGTATGTGTATTTCAAACGTCCCGTTTCAGTTTGAGCAATAAAATAACAAATGCCTACGAAATCCGAATTCCTTTTCCATGTTGTTTTTTTCATGAATTTCAATAATGCATTACAAAGTCATTTTTGGTTAGAACGTTCACGTTCTGGTGAATAATCGCTATATGAAAACAACTTTATTTGAGTTCATTTGATAATATTGTTAATAAACTAATTTTTTGCCATTTTACTGTACTAATGCTAGGCTTCTACGATTAGTTAAATTTACAATGGATAGTACTCAGGGAACCCGGACTTTTGTAATTATTTTGTCAATTATTAACTTAACTGCTGAATAGTGAAAGAAGTGCTATGATAAAAGTAGGACTATAGTCAATTCAACTTTTTTTATTGTTATCTCTCGTTTCCCCTGCCTGTTGGCCTTAACCAATTAAAATGGCTTGAATGGATTACATGCTGCAATAAGCCTCTCTCACTCTGCCGGGATAAACTATTTCTAACGACTACGAGAGAAAGACGCGTTTCTCCTCTACACTCATGTGGGCCAAATGGATGCACTCCTTTCACATGTCATCCTGGTTTCCGTATCATCGAAGAATTGAAACTCTGTTGTTGGTTGTCTGGCTGTCTGTTGATCTGTGTGTGGCATTGTGGAAGTCCAAGAGGAGCTGGCATTAGGAAGAAGGTAAGTAGTACTAATTGTCAAGTATTTAATGCTACCAGCGAAGAAATCTTTAATAGTTAGTATTAGTAATTATAATAGATAAAGGGAGTAGTATTTTTGGTCAACGGCACAACCTATGTTGTATGTAGCGTTGGCTAGACGTTTTTTAAAACCGATTTTAGGCCGTAGCTCAAAGTCGCAGCGTGAAATTTTTTTGAGCTACGAGATGAGTCATTTGTTTTAGTGGTTCGCGTTATTTTTTCTACCTATTTTTTTTCTAATTTTTAAGGTGTCAAAAAGTTGACGTAAAACTTCAGATATTGCATTCGTTAATGTTTTCAGCTGTCAAGTTAGCTGTCATTGCTGAATGTTTATTTGTAGCTCTACTCCCAGCTTCCAGTTGCCAGTCCCCAGATACGATGATTAAGAATTAGCTTTAGTCATTAGTTGTTAGTGTGATATGTTTGTGGGGATCGTGTCACTCAGTGTCGTTATTTTCCTAGATTTTAGAGTGGAAATAATTGCCAGTCATTATACCAAGTACCAAGCATTTGTTGTTTGTTTTGGAGCTACATGATTTAAAGTTCAAAGTTTTGAATTTGAAAACTGCCAACAGTGGTTGGATGAGTTTGATTACACTTATGACTTAGTGTTTATAATATTTCAACTGTCAACTGTGATCTGAACTTTCATTATTATGATGTATGAGGTTATTGAGGCTTCGGTTTTGTGGGTATTTTTTTCGTTTATTCAGTGTAATTAATTCCTTAATACATAATTCTAAACTTTGTCGTGCATTATTTTTTTACTTAATTTAAATTCCAAGTCAACAATCAATTAAATCTTAACTTTTTTTAATGTTGATTTTCTTATTCTCCAAAATTGTTCAAATGGTAGTCATTTCATATTTAACTTATAATATTGAAAATTGGTTATAACTAATAGCTTATTAGTACATAGAAATTAGAAATAGCTGAGCGTCGTGCACAGTGCTAGTAATACTATATTAATCTAATGAATTGGATTTACGTCTTCGTTTGGAGTTGATAACTAGATTGTAAATGGCGAGGAACTATTGACAGTCAGTATGACTGTATTTTTAGGTTTAATGTAAACTTGAACGGATGAGGACTACGTAATACGTCAATATTGCTAGTAATAAGTTTTCATAAAGGTGAAAGATGAACTTTATAAGCTTATAAGCCCGAGTACATTATTAATATTTTTACAAAAGACAATTTATAATTTTGTTTACAATATTTTTGAAATGTGTAACTTAATATGTTCTTTCGCAGTGCTGATTTCTGCCGATTGGAAGCTTGAGCTTGAGTTTCTGATTTCCTTTAAAGGGCTGATAAATACTTAAAAATTTCTCATTGTATGAGATTCTAACTGAAAGGATGTCGAGATTCCAATTTGAAGGGGACTTTAAAAGAAGACCCGAACAAAAATTAGGTGGCCGATCCAAGATTGAAACTAGAGATGCTATCATTTTAAAAGCCCAATCTGAAAGATATAAGCGAGAGGTGAGAATTATTTATATAAATTTACTTAAATTACCAGAAGTAAAAACAAAATGAAGTTAAAAAATTAATATTGGATATCACCTTCCCAGAGAGACAGATTGAGGGCTGCAGCTGTTCTTCGGATCCAGGCGGGCGCCAGAAGTTATTTATGCCGCAAGCACTTCAAAAATGAATGGAGAAAAGAGTTCGACGCCATTTTAAAGACTGAATTAACTTTAGAAGGTGTTGGACAACAACTCAAAAGAATTAATTTATTTTATGATTTTAAAGTTGATAACGACCGTCTCCATGATTTGGGGAAAGAGATTTTGAAAGTTGTGAATAGGGAAAAAATCCTGTCAGTGTTATCGAAAGAAGTCGTTTGGCATGTGCGAATGAAAAATTTCATGAAAATAAATTTGTTAGGAGTTAATAATAACCGCGCTCTTTCGAGGACATTTATTCGGCTGATTGAGGTACGTCATGTTTTGTGATTTTATGTAGTACGTGTTGTCAGCAAAAAATGTGCTCGGAAACAAAGTGTAAGGAATATATACCTGCATGTTAATTATTGGGAATTTGGAATCTTTGCAGGTTTTTACCGACCTGAATCACCCAGCTTTAGCTCTGAACGTACACAGGGAAAGACTTAATTTTGTGCCAGAACTTTGGACTGAACTCGTGGCATGTCAGGGCTTCTACCAAAAGTGGCGCTTACTGATGGAAACTCAACTTGAGCTCAACCGCGACTATATAGCTAATCCCCACCCGTTTGGTGATTCACTCGTCACTGTTTTAGAAAAACCTCTAATTCTAGCTAAATTCCTTTCAGATTCTCCTAATTTTGGCATATATATGAATAATAAAATTCTAAACTCTCGAGATGTTGCTAGTTTATTAATGAATCAGTTCGTTACTAGTTTCTCTTCTCCTACATTTTTATGTACTGATCCCAAAGTACAGTTGTTTTTAAACTTCGTTGTTCCGAAGTTAAAACCAAACTTCCCACATCAACTCCTTATTGACAATCTGGCAAAACAGGATATCAGTGAGAATCAAAGACATGTATTTTTTACAACACTTTCATTGCTCTCTGAGTATGTGCCTACTCTACCAGTTGAATCCATAGAGCTGGAAAGCTTCATAGAAATCGTTCAACAGTATGTCCAATTTATTGACACAAGGTTAGAAATCAGCATCTCCTCCTTCAATGCCACATATTTTTTTAACTGTTAGTAGTGTTATTTTACCAGTATTTATATTTCTTTCACTCAGTAGTAAGTATGTTACTCCTGCTAAAAGGCACGATGGGAATTTGGACGATACAGATGATGAGCAGGATGAAATGTATATGCAAGTAGAAGAGGATAACACGGAGAGTATTCAGGTACCAAAAACTTTGAAATCTAGGATTTTGAATTGTTATGTACTATTTTGTACTTTTAATTTTAAACAGTGTTGGTCTTTGCTTGTTATGTTTGTAGATTCTGGAGAAATTGAGGACACTCTTCAATAGCTGTCGAGATTTAGAAAATTTCTTTACAATTAATAATAATAACCATTGGGTTCGGTATTGCCCTATTATTAGTCGTATTTTACGGGATTATCGTAGTCGTGAAAATCTCGGCCCCTTTGGAGTGTTTGCACAGTTTAATTTTCTACGGAATCTGTCGTTCCGAAAAGACTTTGTCCGAACTGCATTGTATCGGGTAAAATACTTTGCTGTGAATATTTCTTAATTGATTCGTTTTGTCTAAAAGTTTTAATAATTACTTAGTCTATTTATTTGTGTATATTCTCGATAAATGTGCCAAACGTGGTGGTAAATGATGTACTTAACGTAAAATATATTGCAAAAGCTCACTTAAATATTGCTTTAAACAAAATATGCAGCTATCAAACTTCATGTTCCTTCTACAGTACATGTATGAATTGGATGTATAAATAGACGATTATGATTTCTTGCAGCTTCTGCGACTGGGAGTAACCAATTCTGACGAATTAGTGGCATTTTGTTGGATGTTTTTAAATTCTACAGTGGCACTTCATGATACAGAATTTCTGACGGAAAGCCCTTTAAACATTTCTGACCTACAGGAATTAGTTAATTTTCTCAAAAAGTACTATGCAGATTCAATTTTCAATGACCGTAACGAAAGCGATAAGTCACAAGTTTTCATCAGCAGAGTAAGTTAATATAGTAAACTACTAATTATGTAATTACATGAATGATTTTTTATACCTTTTTAATGTCTGTGCTAAACTGAAGCGTAATTAGGAAGTCGAAATGCGAATGAAAATATAATCAGGCAGTTTGGTCGTTGATATAACCGGTAGTAATAGTAATAATTACTTTACGCTGATCTTAGACGGTTGTAAAGGTGCTGATGGGGCTTCATGAACGAAATACTCGGTTATCAGTTATCCCGGAACAAATTTTCTGCTCTCAAGAGTCAACAAATCTACCTCTGGAATCACACCAGATTCGTTTTGAAGATTTCGATTCGAGTGAGGGATTCGAGCGGTTCAGTCTGATGGAAACGAGACTAATGAGAATTTTGACGGAATTCCCATTTCTCTTGAGTTTCCACAATAGAGTATCGGTAACGCAACGTTTGATTACAAACGACCGTACTCAACGTTTGCCCTACGATTTCAATGCCCATCATATACAGATTCGACGGAACTATATTTACGAGGATGCATTTGAAAAGTTATCAGTTGAAAATGGTAATATTACTTTATATAAACCCTTTAACAATGATTTCTATAACCGCAGTTGTCATCACAAAGCTGTAAACTAGATAATAAATTTCGTAACTTTAAAATTGCAGTACCAGAAATGCGAGGCAATGTAAGGATATCTTTAGTAAACGTTGTTGGCGTGATTGAAGCTGGTGTTGATGGGGGCGGACTTCTGCGCGAATTTCTTACTGAAGCTACTAAAGCTGGGGTTGATCCAAATCGGGGTCTTTTCCGTCTTGACACTCAAAATCGTTTGTATCCAAACCCAATAGCTAAACACATCGTGCCACAGTATAAAAAACATTTTGAATTGATTGGCCGACTTGTAGGAAAAGCCTTGTACGAGCAAACTCTTCTGGAATTACCTTTGGCAGCCTTTTTCCTAGAGTCTTGTATAACAGGTCATGTGTCCGGTGCTGTCGATTATTTAGCCACATTAGATCCTGGCTTACACAAAAATCTATTGGCACTGAAAAATTATAACGATGAAGAGTTCAATTCTTTGGGTATTTCTCTTACTAATTATTAGTTTTTATAATGTGTTCGCTTAATAGTGGTGCTATGCTTCTTGGAATTTTACTGTACGGTCTTTTTTGCAATTGTTGAACAGGTCTTGATTTTACGCTTACGATCGACAGACTGGGCGATCCACATACAGTTGATTTAAAGCCGAATGGGCCGTCCATTTCTGTTCGTAAAGAGAATGTAATCGAGTATATTCATCAAGTAGCGGATTATAAAATAAATAGGTAATTTTTCTGGATTAGTTGTAGGCAGTTGTTTTTTTAAATTTAAATTTAAATTATACCCGAGTTTAACATTATTCAACTGATGCTGGATATGTAACACGATGAGCTATATTTCATATTTGCATCTATTGCCTTTCAATTTCAGAGAAACAGCAGAAATGTGCAGATATTTTAGAGATGGTCTTGTAAGTGTTTGCCCTATCCCAAGATTATTTACCTGGCGAGAATTACAAACTTTAATATCCGGCTCTGATAAACCAATCGATGTAGAAGATTGGAAATCTCACACCAATTATACTGGGGGTTACGATGCAGCTCACCCAATGATTATGCACTTCTGGGAGGTAAATCTTCAACAGATTGATTATGGTAGAGAATTTGGAAATGAAATATGTATATTGAGAAGGAAATAAAAAAAAACTTTATTAAACTACCAAGTTAGGTTAGAAAATAGTTGTAGGCCCTAGGTCCGTTTCCCAGCAATCAGTAGTATAGGAAATTTTCCCCGAACTCGCATTTAAAATGCTAAAATTCCCCTTCTCGACAAGTAATTTAAATACTAGTTAAGGACCCAACGAAGGATATAATATTGTCTGACAAGCCCAGTGCGAACTATGCTTCATGAAAACGTAATCGTGGTGTCTATAATAATAATATAGGCATTAAAAATGCACTTTCAACCAAGTGAAGTGTAGTACAGTACAGTAAAAAGATAAAAGAGTATTCTACTAACAAATAAGTAGCATACATCCAAATAGCACTAGCACTCTTAAAAATAGTAGTTGTCAGAAAACATGCAAAAATATATGTGCTTTATTAACTCTCCAGTTTGACTAAAACTTCTTCAAATATGTATGCTGACTATTGCTGACGTCGTATAAAACCATTATATAGCTTTAGAACAGTGATAAACTGATAAGGCTTTTGGCTATACTGGAAACAGACTGATAAAAGAAACGTTTGACAAAAGTTTACGGTGGGATGTGATGTGCCGAGTTCTGCCATCTCGGCTGAACTCGAAATACATATGGATAGGGTAATTCAACTATATTAACGAACTGTGGAACATATGGATGGTTTAGTATTAATTACTAAGTTTGTGCTAATATAATAAATTATGCGGGCTTTAGTTTTTTTAATTTCGAATGTTGTCTAGATGCGTATATATACTAGAATGTACTCTGAAGTAAATATTTTAGTGATTTAATTGTGAGAATCGGGGAAATATGTCCCATGTGACTGATTGAGGGGGAAATGTGCGGGGAAAAAATTTCTGCATACCATTAAGAGGAGCCTACCAGGCTCACTAGTCATTTAGTCATTAAACATATACCAGCTCTTGCTATGACGAAGCTATAATTGTTGTAGTATTGTACTGATTTACTTGTGTGAAATACTGAAATGAACGGAAATCATGCAGTTGGCATTGTATATTGGTTCGGATTCAAGATTTTTATCATTTGTTTCAATCTTTCAATTAGGTTGTGAAAGGTTTTGAAGAAAAAAATCTACGAAAGTTGCTCAAATTCGTTACATCGTGCTCTCGCCCACCACTTTTGGGGTTTAAAGATCTCGTACCAAACTTTGGAATACAGAGTGCTGGCCAGACTGATCGGTTGCCATCAGGTAAGATTATGAATAGTTGTATCATGTAGTAGTGATTGTAATTCCATCATAATTTAAAGGTGCTTCTCCTTGGTTATTCATCGGAATTGAATGGTTTTTTATAAATTTTATAGCTGCCACTTGCATGAATCTGTTGAAGCTGCCGGAATATAGTAATCCACTTATTCTCCGTGAAAAATTAATTTATGCTATAGAAGCTCAAGCAGGTTTTGAATTGTCCTGAACTAGTATCACATTCCTGTTTCATTCTGAAGAAATGAGGTATGTATGTCATTCAACGGAAGGTTTTATCCAAATTTTCGGTGTAGTTAGTGATATAGGTGATGATTTGATATCTGTAAATTTCTATGTACTTTATTCGCTCATGTAACGAATTTATATTTTGAAAATAAAGTTAACTGTGAACCGAATTTCTTACTACATAACCATGATACTCATTATCTCCTTTCGTGAAGTTGAGGCGTATCCTAGATTAAGCAAGTACTAAATGGGATGCGTCATGCCAGATACATATATGTGTATATCAAAGCAGTGTGTAAAATTGATTATTTTATTACTGTTGAAAATACAACTGTCAACTCTGAAAATTAAATATTAATATAAATTAGTTTACAGCAAAATTCATCTGCTAAGTTATTAGAAAGTATCCGTGCCCATAATATATTGATGTTTTTATTCTAAAATATTAATTATTAAACGCATTATTTTTTGTCATTGCCATTGCTTGCAGACATGCTTCGTAATACTACAATGGTAGGACGCAAAAATAAAGGTTAACAGCAAATATAATTAATAATTCTATTTATTCTAATATTTATTTAACCTGGATATCATTAGTGCAGCAGTTGCAGCCTGTAGTTATAATTCTTGTTAGTATGCCTTTTTAGTTTCACGTTTATGAAAGATACAAAGCGTTCCTCTTTTTCTTTTTCTCATGACGAATCTTTTACAGATTGGAATTATTCAAACCCATTATTTTCACACCACTCACTCGTATTTATATTACATGTACAAAAATAAGTAAATACTGTAAGATCAAGCGTAAGAGAAAATTCAAGCACCAAAATTCCTTTAGTAACCGATTTTTTTAAATATTAAGATACGACAAGGAAGGTCAAAACAGCATGAATTTTCTCGGTTTTTTCTTACGCAAATTTCACGGTAAATTAGTTTCTAAAATTAACAGAAATAAAGCGACAGCAACGGTAGCAGTCTTGCAGTCATTTTTCTATTCTGTTTAACCCTTTCTGTTTCTACGACTAAGTATTCGAATATTAATCGGTAATCGACTTGACATTATGTTACCGCGATTTACTGTTAAGTCACCAAAAAATGGAATGTTAAATGGTACACGTTTGACTTTTACTTTGGACATCATATTAATGATGCTATTTTGACCAGAGAGAGACTTACTTTAAATCTAGAGCCTATAATAAAGCTATCGTGTTAAAAACTTGATTATTACTTCCGGTCAACGAAAAACATTTTCAAGCAATTAATATTAAGGGGCCACTGAAAAAAGCAAAGATCTCCATCATCGTTGCCTTTGCCTACCCGAACCCAATGACATCGGAACTCGGAGCACAAAATTAACAAAACTACCACAAACCAAAAGTAAGTCTGCATTTTATATTATAATCATCTGCCAAACCATGTAATAAATGCATGGACCTAGAGATGAATAACACGCTAGACCCCTTTCTGCTGGCTGTACGATTAACTTTGAAATGTTCACTATTAAAATGTAATACTGTACTTTTAGGTGGATGTACATAGAACGCATGGTTTTATATTTCAAAACCATTTAATTTCCCTTTTCCCTTGGGATTGTACCTGTACGACCTAAATCTTTATATATAGTATTGAGGCTTTCACAGAGCCTTAAGTTTAAATGCCGGGTTATTGCGAAATCTAACGTAAACAAACTAGTCGACACCAGAGTTTTATATCCAGGAGTATAACATATCAATTATTAGATCTGATTTAACATCCATATTTTTTCAATTATAACTATTATCTATTGGCTTATTCTAGTATCGTCGCTGAATACATTCACATATTATGTACATCATTTAAACATTTTATTGTACGGCAAATACATCATCTGAAGCTGCAGTAATACAGAAAATGTACTCATACGAGCTAGAAAGCAACTTACTGTAGAAGGAACCAGTACATATTGACAAAACGTGTGCCTTGCTCCAAAGTATGTAGATGGTAATTAAAACTTATAAAAAGTTTTGTTTTCAGCTTCTATTCGTAAAATATACTAAATACCTGTATGTACTCCAACTTACTGTAATTCTGCATATTATCTCTATACGCATAACAATACTAACCGAATATTAAAGCCTTTATAGCATCACTAATAATATATCCTGGTCTGGTTAATTGATACTATTATTTTTAAAACTCAGTTTCGAGTCTCGAGCAGGTAATAGCAAAATGACATCGTTTCGTTTTTACTGTAATATATTTCGTGATAAAAAATTTAATTTACAAATGAATCAACACCCTTGTAATATTGCAATTTGTCAAACGACAAAATTTTTTGATGTGAGAAGTCTGCTTGGAATCTTGGAATATATTTCAATCCACGAATGAAATTCGCTTTATCGTTACAAATAATAAAAATATTAGTATAGTGCACTAGACAGATTGTAATGCTTAAGTATATTATAGCACACCAACACATAAACCGCGATGGTCTTGGGCGAATAATATTCTTCATCGCAAAATCCTCCGCTCGAATCCTTCATCATTGATTGATTTGTTGTAGGTCACCGTTGTGCATATGTATGCGTTGTTCATAATATTGTTGTACTTCTTTTCTTTAACAAGCTGATTTTAATTACTTTAAAACTGGATTTAGCGTTCTTGTTTTACAAATATATTAGAAAACTTACTGTAACAGAGCGATATTTGGTAAAAACAGGAGTATATCGTGTTGTTGCTATTTACTCACTTTGCCACTAATTAATTCATCACACAATACACTTAACTGCGAATTTTCTTTGCCTTTTTGCTCTAAATCATTCTCCAAACTGTCAACTTTCATTTCGGTTTTGCGGAGCAGAGCACGAAGTTTGTGTGTTTCCATTTCTCCTTGTCGTAATCGACCCTCGTAGTCTTGATGCATTCTATAATTCACATTATATATAATTATAGACACAGTAACTATGCATACTAACATAATATATTAATGTAAGTACCAATCAGAATAAAAATATTATTTACTTACTGTTCAAGAGTTTCCTGGCACTTTTGCTTCAGTGCTTCTATTTTTTTGTCCCGGTTATCAACTTTTACTTGCATTTCGTAGTCTCTCTGAGATAGAATATCTTCATTCTTTCGGAAGTTTTCAAGTACCATTTTTATCCGTTCGTACTTTCTGTAGTTAAATTAAGAACCATATGTGTAAGATAATTTCCTGAACTTATCTCCAACAAAAGTTTATGCCTTATTGGTAGTCAGGCACGCTAGAAAAAATTCTAACGTTCGTAAATTAACCATAATAAAACCAATTGAATCTTCAAGAAATGGCATAAAATGTGTGTGCTAAAACATACGAGCAATTTACGTGTCACGTAATTAAATAAGTTTTCTTGTGAATTTTCATAAACTACCGTGTTTGGAGTATTTCATAGAGATGTGTGCACTAACCTGTGTACATCGGAAAACGCATTCTCAACATTCCTGAGGTCTTCCAGAGCTTGGTCTCTTTCCTGAATAAGAACCTGTTTCATTTCTTCTGACCGTTCTAACTTTTGCTTTAGTTCATCAATCTGTTGAGCGTACAAAGCCATGGTCTTTTCATACTCACGCAAAACTCGGCTAAAAAGAAATAAAGGATCGTTTGATAAATTTAACACCTATAAGATTATCAACCACCACTGAACTCGTGCACGCAACTACTTATTTACTTTACACAAAGGTGATACGACTTAAATATACACACTATATAGAAGTAAGAAGTCAATCACAACAAATATGACCACACAATATAACGTCCTGTCCGTATGTCCTACCTTTGCCTTATAATAACTAACAACTATTCAGTCTAATCGTTCCTGTTATGAGCCTTAACTAATTACTAATAAATGTTTTAATATTAACAGCTATACAAAACGTAGTAATTAAAGAGGAAACAGCAACTTTCTGCTAAAAGAGAGCCTACAGAAATATCACAAAAGAGGAAAACATTCAAAAAATATTGTACGTAAATTGGAGAGAGTTAAGAGAGACTGAAAGCGTAGCATTGGACTCACTTATTTACAGTCTTGGCCATACTTGCTCGTTGTAAACGTATAAGAACACTTAATAGAATTTAAGCATGACAAACAATTATTGCTATTGATAATATTTTGATTTTGATGGAATGTTTGGGCAACAATCCTTGCACATAACGTGATAACACTATACTTATTATGCCCACGTTTTTAAGCATTTCGTCAGCCATGGGAAGACCGCACCCAGATCCTCACCATAAATAGTAAACCTGAAAATTTATTCGCAATCAGAATCAGCACTTACTCTCGATTCTTTAACATTACAAATCCTGTCGCAATACTGACTGACAAATCTTGACACCCTTAATCAGAGTTACAATACATCTTTGAGTGGACGCACATAAGTGTGATTTGCTAGATAGATATAATTATGTACACTAATATAATGTATGCGACGACACAGGTTGGACTCAGTACAGTACAATTGAAGAGTGATATCACTGGCAATGACTGAGACTGAACCTGTCTACGTTGGACGTATACGGAATTACTATATTTTCTAATATATTCAAGACACATTAAGTGTGTGGCTTATAAGCTCACACATAATAGTAAGGAATAATAATTAGGTTTTAAAATTATGCAAGACAATAATAATTATCTACCTTGCACTTTGTTCTTGAGCAAGTTGCAATTCCATCTTGATCTTAACTTCTTCCAAGGCTTTAATTTGACTGTCTTTATCTGCCAATATACGACTGAAGTACTCCTGTCGTTGGTTGACAATGTCATTTTCCTAAAATATTAAAAATTTTGTAAATATCGAAAAACTTCCTTTTTATCTGCGGTGAATGTGGTTTGAAGCTTTCGAGTTTGCAAAAATTACAATAAAATATATTGCAGTATACCATAGTAGGATATCTTTAATGTAATACATGTAAATGTGTATATCATCTAACAAATACATGTCATTACTTATGAATTATTGTAATCAACGGTTGTATAAGAACCTAGGCCGAATCGACTTAACGAAACACATTACTATATACATATTATGCCTTCAGACAAACACATCTATGTATATTATTATATGTATTTAAATGGCAATACTTCACAAGCGAACTCACCGATACTCCATTATCGGTAACTCCATTCATTTCTGCCGTTTGGGTAATGGATGGTGGCATAATGCTGCCACAGTTTCCCGAGATATTTTGGGATGGAGCTATTAAGCTCTGGAAGTCACTTTCAACTCCTGGAGGTGCCACAGTGAATGATTTTAAAGTCTAAAAATACAAAAATCACAAAATTTACATTACAAACTTAAACAAGCTCGTGTTGTACACACGCTACGTATATACATAGTAAAACATTATTCCGGAAGTAGCTGTTTTCTAATGCCTGAAAACAAGCAGTACGTCTACACGTGTAAATATTCTATTTGCGAGTAAAAGTAGTTTACCACATGACCACATACATACACACTTAACACACAATAAATATTAGTATAGTTACAATTTTTACTTGGAAGTATACTTATAATTTTCATTAACGCAACTTATTAGGGTCATGTTGTCAGCACAACCACAGAACTTTCTTATCCAATTTTGATAATTTCAATGGTAATTAATATGCATTGCAGCTCATTGATTATTGATTTTGCGTTGATTCCTCATAAGGAGGCACATGACAATGTACTATTGTAGTTGTAACAAGAATAAAAAATTGAAAAGATGTTTACCTCAAAGGACTGAAATCACTGAAAGTATATTGATTTCAATTTTTTAACAAGAGTCGCTGAAATACTTGAAGTTTCTTACAACATCACTGAGATTTCAGTTTACTGTATTAGTAATCTTAGAATAATTCAATAATTCGTAAGCAATGCAAGCTCCCCTTCCCCTACAGACGGTTAGATGATGTCATTAAATTAAAATAAATTATTACTTAAACACGACTGTTTTCGATATGCTATACCCCAGTTTAGAAATAAATTAACAAAAGATATTCTTGCAGAATAGTACTCAATACTTTAAAGTATAGTTTGTTTCAACCCAATTTGCAATTATTCTCGTTGCAATTTGGAATAAAGTGTCCGGTAGCGAAACCGATCAAGTCGATGACACACAGTACACACTCATTTAACCACCCACACAGCCGAAGTTATTAATTATTGTCCGATTAGCTTAGTAAAAAATATATATGTCAAATATTCTCAAGAATGGCGCATAAAGATCACAGACAGCAGATGCTAAATGGCTAACAAATTTATTTCCTTTTGGCTTATTTTTATTATTTTTAATAATATTTATATTGCATATATATTATCGATCGTGTAATACTTTTGGACACTTTACAAGATCTTATCTACCTATACCCACACGAGTATCCGCAATCCGCACCATGTAAGGATTAGATTGTACAAATTAATTTAATAACATGGAGTGCACCATTCCCAGAATTTGAATTAACAGCTAAAGTTAACTTTCTTATGTTGAACTTTCAAAAACATTACAAGAACCCTATACCAACGTAAGCTCGTACATCAGGATAATGAACAGTAAACAGTAATAATATTTGCCTTCAAGGCATGCTACAAAACTTCCAACAACAGTCAGTTCTCGTCTAAAAACTACGGCTTTCCAAGTAACAACATGTATCTCCTCAGATGCAAGTTAACTAAACCACACGCAAGCAAAGTAAAACGTACCTACTGTACTAACACAGCTATGTACACATTTAACCTAATTGCAAATTAAAGAGCTGCTGAACAGCTCAAGTACGAAATCAATCTTCAAACTTGGACATACCAAACCAACCACCTGACTGTGAGTCATATAAATTCGTAGACGTATGTTAGTATGTAAGTACACTATATTAAACAATACAAAAAATCTATTATAGGGCAGTCTATTACAGATATTACAGAGACACGACAATCAACACTGCAATGAAGGGATGCCTCATACTCATGATATTATGATGGCTCATTATTTTTGGTGCGTACTTATATGGGAGTCTTATATGCATATATACCGCCTTCCTGTCATGACTCCTGCTGTGAAGATTGCAGAGAGGCCAGTCAATACAATATATGAAGTTTATACTACGAATAAAAAACATTAACTTGCTTTCTTTCTATTTTGTGTTTAACTGTATAGTATAGAGGCCGTATCAAACGTTGCACAGTTTTAAATTAATACAATATGGCCTCAGGTCAGAATACGAGTTTATTGAACCTCTGTGGTAGTATATAGCATTGAATATGAGACAGGTGTTTCAATTCAGGTAAAGACCCAGACCAAACTGCATGTACTTACATGCAGTGTTTAAAGTGCCCAGTGTTTAGCGTACTACCAGTACCAGTACCAGCTCAGCAGACAGCAAATTTAACCATCTTTTGACAAAAAATGGGATGAAAAAAGTAGGCAGTAGTTTACCTGTTGTTCCCTAACTTACATGTGACAAATTCTTGCGAACTTGCAAAAAGTATTAGATAATTTATGATTCCGATTATGTAGTAAAGTTTCCATTTTGTAACAAGGGAACAATAAAGCATCAATACTTTACTATAGATCTAGCCGAGGGTTTATTATAAGTCAAGTGGTAGCTTTTTGCATAAATATGTATGCAGAAGCCCATGCCGATAAATGTTGCAAATTTCAAATACAATTTATCGATTCTTAGGACTAGATTTTCTATATATAGAAGTGTCCACAGTCGACCAGTCGATTGGAAGCCGAGGGAATGCATTACAAGGCCCGGAACGGAACTGTAGTAGTAAAGTACAGTGACAGTTGTGACAGTCATAATACAGTGCAAAATTCTGCGTCGGTAGTAAGTACTACCTACTAACGCAAAAAGGATCGGTTTTTTTGTTGGATGTCAAAAATAGAGATAGGTAGTAAAAAAACAAAAAATTGTATGATCCCACTAACTACATTACCCTTTCATAACTCACACCAGTCAGTCACAATACAACACAACTCGAAATTCATCGTGTGTATTTTCGTTTCAATAGTAATTAATTAATTACATCTAACAACGGACCGGACGGACAACTGCCCTTCCATGAGATGAAATAGAAAATTGGAAATTAGTAGTACAATATACACCTCGTGGGACACTATGAACAGCCAAACTAGACACATGACTACTTTTTTTAGAATAGCACTACTGAAACTGAACTTTATTATAGTTCGAGTCAATGGAAGCTGCCAAGATACTAATCCTAGTGTATACCTACACACTATACATGACGTGCAATACAAACTTGGAATCGCTATAACACACACTATATTCATGGGCAATGAGTCAGGGTCATTAATAAGATATCGCTTTCAAAACAAAACAAACACTGTATAAGAACGACATATTTATGCTAACATATTCTGTAAAGTTTAGCCCATTTAATTATTGCATACTTACTACGGAGGTAGGTACTGTCAACTATACAATGCAGTGCCTTGATTTTATAGACGCAACGGAGACACCACATACATGATGACTTCCGACCTGTTTACATAATGTCTATAATCAGTATCCGCCAGTCGTTAATTTTAAATCGCAAATCAACTCTTCGGCACACTTTATATGTACAGAGACAAAGGAACACGTGTCTAAATAGTTACTTCCATAATACATATATAAGTAGAAAATGCCACATGGAGGAAGTAGAGCTCTGTGGAAGTCTTGTCATTTATGTTTTACATTGTCATGACTGCCATGAAGAAAATTCCGGTAATTGTGAATGAATATGCGTGATACAATCTGGAAACAATTATTATTATACCTAACCTTCTTTTATACTTACTTTTATAAACCATTAAAACACCCATGTTCAACAAAAACTTTCACATACGCACATTGCTACAAAACATAACGCATTGTGCAGTGCACAGTACAGTCTACTGCAGTTACAGAACAGAATAAATATTGAATATTGATAATACATAATACGAAATAAAGCAAGCTGTTGTCCCGGTCTCGATTCTTTCACTCGAGTATGTATACCTATATACTTTCTAAGTTTTCACCTTTCGTCGTGAGATTTTTATTATAATGACTGCACACAATATATTAAACTATAATCTATAATAGAATAAGTTACATAATTACGGTAAATGGCATAATAAGTTTTCGGCATAATTACTATGCATGAAATAATTTAATTTTTTTTTCACTAAATTTTAAAAAATTATGTAACTGCCGGGCTCAAATAATTGCCAGATCTGAAATAAATGCCGGGCGCTGCCAGTCCAAAAAATTAAATAAGCGCCCGGGCACTTATTCGGTCATTTAAAAAAATTTAATTACTACAGGAATATTTGGGAATAAATTATGTTCTTATAAAACTGTTTTCCATGAAAGGTGAGGTTAATTTTCTTGCCCTAGCCCTAAGTAATCCGCTTTTAGTTTTTAGCTTTTTTGGCGAAAGTCGTTTAAGTCAAAAGTATGACTATTTTCGTTCGTATCATAACCAGGAATAAAGTAATGAAACAACACTCAAGCGATATTTTTGCATCTATCGTAAGTAAAGCTATACAAGCAGCGTAGGCGTAATTACTCGAACAACTTGGTTTCAAACCCAGCCTACTTATCGTTAGAAACTATATGCTTCTAGTCTAGTTCTTAATCTCTTAATGTGATGAAAGTATAACGTCAAACAATATTTACATTACATCAAGTTAGCCCTAATGCAGGCAATATATCAAATTAAAAGTTGTTGTCCCAGTTCCTATATGGCTTTATGAAGCCTCCAGGACAATAATTGGAAAATTGTACTGCACCTATAAGTTCAGAAAGTGTTTCTGTCTTTCTGAATCAAACATCATGCTTATCTTTAAATCCTTACAATTTAATTGTAATTAGTTTAAAAAATTGCTTTGCGTTCCATTTCATACACGTAAATATATCAATTAAAAATAAAATCAATATCATTTAATCTTGAAGTTTGCAATAAACCATATCATATTATAATCATTAAAAATTATTTAAACGCTAACTTTGACAAAAAACATTTCACTACTTCCATCTGCCTAGTACACTTACAAGAAGCAGATGCATTATAATCAGGCAGAAGTACTTTGTAGTAATTTTTAAATACTTTTGAATGAATACCAAACAAATTGCTCAGCCAAAGTAAATGTAATATAGTTAGTATATAGTTGATATTTTCATGATATATATAAGTAAATGGGCTATGCTGTAGTTGTGATTTAATTTGCATAATTTTAATTTCATTGCTGGATATGGAACTAAATCTAAATCACGTTTTACGGCAAAACTTTGACATTTATTCCAATTATAAGTAATAATTATATAATGAACGGAAATTATTGCGTTTATCTGTACGGCCTCGACACTTGTATATGAGCTGTATTATTTATAGTGTATAGTATTAAGTATAAACACGGAATTAAATTAAACTTTTCTGGCTTCTGGTCAACATTTAAGCAACACGTGGACTAGTCCCGTATCCTTGTACTTGTACTGACTTTATAAAATGTAAGGCCATAATAAATATTCTTTGCGTCACATAAAAATTTACTTACGATTACAATGACAATTTAATTAGCAGGACATATAGCCCATCGGCAATTAATCTCTACCTACCTACTTAATTACTCAATACTGCTAAGGCTTCTATAGGCTAATACCCATATCGTACATTCTCACAAAAACTATTGATTTAATGTGCTTTGCAAAAATTATTTAAAATCATTTGCAATTAAACTCGAAACAGAAAGTTATGCCTTTATATTTGAGATCTAATATAAAATAGTACAATATTAAAATTAGGGTAAACAAGATTTGATAATTTGATTCCATTCCTAAGTAGTGTAAACAATTGACAACTTTTTGCAGAGATGTAAGCACCACGAACATGGACTTCCTTATTAATATTCCAAATTCATTATGTATGTGCAAAGACTAAAAGGTTTCAATATTGTGAACCTATACTATTCTTAGATAACGAACCTTTCCAGCTAACCATAGAAGCTGCTTAAGGATATTTACAAACTTTAAATTATTACCACATGAAACAAATATCTCAGGAACAAAGGTTTGTGTATGTATATATGAGTATTTAATATTTTCCTTACGTCAGAATTGCAGTGCTCCTTATGGTATAGTATAGTCGTATACGTAAGTACTTTGTGTATTTATAGGAGTTGGCGGTAAGTGAAAGTGTGTTGAATTTAGAGGAAAAGGAATGAAATGAAAACACTAAAAAACTTGTGTGTTTTCTTTATTGATTGATTTGAGACAAAACTTTTAGCGGAATCACTGACTGAATTCACAGAAGAAGAGGGGTCCGTTTGGGTATTGATGTAATATATGTCAAGTCAAAAGGGCTGTACGTACAAGTAAATATTGGAAATCGGAAGAAGTGAAATCTAAACTGTCGTCGTGGTGTGATTCGAAAAAACTGATTTTAATTCCACAATGTATACTATAATATCTGTCTATTTCTATTCGTATTCGTAGTAAGACTGCTGTAATAAAAGGTATTCGTCTCTTTTCCTCGGATGGTCTTTATACCATTACCACTAGAAAGGCAAACCATCGCATCGCACGCACATTATTTCCGATAAAAGTTGTGCTTCTTCCGAAGTAGAAGCGCTTGCGTCACCATGGTAAAACCGAGACTGACTAGTAGTGAGAGAATCCGAATTCCGAATGAGTCGTCTTGAAGCTAACTTAAGGTTATAGAATGCGGGTATATGAATGCTCATGTCAGTGTCCGTTAGTGCCGACGTTATATATAGGTGTCATAGAGTAGGGGGGGCAGGCAGCCTGACTATAGTAGTTATGAGCATGGACTTCATTCTAGAGTATTTAATCGGATTCTATTGATCTATACTAAAGTATATATGTATTTCCGCCAACATCATTTCCGCTTTAATGCTGACGAACCTTAGTGGCCGAGGGAGCCAACGACGAGGAGTTTGTAATTTTATTCAATTTCAACCTTTACTCTCTGGACTGTGTATACATACACACCTACTTAATTATATGCTACGTAATATTTCTCGCTGCAGTTATATTTGAGCGAGATGGGCTCCTGCTTCTGGTCTGGTAGGAGTGTAGGAGCCTCTATAATCCAAGCCAAGCCAAACGATCCACTGTTTCTGTTTATTGTCTGTCTGTGTTTTTGTGACATCATAAAACGTCTTAAAATACCTTAAGTAAGCCCTATGTTCCTCCTGTTGTTATTCTATATAGTGAAGTAAAAATTTTAATCGGCTCCTTCATTCCTCCATGTCTGTAAGTAGTATGTATGCGATCAGATCACAACTACAATTTACTTGTAAAACTCAAAAAAATACCAAAGAGGAGGAAAGTGGATGTATTACAGTTACAGAGGTTGGCATATGTGGCTATCCTGTCATTCCTGTCTGAAAATGTGGATCTTATTTTAAAGAATTTTCCTTTTAGTTTTTACTTATATACTTATGAGTGAGACATGTTAGCCAGCGAAGTGAGCGAAGCTGACTATTTGCCCCCAAAAAATAAAAACGTCTGCATTATTTGCACTGCTGACAAAATGTGTGTAAACTGCATCTCATGAAATATTTAAAAGACCTGTGAATTCTTAATATTTTATGTGTTAGCCCTAATATGGTATGCATAGCTATGACGTTTGACTCATTCACAGATTAGTATATATAATAGGTTGTACTATAACGATAACTTAACTATTTCAAAAAACCCAAAACCCAAGGAGAAGACAACAAACCACGAACCTAAATTTTTTAACTCTTACTAGTACTCATCTTTATTCCAAATATATGTCATATCACTAACATTATTGTAAAATCTAATAGTTGTGTAGGCCAAAGGCCATATCAACTTTGAAAATAAATCATATTATTATTATTATTTATTATAATAGGTTGTACACATTATATTATGTTATATCTAGTATAATGCAATGACTAGATAATTATATACTTTTCAATTTTACTGGAATACTAATAAGACTAGGGCAAATGTATTAAATTGCTGCGACCACAACACAATGCAAACATCGCAAATCGCAGGGTTTAATTTATTGAACAAAGTTCTATATCGTTCGAGTTTTGTAACTTTTCTAATGGAATTACATGTTTTGAATACAAGTGCTACATACGTGTAGTTTAACACTAAATTAGTTCATGTGGGCTATGAACAAATTCAATTGGTTAAATAGCTTCAGCTAATAATTCTCCAGATCCTCCTTTCTTCTGTGTACATATAGGTACATTCGTTATTTTTATATACATAATTTAGCACGATATTGAGATACTGAACAAAATTCAGCATAATGCACCATTTTGAAGCCCTTGCCAGCCAAAACTGATTACAAATTACGTCTCGAAATCGAAAATCCAAGTATGTAAGTTGCATATCAGATCAGTATCAATACCAGGTTTTTTGGGCGTTTTCGAGAAAAATTGGATTGTTAAGCAAAATCAAAAACCTGTGGCCTGTGCACTCCTACCTATACAGCTGCTCTTTTTGAATTTTCAATACAGTGGAACCTTTTTATAAGCACTCACCTTATAGAGTCACTCTTGCTATAGTGTCATGTTTTTGACTTAACATAGTCAATATCCATGCTATAAGGTCACTTTTTATAAAGTCACCCTTACTATAAGGTCATGGATCACACCGCCCCAAGAAATATTTTACATGTTATTTTACCTTTTAATAGCAACATGCAAAACATTCACGAAGCACAAACTCCATCTTCAAGGCCAAACGCAAAATTATTGTATGTGGGTGTGCTACCGTATCGAAAAAAGTTAGAAGTAATTCGTTTAGCCGAAAATGAAGACAGTCAAAAATATAATTTTCGGTGACCGAATTAATTAAAAATCAATATCAGCTGATTTTGCCTTTAAAATCCTAAAGTACTTTTTATAGCAACATGTGACACTATAGGCTATAAGGTCACCTCACTATAAGGTCGTAATATGCCTATCCCCCTGAGATGTTCTTATAACAAGGTTCCACTGTAATTCGAGTCTACGTACCAACGTGTCAATAATACCATTAAGATGATGCCCATAACATTGAAGTGATTGCCTTGCATTTTGTATTAATGTATATAACTACCGTAATACCCCACTTTTATTAATATTTTGGAAAGTTGCAAGGGAAAACTTATCGAACCTGGACAAGGCTTATTAAACAACACCCAACCGGCGCAGGTGTCTGACTATTTAGCGTGAGTGAGTCTACGCTCTCAGAGTGTCTAGTTTCTCACTTTCATTTATTAATGAGTCTCATAGTCTCATTCTCACTGCAATGTAAAATAAATATACTTGTATACGTATGAATATACACTTGTAGTATATATGTGGTAAGACGCAAGGTGGGAGAATTAGTATGAAATGCTATAATTAGGATCTTAGGATACGCACCAGGTTTAAAGATATTTTCAGTTTAAAAAAATTTTAGGATTTAAAAGCTAACTGGAAGAAAAATGGATTACAAAAACTCATTCAAGCTCTAAATCAGTTTTACTGTGAGTTGGGTCAGGGTGACGGGATGAGTAACGGAGGCCGGTCTCGAGTCTCGACTCATCATCGACTCGTTGCAGATATGCAGACGAAGGTCACCATTACTCCCCCCCCCCCCCTCCATATATGTATATCCTATATCCTTATTAAGCCTATCTTATTATTATTATTTATTACGAGTATTTATTTGCACTTTTGTTTTGTAGCTATATTAAATTAACTTGTATTGTGATTGTGAGTATTTGTGAGTTGCTGGCAGCAGCAACTATCAAAAAACCATAGAGCAACCCGTCGTGCCATAAGCACCAGTTGTTTTGCAGGCAAAATTGAAATTCAGTTTCTTATCTAGTGTGTGTTGATGTGTTCTGACTGTGTTGACTTGTCTGTGAGTACCCCACGAGCCTTGATCCTGGGTTCATTCGTGGATCGAACTTTTACGGCATTTATGATTTAGTGCTTCCGTTTTAGAATTACATTGCCAAGTAAACTAGCAAATAGTCAACTAGTGTAGTGTTAGTATTACAACTCAAAACTCAAAAGGAATAAATTGGTAAGTGAAATTATTATTTTAAATAATTTATACTTATACACTGCTTAATAATTAAAATATTAAAATAACTTAATTACATAATTTTTCACTTTAATTCTTCGAATGAAGACTGTCTGACTGAATTAACACCTAATCGTAAACACCTTTCTTTAATGTATCGGTTCGGTGTATCACTTGGCTACATGCTACACACTATTTGCTATTAGAAATCCAAAAACAAACAATCTTCGTAATTTGCAACACTGCACTGTCATAAATAGTAGTGCTAAATTCTACCTCATTATTTCTAAATTTCGAAGCTTAACTTTTGCACCTCGCCTCCACGGGTGACGGGTAAAGTTGAAAGTGTTCGGTGCCGTAGGTTTATGCAACGAAAAAGCGGCCGGGAGGGTGACTAATTATTAACAAATTCGGAGCGAGTCTTCATTCGTAGACGATATTTTAATGCTCCCTCTTTATTAGGGGATCAATTAAGTCAAGATCTATAATCTATACGGTTAACTGTCACGTTCACGTTGTATGTCTGCCATTTGCCATGGATACCAAATTACGATATAAATAACAGAACAACAATGCGCAATGGGTTGGTACGAGCTTAGCGAGCTTAGTCCTTCATAAATATACTTAAAGTTTACTACTTAGGTATATAAGAATTTACCATTAATTGATTTAATTCTAATTAAGATAATATTGTTTTGTATACCGAGGTGTTAACTGTTAGGCAATTTTTCAGCAGTGACTTAAAAAAGGTTTTCTCTCTAAGATTGAAAATCACGTAAGTTATTTTAATCTTTTAATTCTACTTCATTCGACACCGTGCGAAATAATTACAAATCGTATGCTGAATAGGGTTGATGTCCCGGAAAACAAGGGACAGTTCCGGAATCAAATGTTACCCGGGACGCGAAATGTCCTGGAGTTGAATGTAATATATAAATTCAAAATATAGATTTTGAAAGGTTTTTGAAGTTACAAAGTTTTATTTCTAGTTGCTGTGTATAGTAACTCAGTTTTGTTGTAGGCTTTATTCAAATTCCATATCAGTCAGTACACTGTTAAACTATGACATGTGTGTTGCTGTTAGTAAGTAAGACTGCTGCTTTTCTTCTATAATCCACTTTCCTTTGTTGGTGTTTCATTGACGCATAATAGTTATTGTATTATTATAATAAATTACCATATTCTGGCCGACAGCAGATTTTATAATACAAGAAATATATTTAATTAAACCTTCACGAAGAGATTAAATTAATCATCCATAAGGAGATTAAATTAAACATCCATAATATAAAAGAAGACTTAACATAAACTCGTACGGAATTTATATATAACATCGCGCCATATTTACTCGTACGTAGTGTGAATTATTTCGAGCTCCACTTTAAAAATCGATGCCGATTGTTAGAATAATAGATTTCAGCGAAACAAAATCACAATAATGTAAGTATGTACACATTTTGTTTTTGCTTTCTAGAAGTTTTTTCTAATTTTACTCCTACTGCTTGTAAACCGATCTCGTACGAAATATAAAGCTAATGTCAACCAACCCCAGTTCGACTTCTAATTCCAACCGTATTGATCGTGTTGATATTTCAGCTTTGAGCCGCCTGAATCAACCTAACACTCTTGTTTTTAAACCCATACAACGAGCTCCAGAAATGAGTGTTCAACGAGTAAATAAAAATCATTTTAAAAATCAAATATGCGAATACTTACAGTACTACCCCAAATTGCTTCATTTCAAAGTAACATTATATTATATTATATTATATCGATCAACTTAATGTGTTAATAATTGTTTTTTTGCAGTACTTGTTGAGTATTACTTATTACCACAACATGGGACAAGCATATTTCAGAAGGTCCCGCTATGTCAAAACTTCCCATTGGAGGCTCTCATCCGTGTTTTATAATTGCTGAAATCGGACAAAACCATCAGGGAGACATAAATATTGCCAAAGATTTAATTCGCCATGCTAAAGTACGAACTAAAACGTTAAAAATCATTGTGTTATGTTTGGCTAACTATTTGCATGCTTATTTACAAATATAATATTAATGCAGAAATGCAGACGGCATTCAATTGTATGGTCTAGATTGTATGATCTAGATTACACCATGTAATTCTGCATTTCTAATGTTTTTAAATTCCTTGGATGACTCAGGTTTGTTGTTGCCCATGACCCGTGCAGTCAATTAGATGTGATTTTCATAATTTTAGGAAGCGGGTGCAAACTGCGTCAAATTCCAAAAATCTAGCCTTAGAGATCGCTTTACTAAAGATGCCCTTGAAGCCCCATACGATGGGCCAAATTCTTTTGGAAAAACTTACGGGGAACATCGTGCTAGGCTAGAGTTTTCCGATGATGAAATCCGGGAGTTGCAAAGATATGCTGAAGAAATTGCCAAAGTTATGTTCACAGCTTCTCCTATGGACATTGTAAGTGAATGCTTTTTTGTAACTAAACCCAACGGATGAATGTAATTAATGGGTTTCTTGTGCATAAATATAGCCTTCAGTTGACTTACTTGTGGGAATGAAAGTCCCATTTATAAAGATCGGTTCTGGAGACACAAACAATTACGGCTTGATCGAGCATATCGCACTAATATTCCAGTTATTCTGTCAACAGGTTATTTCACAGCAAATTACGTAGTGAATTTAATAATTTGTAAACTTGAATATTTTACCAGACGGATTCAGTCAGTTATCAATATGAATTTTAAATATGTTAATGCTTTGTAGGTATGTCAGAGCTGCGAACAGTAAAGCATGCATATGATATTATCTCCAAATATCACAATAACGTTGCTCTACTTCATTGTGTTTCCGCCTACCCAACGGAGGCAAAAGATGTTAACCTGCTGATAATAGACTTATTTCGATCTGAATTCCCTGAGAGTCCAATTGGCTACTCCAGCCATGAGAAAGGCTTTCACGTTTGTGTTGCAGCTGTAGCACGTGGAGCCAAGGTATATTTCTACTGGAAAAGTAATTGTGTACAACATATTAACGGGCACGTATTTATATTATTTGGTAATGAGTTCATGGATAGTGTATGGAAATGGAATACATACAGATCCGTGCCAACTTTGTACAGAATGTATGTATTACTACTACTGCTGCTCTATTAATCCTATCAGGCAGTTCCTTCTAAATGTCTTAGATAATCGAAAAACACATTACCAAAGATCATAACATGAAAGGAACAGATCATGCTTGCTCATTAGAGCCTATGGAACTTTTAGCAATGGTCAAGGCGATTAGAGAAGTAGAAGCTTCTTTCGGAGAACCTAAAAAGGTGGTCCTAAACAACATAATATAATTGCCGGTTGTACATAAATACATACAATAAAAACAACGTAACGATTTATCTATTGGAGTATTGCAGAGAATTTTGCCGTCCGAGGAGGCATGTCTTCACAAACTAGGAAAATCAATTTGTACAACCAGGAAGATACCGGCTGGAGCGATCATACGCCCTACAGATGTTGTGGTCAAAGTTTCTCGACCCATGGGAATAAGACCACAAGAAATGCCTTACATAATAGGTGCAACAATGGCTAACACAGTAGATACTGACACGCCATTGAAGGCAGCTGACGTTATTTTGTAAAAACTAAGATTTGTTTTTACTTTATTGGGCCATGCTTAGCCGCTGTCTTGAAATGTCACCTCATTATATCTACATTCTATTCTGCTACAGAAAAAATTCGCATATCCGCCTACATACAAGTTTTTGCTTCGATCATTAATGAATACCTACTTATTCCAAATTACAATGTATATAATTAAAGTTTTAAACTTTTACAAGCAATGCCAGATTACGCTTTATTATTTAATACGATTACGTCATGACTTTTGGAAATTAATTAAAAACACCAATGTAAACAAAATTGTAGTGACGCACATTTAATTTAATGTCTTCCAAAATAGTAACTTAACGATAATTTATTTCTAGTATATAGTGAATGGTATTCTTGATACATTTCAAAATGCTGAGTACCTTGACTAAAATAAATATAATTACACAGTCGACGGTAGTGACAACAGGTAACATTCTTTTACCTGCGTTGAGCATAAGGATTATTAGCCGAGCTAGAACTCTTAGGACCCTTACGCTAGACGCTCATGCTTCATCAGTTGAAAGGATTAGTCAGGCAACTCCAACTGTAAACAAAATTATTTATTATTATAATTATTCAGACTGAAACAATTTTTGAACGGTAGAGTAAATATTATATAGTTCTAAAATTTAGTTCATAGGACATGCACAGATGTGAAACAGGTTACAGGCATTTATTTTCCAAAAATGAGCAAACCAAGGGGTCGTTAGCATTAACGATTAAATATGAATCGCTCCTTGTAGGTGGGGATCTGCACCCCAGCGCTCTTCCTCTGGATCCGTGACTGGGAGCTAACATTGGTCAGCTTAGCTGGCCTAACACTTGCATGATATTAAATTAATAAAAACGGTTAAATACAGAACCGTAGTGTGAAATGTGTTTATCAAGTAGGTGAAATAGGTTCTTGTTACACTTGAATATGATAAATGCAATAACAAAAATAGAAAGCCTATAGTTTAGGTAAAGCCGTGACCTGATCTCATTCGTCTTAATTCACTCTGCAAATATTTGCATGGCTGTTCGGCGGTGGATATAGGTTACGTGTATTCTTGTACTCTTAGCTACTTTAGCATTTTAAAAGTGATATAAAATAAAAGTATATTATGCTGACCGCAAAAATGATGCTTGATACACACACAAAAGTTACATAAGATCGACGTGATTAAAATCTTGCTCAAAATAATATCTCAAAGTATGAATGTGAAGGTCGTCATTTCTATTTGTCTGTCACTTCTATATCTTTTGAAATATGTGTCACAGGAGCTCCATTAGGTTGATTTGCATGACGATGTGTTAATGCATGCTGAACCCTAAGGTTACTGTCATGTGATTGACATAAATTTCTTCGTACATATTTTATTATTTCATAGATCTATAGATATTATACTCATACGCGATAAGCCTGTATAAATCCGATTACTGTTATCCTCTTAAATACAAGCCATGTGTTTTGCATATTGCAATTAAAATTTCTTCGAAAGTTATACATTTTTTTTTAGATTTTAACTTGACAGAGGTCATGAACTTTATTTTGACAATCCTTATTACTAACTTCTATGCAAATGAAGCTAATTAATAGATACATGCCTTTGAAATGTACAAAAATTCAAAATCATCCAAAAAGAACCACATCATAATAATATCATATTCGAAACATCGAAACTAAAGAAAGCTTCAAAACTCGGCAAGCTACATTTTACACAGCATGACCATGGCCATGAGAAAAAAATACAACAAAAATACTCGAAAAATGTATCCCCCCGTCTCTGCTCTGCGACACCTCCCAGTTTCTCGCAATTAAATCATTTGAGTATATTTTATTAATATTGTAGTATACTGGTATTACTGGTATATCGTAAATATGTATTCTTATTAGACATTCTCATAGCAAAAGCAAACCTGGTAAGTTTACTGCTGAACTACGCATTAGCCTGGCAGAATTTGATTAACATCAATTCATTCATTCATATGCAATTGCACATACAAAATATCGTTACTTCGTTATTTATTAGTATTTTACATTGATTTTTTATTGCAAGATTGTAATCGTATAATTAAGTGATTCATAAGATCTGACCATAATTGAAAAACGTTAGTCGCACGAGTCCCACTTGTATTGCGAAGCTTCAAGCTAGTTGTAGAATTGTTATGTCTAAGGGTACTATTTTGATTCAAAGAGTACGATTTTAAGAGTTTTTGAAACTACTTTAACTGTTTAACAACATGCTTGTTTTTTTACTATGATTTGCCAGAAGTATTTTTGTATAATGTATTGTTTAAAGATGCACACACCACACTTAAGTTTTGAATGAAGTGTCAATTTTGAATTCGGTTTGTCCTATAATATATTAGCATTACTCATTGTAGTTCTTATATTTAGTTATCATGTATGTATGTATGTATAGTAGTATTGTACTTACAGGCCGAGGCCTACGCACACTACGATTACAATTTGATATTACAGCTACTCATGAGATACACTATTCGGACAACAGTCCTAGTGCACTCAATTGAGATCACTGAATATAATACTAGCTTACTTGGGAAGACTTTACCGAATAATATGGGCTTTCGAAAACGCCGCACTCTTTAAGACGCGATATTTAAACTCCTTGCTAAGGAGATAGCTCGTTGATTATTTTACAAGGCCGTGGTTTGATAGAGTATAGACTCAGTCCCTATGGTGTGTCAAGTCATAGTCAAGGAGTCATTCTATACACCCTACACCTTGGTTCCCCTACATTATGAGAAGAACTATCCTATGAGACGACATTCGATACTTGCTATATCAAGTAGAGGAAAGAGGATATAGTGATCGGATCGTCACTACAGACGAACCAGAAACCAAGCAGACACTCTCTGTATCATTAAGAGTCAGCTCCGTCATCGAGTGGCGTTATTGCCCGCTAGAGCTCACCCCTACTCACGGATTTCCGAACTCACTTGGTCTGTAGCCTGTTTTTACTAGACGTATCTATCCCACACTATTCCTCTTATTCCTTTCCTATCAGCGTATACGAATAGACAGTAGGAAGTTCAACCCGTGAAGACAAGTGGATTAGGGTATCTCGTATAGCAAAATATATTACTACATATGCTTTTTCACTCATTGACAGCCCGTATCTCGACGTGCACCGTGCACCACTGAGCCCACATGCCTCCCTTTATATTTAGTTATCATTCTTGACTAACACTAAAATTAAATACCTAGTCACTTTTTGTTAAATGGCGAAAACGGGAATTTTAAATACAAGTGTGGGGCGGGGGGGGGGATATATCTAGTGTTACTGATTTGGGGGAGGGGGAAATAATGTTCGGGGGAAGATGTCCTACGTCTCCAAAATTAGCATACCCATTTCCTTTTATACTGCATAAGTGGAATACATTTTATGGCACTGTCATTTACTTTACTGATATTTGATGTGAATGAGTTTATAAGTATGTTCTTACAAGTACTAAGTGGATAAGAAAGCTAAAGAACATACACAAGCCCTCAAGATCTTACTTGTCCAGATGTACATACATATATTGTCGAATTTTTATAATTAGGCAGATGGGCAAGGTGTCCAAGCAATTTCATATCCCTGCTAGCTCAAGTGCTCAAGTACACAGGACAGGGTGTGGACGTGGACACCCTTCCCATCTGCCTAAACGCATGATAAAAATTCGACAACACGTTAACAACTATATGCATGAACTAAGTAGGTTTAATTAATTGCACAACATACGGATGAAAACAATACAAGTAAGTTTTTAACTAGAAACAGAACACGAACTTTTTTAAATGTAATTATGTAACTACTGGCATTAGTAGCCGCGGAAGGTCAATTTCCCAGGGGGGGACAAGCCTATGTTAAGCATAGGTACATAATAAAGTATGTACTCATTTATTAACATTAGGAATTTAAAATTTCAGGGGGGGACAATGCGCCCGTGTCCCCCCCGGCTCCGCGGTCCCTGGGCCGCATGATATTCGAGTACGAATTTCGTTTGAAGAAGAAACATAAAATAGTGTACTTGCTGCCTTTTGCACCCCGTGAAATCTAGGTTCGTGAATGCAAATACGAAGTACGAGTCATACAACGCCTGACTAATCATTCAGTAAATAATCAAATAACATTATTCACAAGTCTGGAAATATCAATCGGAACTATGTTAATGTTGATATGGTAGAGACCTACGTAGGTATGCACATACGCAGTCTATGAAGGTTGTTCTTTACAAGCTTCGAAGTTTGAATGGCTAACCTTCTATTTTTTTTTGCAGGAGAGTTCTTAACTTGTGCTGACAGACGCAATTCTTCACCATCACCGCCAGCCTGGACACAGCGACAGCAACCACCAAGTTCAACTAGTAGAACAATGGTTAATTTTGTATTCAGGAATAAATCTCATTCGGTCCCTTGACTCCCCATCCATCTCTACCTTACGATTGAAGCCTAGCCAACGAAATTCAGACATCTAACCTCACTTCTGATTTAGCTTCTGCTGCTCATACTGGTGATTGTTTTCCTGTTGTTTAGTACAACATTCTTTCATTGGGATTCAAGGATTTATTTAAACTCTCAACAAAATTAAATCAACTAATTTAAAACTTATCACATCTACATATTTTGGAAATCAATAAGTCATAAATGGCAGACTTACCAGTTGAAACGTACGACTTTAAGCCAGTGGAACTTGAAACTATACGAGACAGTGAGCTATACTATATTTACAAATAGTTTAGTTCTGTTTTTAATAGTATTGATTATATCTTATGAAAGACATTTTGCATTTTGCTTTCTTTATTAATTTTTATTTCTGGTAGCTTTGAACGAAAATCTGAAGACATACTATGCAGACGTGAGTGTTACCATCTCAGAGTGCCCTGATCTCACTCAGGCTCCTTACAACTTGCCTGTTGAGGGTAAGTTATGCATTTATTATAACTTACGATTAGTAGTGGCGATTTAGCTGAGCATCTTATCTGGATGTATACATTTTTGTGTTTGTGATATATCAAGCCATATCACATCACATTGTTTTCGAATACGTTTGAATTTTGTGTTTTACGTATATTTTAATTGAAAAATTACTAGTTAATACCGTATTTCCTATAAGAGTGCACCCGTGTACTGTTCAAATTCCGACCTTCCGGACCCATGTACTATATTAGGCCCGTGTACAGCCATATAATCGTGTGTTAATAGACTATAGCATTATTTTAATTCCTACTCTCGAACCAGTGTCTTATTATGGGCCCGTGTACATTTATAGGAAATACAGTAGATTAGTATAGTTTACATTTGAGGCAATTTCAGTTTCCAAAATCCTGATAGGACAAAAACATTGATACCTATTGATGTAGTTAGTTAAAAGCCGGTACTTACTATTAACTAGGATTTGGTGGGGGCTCCCGGGACATCGTGGATCTCGGTGGCGTGCCGTTTCTGTTGCCAACGGTGGATAGATCCAGGCAATATGATTTAAGAACGATCGCTACTAAGTACATCGGATCTGAGCGGTACCCTAATGGATGGTATATGAATGGAGCAGGAGCTGGCCCATCCTTTCTTCCCTCCATCGGTACCAACTGTGAAGTAAGAATTTCTTGATTTTCCGCAGAAGTATCGTTGTATATTATACTGGAATATGTATGATCCATGTGTTTAATTAATTGAATTTAATTAATTTATATATTGTGCTTGTAGCTGGTTATCAGTTTGAATGTCGGCTCTGACGGAGAGGTTTTGGGTAATAGCTCCAAGATTGCCTTAACATCGGAAGGAGATGATAAGGATGTAACACTGAAGGATTTAGAAGAACCAAAGTGTGCAATCCTCGCGAATTTTTTGGTTTCATCGCCTGTTAAGGGACAAGTAAGGCGTTTTAATATTACTATTGCATTGTTTAATGGCAGCCATAACAGCAGTAAGTTTGAACTTGTCGCAAAATATTTTCTGACAGTTTACTACCTACAGGGGTGTAAATTTCGAGGGGATAGGGGGTGTGTCACAACGGGCTAGCTTTCGTACGGTGTCGAATCTGTCGATTGTCATGGAGGGTTGTGTAAAGTCGCCACAAAAATGTCCTCTGGCGACATAAAAATGTAAAAGTTCAATTTACTACCGAATACTCACTGTAAACGTATACAAGTGATATACCATTCGAAAGGTAATGATTAGTCGAATCTAACTAAGGTCTAGTTGCACCTACGATCGGAATATTTTTTAAGTTGGTTTTGAAAAAAACCGGTTTTTGTTGAAAAATATCTCTTAAAAATGTATGGGCCAGCTGTTAATTTTGAAGAGGGGGTACTTTTAACCTTTCACTTTCAAGGGCTTTAAAATGATATATCACGTAGAAACAGGCCAAGTATTTCAAAAAGGCAGTTTTTGTATATTTATTTATTTATTTATTTATTCTGGGGTGGCGAGGGAAAGCCTATATAGTCATACACGTTCCAAACACTTTGGGTGTCGAGTTATAGCTGTTTCGACAGTGAAGGGAACGAAGGTAGACAGCTAACCATGAGGTGGGAAGAAAGTTGTATTGTAGGAAAGAAGAGAGGATAGTATGTGGAAAGGGACGACAGGGGAAGCACGCATCAACAGCTAGGGAGCCTATATAGGTTATAATAATTATACTAGCAGCATCTTACTTAGAATATATTATACAATCAGTGTATTGATACACCTCCATACGAACTTCAGTTTAAAAGACTAACAAAATTTAAGTATAAGCTTAAATTAACTTACAATTACTTGTAACTAAGGCAAACTGAGTCATCTAAAAATTGTATGGAATCTTCTGGAGACAATAAGCTACTTATACAGGCCTATTGATTTTAATCAATATGAAATAAATTATTTGTTTTTTAATATTATGTGCGAAGCCTCATTAATGAAGGTCAAATACTCAAATATGGATTAGTCCAATATTATCTTTGATATATTTACAGGTTCTGGAAATAAGATGCGGGCGCCGAACTAATCCAGACACTAACTTTACTCTTAGCATTCGAGAGGCTCTTGATAAAGCTTTTCCAAATCAACCAGTTGGGCTAGGGGGACTTTTCTTGGTTAAAAAGGCTGCCACTAACACACATATTATGAGAGATTTCTCCGAAACTCCACTGTTAAACGACGAAGAAGTTGATCAATGGCTCAAATTTTTTGACATGGATCCACCCATGCTTTTCCAGTCAGTTTTAGTCTCGTCGGATCCTGTACGTATTTTAGTTATCACAATGTTGAAACACTACATTTAATTTCAAAACATCCATATTTTCAACAGAACGGAAAATTGGTCGACAGAATTTGACTTATGGGTTTTTTGTGTGTAAATTAGGGTTTGGACTTGCGAATCGATCACTCTCATGGTTGGTCAATAAATCCGGAAAGGAAAGAAGGAGGACATTATCATCATGACTTGGACGCAGAGAATGTTGAGTACGTCGGTTATTTTGCGGTCGCGGAAAAGATAATAAGAATAGACCGGCCAAATGCATGATAAAAGAAACCAGGGAAAATTGAGTTACAGTTGCCGATTTCAAACATTTTGTCCACAACTCTGTTTTATTGAGATTAAGTGCGACGCGAACTCATCCGATAAAGAAAAACTCACGTCTGTAAAATCTCTATGCATGAATCTAATGTGAATCTCACTAGTCAGACAGTTTATGAAACCTATGAACAATTGAAATTATCTGTGACAGATGCTAGATCAACTGTGTTGTCATAATTTTGCGCAATGAATTGATAATAAACCAAATTACTCAAATTAGTATTAAATTGGATTATTGGATAATTAATTACCTCTATAATAATAATAATGATAATAATGATAATAATGATAATAATGATAATAATGATTTATTGTCCGGAAAGCATACATGAAACAAACACAGTAAGGTTTTACACAAAGCAAGGTTATTAGTAAATAGTAGAGTGTTTCAAAGATAGCAGACAAAACTTAAGAAAATAATGTTCTAACACAAAATACATGATTTACAAAAGACACAATTCACTTTTTACTGACAGTTAGTTAATTTAGCTATGACAGAAGGTTCTAACTTATTTAATTGATTTATTATAGTTGGTACAACTGATTTTTGGTATCTTTTTGTTTTGCATTTAATATACTTAAACTGGTTTGTAGATCTTGTTGTACAGTAGGTTTTCTTTTGCACATTTATGATGTGCCTAAATCTATGAGATGATAACAGTGACTTGCCCAGTTTGAGATTCAACAATTTAATCCTATCTATAATTGAAAACATACTAGCATTTTTTAGGGTAGTTTTATAATTGACAGAGTTATTTTTCTTATTGGTTATGATTGCTAGGTTATGACTTCAACATCGTAGTGCAGAGTACCCCAATCTTTTTTTATTACATTTTCAGCAGTATGTACTTACATAAAAGTATGTATTTACTGTAAAAATGTAATACACACATTTCGTGTATGCATGATTCATTATAATCGTAATTACATTTCATGTATAATGTAAGGTGTTGTAGACGAGATTTATGTCAAAGCCAATTAATTTTGACAGGAAAGATCGAAACCGGAGAAAAACATAGACACAATATAATACCCATGTGAAAGTCACTATATATTTGCTTGGTTTGTTTTTAATTAATTTAACAATAATTAACCAGCATAAAAAACGCGTTGCTTCCTACTTGTTAATTTGAATTTTAGCTGTAATTATATAAGGAAACGGAGGTCCGAAGGTAAACACTATGCAAACTGCAGTGCTCCTTACTCCTTGCGGTTATTGTCAGGGGAAAGGAAAAGTGCCTAAGTTTATAACGGTGTTCGGGCTCCTAGAATTTTAACTTCCTGAATCAAGAACTTTTGAACCAGGCCAAGGGGATGAAGCCACTAATAGAAGATGCACTTCTGCCCACCTGCCTAACTATAAAATTTTACAATATAGGCTTCCAAGGAAAATGGTTGTAGGATTTTTCCTACACGGACTTTTCCTACCCGGACTTTTCCTACCGGACTTTTCCTACCCGGGCTTTTCCTACCGGACATTTCCTACCCGGACTTTTCCTACCCGGACTTTTCCTACCCATGACCAGAGAGAAAGACAATTTTATTAAAAAATAAATTTGACACTGTCCTCCGTTGAGGATAGCCCAAAGGACTCAGTATACGGATCAAAATCTTGTTGTACATAAGTTAGTTTGTGTTATAATTACAAAATATAGAAGCTTCTAAAATTAATCAGTAGGTGTACAGGAATATAAATGGTGTACACATATTTGTGCGGATTTCTTCAAGACAGAAACCACAATATCTTCAATGAGCGTTGAAGGCAAACACTGAGCTTTCATAAACTTCTGGAAAAATTTAGAAATGGTTCCACGCGCCCCAATGTACAATCCTATCACTTCAATCTCTTTAAGACCCAACTTCTGCTGGAAGTAGGGAATACAGGGATCATAGATTTTTTGTTTTTCTTCATTAACAGCATCAGCTTGATTAGGACTTTTCCTACCCATGACCAAATATGTATAGGACTTTTCATACCCATGTAAAAGAAAAGAAACTACACATCGCGCAAAGATATGCCCACAACGCTTGTATTTTATTATAAGCTGGAATTAATTTACAACTTTTAAATAGGACTTGCTAATAAAATATTCTTTCCTACTTTATTACTGCAGCAATTGCTAATAAGACTAAAAATGCATATTTGCTACTATGTTCCATGCTGGATGTAATACTTTTGAATGTTGTCTTACACTATCTTTTTCAGTTTTAATGTTCGTGATAGTTTACTTGTGTTACCATAATTAATTGCTGACAATCGTCACCATTATTTATAATAACTTATTCACAATTAAGTATTAATTAAGTATTAATTAAGATTAGTAATAATCTAATAAACTCGTTTGACGCTGGTGTCAATACGGTACACCCATAAATAGTTGAGTTTTTTATGTTACTTCTACATAAGCCATTGTCTTGGGTAGGAAAAGTCCGTGTAGAATCCATATGGGTAGGAAAAGTCCGTGTAGAATCCATATGGGTAGGAAAAGTCCGTGTAGAATCCATATGGGTAGGAAAAGTCCGTGTAGAATCCATATGGGTAGGAAAAGTTCGTGCAGAATCCATATGGGTAGGAAAAGTCCATGTAGAATCCATATGGGTAGAAAAAGTCCTTGTAGAATCCATATGGGTAGGAAAAGTCCTTGTAGAATCCATATGGGTAGGAAAAGTCCGTGTAGAATCCATATGGGTAGGAAAAGTCCGTGTAGAATCCATATGGGTAGGAAAAGTCCGTGTAGAATCCATATGGGTAGGAAAAGTCCGTGTAGAATCCATATGGGTAGGAAAAGTCCATGATAAATCCATATGGGTAGGAAAAGCTCGTGTAGAATCCATATGGGTAGGAAAAGTCCGTTTACCAAGGAAAATTATGCATTTCTTATCGTAGCAGCATTGCTAACGGTTATAGCCAGCGGATTTATTATTTATGTTGAGTCTTCCAACTAGCACTCCCACCAACATGTTATATTCAAGCTCCAAAGTTAAAGGATTGGGCCTTATAAGAGCTAAATGGGTAGCAGGAATTCAAAGTTTTAACGCCACTGAAACGTTAATTCTGTCACAACATGCACTCTTGTTTGAAATTAAAGATTTCGAGTCCGACCAATCTAAATGTTTGGATTTCCTTGCCATTCCACCTGATGTTCGTGAAACTGTTTTAGCAGTGCGGGGTAAGAAAAGCAAACCTATTCGTGATCACTTAAGAAGTTTAGAATATGAAGGGTGGTGTAAGCTGTCCCCAGAAAGGACAAGGAGTAATACAATGTTATGCCCATTAACGCAATGCCGCGACCTGACCAAGGATCATTCCGCCGCAGCCATGGTTGTAGCGAGACTGAAAAATTAGGACATATCCTTGGAAAGTCCCCCCGGGGGGAGTTAATTCGTAATAACAGACATCATGCTGTGCGGCGTTTAATTGCGGATGCAATGAAAATATCTGAATGGAAAGTTCTGCAAGAGGTTGAGTGTACTGGCGATGGCTCGAGAAGAGTTGATATTATTGTATACAACCAACGTTCTAAAACAGGTTTAATTCTGGAAAATCTGGACCATACTGTTAGAATGGAACAGAATGATACTCAACAGGCTGAAAAAGTGAACAAGGAGAAAAAACTAATTTATGATCCTTTCGAATAAAGCTATCTTTCTCTCTCTACTACATACTGAGTTTGCATGTATTTAACTATCTAAGTTTTAGACACGACACACAGTTAATCGTACCTAACCGACATGCAGTTTAAGCTAATAATTTATGACATTAAATGCAATCAATTTAAAAAAGAGATGGCAACGGTCTTTGTGAATCAGCCGTCACTATTTTTAGTTGCCAGTTTACTTTCGAGCATCTTCAAATTCTACTTTTGCGGTCACGTTCTTCTATTTTGATTTCTATTTAAAAATGCAAGCAGAATTACGAGAGTTTAATTTATTTCATTAGATTTAGGAATACGCTATCATTGCATTGTATTGTTATCGTTTTTTGTCCTTTAGTAACTAGGTAATTTAGCTTGTCTGCAATGACTTGTTATTGTCTAACTGTAACATTTATATAACAATCAGTCTTAATATGCAGGGTATAACAATTAGAACAATTCCTATTTCCAATAGTAAAGATGTCATTTTTCAACCAGTATCTAGAATTATATCTTCATTAATCATCAACAATTATATCATTAACAAACTGTTTTAACGATGCCGTGGTATCACGATACACTCATTAATAGTTGTCTATGCAATTTATTTCTACATTAGAAATGAGTAGCAAATGCCCTAGATTTGGTTGTGGGTAGCAAATGTCCGAATACCCATATTTTGGATGTCTTCCTCCGTCATACGGTATACGTCAACACTGACGTCTTGCTGGGGTTGGCTGCCGTGATTTTTCTTAGTTGTGAGTTCAGTCTTTCTATTTAGCTTGAACCTCGAGCCAGCCGAACTTATGCTTTCTGTTGATTTTAGCTGCTGTCCGAGTCCGACCGAATTTGCAGTCTCCCACATCTTTTTCACTATATCAGCATCAGTCATTCGATGAACTCGAATAGAGAGATCGCAACACAAATCAAGGAGATTTTTGCTACGGATATTTAGTCCTGTTCAAACAAAATCAAAATATTGCAAAGCGTTCTCAAACTCAAGGTTATAAAACTCTCTATAGAGTTTGTCTTGATTTGGAATGTTATTATTTTACCAATTCGACTGACTAATATCCCTGAGAGATAGCAGCGCTGCCTACGAATCGACGCTTGACGGAGCTTTGTGACTTTTTGTTTCCGTTTATGTCGAGAAGAGAAATATACTCTTTGTTTCTTCTTCGGAAGCCGTTTCTTCACAGAAGTATTTATGTTTACACGCTTAGTTGTTGCATAACGTTTCACCTTTCCATTTTCCAAATAACACTGGGGAATCGTGTTCAACATTTGTTTTAAACGAGCAGTTACGAACGGTTCAAGCCTGGATTTGAGATCTTTTGATTTTTGAATGCTCAGCTGAGCGGCTTCCTTTTCTATGAGTCCAAGTTTGTTCAGAAACTGGGTCTACATTTTTCAAGCAAAACGAACGAAAAATCAGTCTTCTCCTTTAGAAAACGACTTGAATTGTTTTAAGATTGAATACAAAACATGATAGGGGCAAAATGTCTTAATATACTATTATTATGATAGATAGAAGGGGCATTATACCCTGCCACGCTTCATGATTACTTATACAATGTAATTAATATAAAATGAATGTAGGCATTTATAGTATACTAATACACACTTAGAAAAGATCTTAACTAACTTCTAGTTAGTTCGAGCTAACAGATTTGGGTGTTAATTTCAACACGATTACCAGTTCATTTCAAAATGTTTGAAGGTGAGGAAATATGTTGGCGTGCACGTGAAACACTACTGTCTGTTAATATACCCACGCCAAATAATGTTACAGTTGACCGAAAATCGTGTAAAGAATTTACACCACTGTATAGTATGCTAAATTAGTGTTACAAAAGTAAATGAATTGTCTCAGGTCAGTAGTTATAGAGGTTGGTACCCATACAGAAGGCCGAGGGTTCGAATCTGGGTTTTTGCATTATTCTTTTAATCAGTTATTCACGTAACTACATTCTTGGTTAAATATGCAACACAGAAACAAGTAAACTCAGTCTAACACATTAGTGTGTAAATCCCTAGCTAAAATCTGGGTTGACAACTATAACACCTTCTGGTGTCGATGTCGGAGTAACACAAAAAAAAGTTACAAATTAACACCTATGTGGTTTATTTGCTCATATTTTTCTAAGCGTGTACAAAATATTGAAAGAACATACAAAAAAGAGGAGCGGGTTATTAGGCAATAACTTTCTACACTGCATTACTATGAACTTAAGAGCCAGATGAAAGTAAAAAATAAAATCTACCAATTGAAAATAATCACATCGCGGCTTGCCGTCTTGAAAGTTTTCAGTGCAACAAGCTTGTTCTGCATCTAAACTACTCAATGATGTACGAATACTCGTTTGCCTGTCGCAACTAGCGTTTTGAGATTTCAAATTTTCTTCCACCAGATTTTTAGCGCAGGTAGAGTTCATCTTTACTACAATACCTTTACAATCTGAAATAAAATTCAAAACTTGCAATTAAAAACGTCGCCACATAACATTCACTCGTACATTACTTCACGTTTCGATTGCACAGTATCAAAAGCAAGTAGATACAATCTATATGATCAGTCAGTGGACATTGTCTAGATCTAAATACTCACTAGTCAGTATTTAGATTTAAATACACCAAATATATTTAAATCTAAATACTACTGAAGTAATTAGAACTAAATACTTAGAATTTATATCTTAATGTTTATCGTCAAAAGCATTTAGATCTAAATACCCAGCATTATGTCTTAGTCCAAATTTGAACCTGCGCGCCTTAAAATCAGCGGGCCAATCAGAGCTCTGACTGACCGCGAATAAAGTTTACGGCAATCAAGAGAACAGATATTTTTCTATTATTTTTAGTTGAAAGTTGAAACTTTGCTTTCGGTATTGAATTCTGGGATATCTCTGAAGATAGTTTTATTGGTAATTTAGGTTAATCAAACAATAATCTTGATTTTAATTATCAATCGTAGTATTATACATATTAAGTTTAGAGTAGACATTAAGTAGACATTGCATTCGGTCCTGCACTTTTTTCATTCTACGCTGATAAAACAACTTATAAGAATACAATATATAATAAGGTGTTTGGTATTAGGTATTGCATTTCTCGGGAGACTACAGGTGAGCCGAAGTTGGAAGATATGACACGATGATATCCAAGTAGAATGAAAAAGTGTGTAAGACCGAAGGCCATGGGAATCCATATGCCTACTACGATCAATAAACTTAATGTGTATAATACTACCATTGATGATTAAAATTAAAGTTATTGCTTGACTTACATAGATACTTACCAATAAAACTTTTTTTCCCAGATTTTCCATGTTTCAATATACTGATAGCAAAGTTTAAACTAAAAATAATAGAAAAATATTTATTCTCTTGATTGCCATTAACTATATTCGCGGTCAGTCAGGCTCCGATTGGTCCGCTGATTTGAAGGTGTGCAGGTTCAAAATTGGACTAAGGTATAAATGCTGGGTATTTAGATCTAAATACTTTGACGATAAACAATAAGATGTAAATTCTAAGTATTTAGATTTAAATATATTTCGTGTGTTTAAATCTAAATGCTGAGTATTTAGATCTAGACAATGCCCACTGACTGATGATAACTATGCGATTACCAAGCTTTCAAGCCTAACTAATGTAGAGAGAGAAAGTAAACATTTTATTTACACTGGTACACAATTGTACTTGCCTATACGATAAAGTATTGTGTGTTTCCGGTATCACATCAGGCACGTGCACCGATTGGCACCCGATGATCATTGGCCCAGTCCATTTCTGAACCCCACCAACTACTTATTTAATTTAAGGAATTCACCGTGGGCGTATCCAATAAGTGGATTATGCAAGGATAATGCCGTTAGCAGAACTTGGATGTTCCTATCGCCTTATCCCTAATCTGCGTATCTCTTGCTTATCTGTATGAGATTCCAAGGCCAGCTAGTCCGGCCAGGAATTAGTGTGGTGTGTAGCAAACGAGATGTACATTTGGTATATCAGTTAATTCAAAAAAGTTTAAAAGTGACGGGACTCATGAATTTCAGTGTAGAAACAAAGCAGAAGCCAATGTGTATAGCACCTTGAGGTGTTCAAGATTTCATTTCAGTACAACATTATACAATATTGCATGAATCTGCTAGCGGATACAGTTTAATGCATTTTTAATATATCAGTGTAATTCGGATCAAATGATAGTCCTTCATAATACTCAAGTTAACGACGTGTGATTAGCTCACATCCATCAGGATACGATGCTCGACAGATAGGTTTTTACGATGAACGCCAATGAAAGAAAAATCATAAAAATAAATTAAATTGCAATACAGTTTAACGTAAATAAAGCTAAAACAAATGAAATATTAATATTTGAAAAAATAAAATAAAATTCTACAACTTCAATTCCAAAAAGTCTTAAACTTCAAATGTACACCTGATTTGTACAATATTATCATATTCGATAACACAAATAGAAATAAGCTAGTCAAATTGTTAGACCGAACTGGAAAGGAAAGTTTTTTTTCAAAGGTCAGGATGGCTTCTAACAACAAAAATCTGGAATTTGATTCCAGCGGATGTAAGGAATTTCAAAATGCCATCAAGCCAGTTCAAATGCATGATCTCAAAATGGTGTCTTAGTTTTCGCAATAACATTTATGTCTAATCATAATATAATCCAAATATAGAAAGGATTCTATTAGTCTTATTTTAAAACTAGTTACATACGGCAATTATTACTAAATAGCATACAACTTTTCATGTACTAAATATTCATTGGAAAATCTCGTTTTCTTGGTAATATTTGTTATGCTGTTAATGTTAAATATGCATTGCTAATGTTTGTTGTGTTACCGATGGAATAATAGGTTGGCGCCAAATCGGTCTAAATAACACCCTAATGAAGATTAACTAACTAACTGTCATTAAAATTACTATTTTATAATTTAAAATGTATTAATAATTACCTCTGTAAGGTTGACACAATGCCTTTGCGTTGCAAGTTAATAAAAATATAAGACACTGAGAACTCTAAAAGGTCTGATACTGCCACTGCGGCACGTCTGAGCTTTTAGCACAACACGGGACAGCGTATTACTAGCAACTAATTCTCCAAGTGTGCTCGAATAGATCAGCTTTATGTGCAGCAAAACGACTGCCTGCTTGTAGGGGACCACCCTTTAACCAGCATGTCAGGGAACCCTTCCCCAAATAATATAGGAGGTTGCACCAACTTTCAAAAAGCAATGTACTGAAGTTTACGCGCCTTGAACACTGTATCGGTATCTGATAGACGTCTAGATTTAGGGGAGGGAGAGTGGTACGACCTAAGCAAACTTGCCTTTACTATGACGCTACATAGTAGATGCGCTAAAACTAGGGGAGGAGGAAGTAAAAACCTTCGTCTTAAACGTCATTGATGGGTGCCCCCTAATACTTCTAGCTAGCAAGCATTCACTCACTTAATCCTAATATACCTACTAGTTAGCAGGGCTCGGTCTCGACTCTACCAAAATCACAGATGGCGTTTGTCCCCTACCTGCCTTGCTTTTTTCTATTTTCGGTATCCGTATAATAGAGCAGGAAGGGAAGGAGACTTGCATAACATGGGGGGGGGGGTACACTTTAGATGAAGGGAAGTCTCGATACAACGTTAACTCTGGCTGATGTAAAGCATACGGAGATACGGAACATAGAAATATCAAATATTGAATTTTTGAGCAATTTTTGTGCAATTTAACATGTAAAACAAGGAGCATAGAAGCATAATATGATAATTAAATGCAGTCAATGAAGATTATGCGCCAAGCGCCAATGCTCACCATACTCGGAATAAAACCACACACACCGCAATGAAAGCCACAAATACTCCGTATTAAATGCCATGCTTCAGCAGCATTGTTAAAATCGGTTACACCCTTTATAATGTGTGTGGATTAAACTCGGGAGTAGGGCCGTAATATTGTAAAACTATTGTAAGAATTACATTAAGTTGTAATTGTAAATTACAATACAATTACGATTCATACTTTTGGTGCCTTAATTAGACCCCTAATTCGGATTAAATTACTTACTTGATATTAACCATGATAACTATCATGTAGATACACGATTTTAGCGTAAAACAAAGGCTCAGAACACAATAAATTTGATATTGTATTGTAATTGTATTTACAATTCCAATTCCAATTGTAAATGTAATTTTATAAAAATACAACTACAATTTACAATATCACGGCACTATACTCGGGAGCGACCAGGCCATAAGTACTGCTTACGACTGGCCATAAGTAATTTCGGAAAATTCCCGATGAGCCTTCCAACAAGTGGGCCCCTTGGCCGGAAAACAGTAGTACTACTAAAACTAAAATATTAGGATGCTTAATCAAATACGTTAATAATCATTCTTGCTGTCCATAGGATTGTCAGAGGTTTCGGAATTCGAATTCCGTGACATATTTTATAAAATCGTAAAAACAATTATCATGCTAATTTGGTTTTCCAAATCAGCTAAAGTTTATCATAGTATGCCACTGGTAAACGGACTTTTCCTACCCGGACTTTTCCTACCCGGACTTTTTCTACCTACGACCTTACCTAGGACTTTTCCTACCCATGATCATGAAACAAAATACAAGTATTACTATTTATGAGTGTACCGTAATAATGCGGCAGTGTCAAACGAATGTATTAAATTATTACTAATATAAGAATAAATGCTTCATTTAAATAAGTTTTTATAATTAATAGCGACTATTGTCTTTAATTAATTATGTTAATTTACGTAAACTATCCCTAACATTAAAACTGAAAAAGATGGTGTAAGACAACACTCAAAAGTATTACATATAATCTACATGAATTGATAAAGGACGAAAGAACAGCAAAAGATGTAGGTAATAACGTTGTATTCTGTGGGTATATCTTTGCGCGATGTGTAGTATTTTTTTGTACATGGGTAGGAAAAGCCCGGGTAGGAAAAGTCCGGGTAGGAATAATCCGGGTAGGAATAGTCCGGGTAGGAAAAGTCCGGGTAGGAAAAGTCCAGGTAGGAAAAGTCCTGGTAGGAATAATCCTACAACCATGCCACTAAGGTGGTAATTGGTAATATACATATAATACAAAATAAATAAATAAGTTTTATTCTGCTTACTTCCCATTATTACTACAACACTACAGCAAAAGTTTTTTTGAACGCGACTTCGTGCAAACAGATTTTACTCGGTATACGGCCACATTCCTCTTTGACATTTTCCTTCCGGACATTTTCCTCCCAGTATCAAAATCACACTAATTTAACTAGCCTTCCTTTTCAGACAATTTATGCATTCATATACGATCTTGAAAATAGCAAAAATTCATAAACTGAAGAACGACAAAAGATGATTTGCAATTAATTTATTTTATGTGTTAACGTTTATTATATACAAAAACATTTTTTGGAAAGGAACACTATGTTAGTGATGTGATTTTAATACTGAAAGGAAAATGTTCTCAGTACGAAGTTGGGAGGACAATGTCCTGGAGGAAAAATTCTTACAACTATTTTACTCATCGAGCTCGAACTTAAAACCCAAGCTTTATGATTTTAATAAACGCGAATTTTTGTTAAAATAAATTCTGTAAAGATTTTGCACAATCATATTATAATATGATTTTGAAATCAAATTTTGCTATTTTTAAATCTATAGTTTGCATTACTTTTTCAATTATGTTAATTCCGGGACATTTTGCGTCCCGGGCAATCTCACCCCGTGTTTCGTCACTCGAAGCAGTGACCTAAATTTATATTCAATTATCTGTGTCTATTCAAAGTAAAGCACGTAGTAATATATTCATAATATTTAATTTGTTTGTTTTGTACTATGAACCTACAGTAAGCGTCATGTCAACTCCGCGAATGTAAATGCGGTGTTGCCGTAAATTATTTTTACATGTTTGGTAGGACGGTGCACATTGTAAATACAAATGCAGTGTTGCCGTAAATTATTTTTTCATGCTCTCGACACAATCTAACTATCTGAATGCATTTTTATGATGTAAATATAAATAATATTAAGTATTCACTCAACCAAATTCTACCTGCCTGATTGGTTGATAATTTTCCTAATCTCCTAAAATTGGTAATGTAAAATATTGTATTTTTCCATGACAGCTTCTGGCTGTCTCCCTCCACTCTCGACCTAGATTTATTCCTTGTCTATCTGTTTCATAATTAAGTACAAACCAGTTCATTGTAATAATATTTATCCCGCTTCGTCTCTTTATTATAAAAGTTTTAATTTAAGGTAAAATATCTATCAAAATCACTTGCAATCTAAACCTTTAGCTGAGTAGTCAGGCATTGAATTTACGACTCTCTTTCAATCTCTGTAGAGGTAAACACTTGCATTTCTATTGTCAGGCAGTAACCACATCCTGTCTTTCTCTCTAAAAATCTGTAAATTACTTAATCAAGTCAAGTCAGAGCAATAGCTCTCATCATTTTGCTTTCAAAAATACTTCGTTTTATTCTTCGTTTTTCATTGTTAAATAAACCAGTAGTTTTCGTTTATTAAATCGTCTCAGATCTACTAGCATTTATTTAACGTGCAGCGAAGTCTACCTTACAATTACACAAACTCAGCACTAACTAAGCACATATCACCTCAGCACACCAACATCATCTCAACATCCCCACATCCGCCATCATTTTCTCTACCGATCTTAGTCGCCAAAACAACCTGGGACATAAAAATAATTGATTCCGGGACTGTCCCGGAGTTTCCGGGATACCTAGCAGCCCTAGCTGTCCAGCCTTAATGTTTGATTATTAAATCCCAGCTTTTTTCAAGTTTTGGTTAATTTTCATGTTTTTAATAATTATACAGGCTGAAAATGTTTAATTTTTGACAGAATAATTTAAACGGTACCGTGTATCAAACGTTTTGAAGTGCTTACCACAAAATTGCTTATAGCCTCTATAAAATGTCAAATTGCATTATTCAGAACCAGAACAAGTATTTTTACGTTCAGTAAAAGAATTATGCATAGTAATTCTTGTTCCTGCACTTACACTAACATACACTGTGTCTCAATGAAATAGGACCACCTCTTTTTTCCGGTCTAACTTCCCCCCACGCGGGGTAACGAGGGCGAGATAATTATTTTTAGATAACACTTGACTAGTAGGTATATAAAAACTCTGGTTGACCTACAGGGGTCACTTGGTTCTGATGCAATAAATTAAAATCCGAAAAACAGGTGTCTCAAAGAAATAATACCAGTCCACGGTTTCCTTGATTCAAACCCTAATATCTGATGAATGCGTAAATGCAAAAATTTGAAATTTGATGCACACCCTATCCAATATAGTAGTCATAAGTACAAGCATTCACTTTTGTCAGTGTCACTACAGCTCTGGTAGCAGGGGAGAAAACGAGTTGACCTCAGGTGACATTCTTACACTATAGAGTTTATATGAGAAGGGAGTAACTCGTTTCACTGAATCGTCGCTCAAAGGCGTGATTCTGACAGAATGACATGGAACATAAACGCTGAAAACTTCTCTACAAATTCATATGACATTCACATATGAGGTCACTCGAGGTCACTGTACGAAGTCACGAACGGAGCTTAACGCTTGTGAAAAGTATGAGGTCGGCAGGCGGAGTAGGAGCAACGCGGCATTCATTTGCTTGGGGCAAGGCATGTTATGGATGTTATGCATGCGTTTCAGTGTTTTTTTTTGTTTATGTTCTAGGTTCTCGTCTATTTGCAGTATACAAATTTATGAAGAGCGTACATAGTCCATACTAAACAATAACTTTAATCATAGGTTCCATTCGTCAAATGCACTTTATTTTCTTAATTCTTCCAAGGACAAATAATTTAATATGAAATGATTTGTGTTTTAGATATAGGTAATTAGTTTTAAGTAGGATACTTGACCATGATCAGAAATGTGGGTATTGCGCAATTATCAAACAACAAAAAATATATAGAAAATATTTGTTATGAGAGGTTTTACTCAGGAGAGAATTAGGAGAATAAATTTAATCGGATTGTATTCACTCAAGAGTAAAGTTATCCCCAACTTATTCTCTCTCTAAGTGTTCACAGTTGTGGTAGTGTTCAAAGTTATATGGTTGCTCAGAGCAACAAGCATATAATTTTATTAAGTATACCACATGCACTGTATACAGACTCCTCTGAATCTACACAACCGCTGAACTGCATACAATCCTTTTGACATATCTATGGGGCCCATGGGCCCCGAATAGTTATACATAATCAAGCCTATTGACATACTTAAATAGGTACCTAGGTACCTACCTAAAAAGTAATACATAAATGAAGTATACGACTGGTAAGCTATGAATATTTCGACTTGATATACTACCGACTGAACACCAAGCCTATTGCTACCTGGACGTGGGTGTTCTAGAGCTTATCTTACTAGTTAGCATATCAGCCTTTTATGCTGGAACTTCATTACTATGGTAGCCTTACTGAGGTAACTAACTACAGTCACGAGTTTTTGACAATCATCTCCATTACAGCACTGTTTAGTTGCTAGAGTAGTGGAGACGATGTAACGTGTTTGTATTGTAACCTCAGTAAAGCACGGTACTGTAGTGAGTAGTAGCGATGTTAGTGGAGATGGAACAGTGCTATTACATTGCAAGTTCAGTTAAGGGTAGCCAATGCACATTCAGCTCAGTCTAGTGCCGAAAATTGTTTTCATTGTCTGAATAATAGATTATCGTGTTGACGATATCAAATATCAAATTTATAGTTAAGTAGTAATTATTAGCAGTTCTAAATACGAAGGTAAATAATACTCATAGCCGCTATTCAAACTATAAGAAAATTTTCGAATTCTAACTTTAACTTAAATGACATTTGGAGTACTTCTAACTACGTCGAGGTTTTTCGGAAAAAAATTTCAAAAACATTGAATCAATGACAGAATCACAGCTACCAATAATAACAACCAAATCATATCACTTCGATACAACCGTCATTGTCGTGTTCCAGATCAACCTTATATTTATAGGACAATTTGAGTGCAAGAAACGATGAGTTTCTAAATCCTATAACATAAACATAACGATGCTCGTATAGTAACACGTATTAACATCTACAACTGCCTTAAATAGTTTTTTTATGCATACGGGTAAAATAACAATTAACATGAATGTCTGGTAATTTAAGTATTACCAAAATGAAATAATACTATGAAACTCGTCAAAAGGTCAAAAGGTCAACTGGCCCCTTGGCATGGCGATGACATTGACTTCCCCCGCTCGTGGTGGCATATATTTTTTAGGATTTGTTCGGAACACGACCAATGCTCGATGGTTAGGTGTGGCTGGTGTGATGGTTTACTGTAGTAACTCTGGTTTACTAGGAAATATTTCCTAGTCGACAGTTTTACTGCAGTAAGTGTACCTACTACACATGAGTTAACTACAGAACATGGTTCAGTGGAGATGGATTCCATTCGTTTCTATGATACCTTAGTAAACCAGAGTTACGCTACCATAGTAGTGGAGCTGGCCTATTAGTCTTTCCCATATTAAAAGTCTCATATTGCCCGTTTCTCATACTACACTCCTTGTTGCACCCATCTCATTCCATCTCACACATCACCGCGCTTCGACTACTCAACTCTTTATACCACTGAGTTATTGGGCTCCCTGTACCTAATAACTCGGGCGTTTATCAGCATATCTTCGACAGTTTCACTGGTGTACCTAGCTTTATCCATCATTTTAAGCAGAGGGCTAAAGCAAACAAGCTTAACAATTTTTAAATTGGCCGGTAAATCGAGGTGGCTGGTAATGCCGGTAGGCTTGTATATTCTACGACTTTGTACCGGAACGACATTTCGAAGTACGACATTGCGTAGGCGACATTAAGTACCCACGACAGTACGTAGTCAGACAATTCACAGTGTACCCTCCGGCGCAGACATGTCGTTGAACGACATTACGTAGAATGTGTTTCGGCGTTGGACAATGAGTTGAAAAAAAATACGTCGACAACCGTTTTTGACGACACTGTAATTAAGTATTCAGAAATAAGCATCGAATATTTTTATATTAATTTTCAAATCAATGAATTCTTTGCATTACTGGCACAGCGACGAGTAAATAATACTAACAGGCTATGATAACAGTAGTAATATGAATGAGCACAAACAATATTCTAATTTGGCATAATTCCATCAAATTCTATACAAATGTATAGTTTTAATTTACCTTACGCATATCGGCAGCCGCTATTATTACTTTCATTTAAATTCTGGCTTCGGCATAACATATCTATTCTAAAACAAAAATACTTGGAACTAAAGAAAACTTTGATAATTTTTATTTTATTCATTTTTTAAGAAAATAATTCTAGCAGAACACTGTAATTCAGTCCGCTAGTACTATTGAGATTGCACTTTAGAGTTTTAGCGGAAACATGAATACGTGGTTGGCAAATAGATTTTTCATACCAATTATTGTGTATGTTAAGCAGTTACGACGTACCTATTGTTTTTTAATCAAAACTATTTATGTATTCATGATGTCAGCTGGGTAAGGTCTTATTGTTTTTTATTTTATTTACGAAATATGGTAACATTATTGTGTTGTTTGGTGTTTATATTGCCAAAATGTTTATGCACATAGTTTGCATTGTTTGATATTACTTGATAAATTAGTTTCTTTATATGTTGAAAAAAATAAAATGCACATTATCATACTATAAGTAAATAAGTATTACGTATACTGCCTAGTGAGAGAATTTTTCTATCCGCACTGGAGTACGGTCTCAATTTAAATGAAGTCGTTATTCCCTGCACTCCTCATTTTTGTGTTGTTTGTATCACATCATTTCCGTTATTACTGCATGAAACAACCACGCAATGTCTAACGGCGTAATGTAATTCGATGTAATGTCTAGCAACGTAATGTCGTTCGACTTACTGTCTCCCACTCGATGTCTATCGACGCAACGTCGTCTACTCAATATCTATTCGGCGCAACGGTTTTAGGGGAAATGTCTTTCTGTGGAATGTCGTCGACTTAATGTCGTTCCGGTCCAATGTCGCCAGACCATAGAATGGACTCACTGCTCTGTTGACTATAGTGGCAGGGATAGGTGAAAGAAATACGACCTTGACCGAAATAGTGCTGTAATTTAACATCTCCCGACACACAATTATATTAAGCCCGATTCGATGAGTCCGCTGAATCAGCATAATTACGTACTGTAAAAAATCGGTATTCAAGTTGACATAATTTGTAAATGAGGTTGTTCTTGCTTTCCTTTATACAGCACTACAATAAAGATATCAGGTGATTAAAGACACTACATATAATATAATAGCAATCATTCGCTGGTCTCATAGAATTGCTCACAATCATTCTTATAATAGTGACAGCTGACAGCTAAAAAAAATATAATGCATATATATTCATTTTAACAAATACAAATTTTAATTTTCTTAAAAATTTCATTGTAAATTATAAAACTTTTGTTTGTTTACTGTGTCTCTTGGCAAGTACTATTGTATAGTACCAGCGTAAATAAATGCATTTACTTTCTCTCAATATTTTTGTTAAAATGTGTTTTATTAAATAAATTAAATAATTAAGCAAATGAGATTTTGTTTATCTAATACTTCATTATGTCTTCGCAGAAAACACAAAGCATCTTCAATGTCGGTTTTAACTTAATTTTAATTTTGGTTCTCAAATTAATTTTACGTGGGCACTCACTGAGGCTGTCAATTTAAAAATTAATATGAGCTTAAAAAGTTTTGAAAAATAAACTTTTCGTCAAGTTTTATGTTTAGCTATCAGTCAAAGTAAATTATTGAGGTGCCATACGAGTTACGAGGCTCCCAAGATTTGTATTTTGTCTGATATATTATTTGTTATGCAGTGAGCTAATTCTAATTACCACCGTGGAAACGACAGGCGTATGCCAGTCCATCTCGTACATAATAATATGTGGTTTCGTGACCCCATAATATATATGTGGTTTCGTGACCCCATAATATATATGTGGTTTCGTGACCCCATAATATATATGTGGTTAGTATATAGTTAGTATATTTATAGTAGAATAGTAGGTTTTGCTAGTCCTGTGCGACTCACGAGTCAGTTTTAATACGATACCTATGACTTTTCCTACCCATGTACAAAAAAAAGAAACTACACACCGCCCTAAGATATATCCACAACTTCCGTATTGTATTAAAACCTTGAGTTATTTTAAATAATATAGACTTGCTAGTATAATAAATTTATTACCGCAGTAATTTCTAATATTAAGACTCAAAATGCATATAATATGCGACTTTGTGAAAACTAGTAAAAGTAATAACATTATATGCTAGTTTGAAACTGCCGTGTTATTACGGTACATTCATAATTAGTTATACTTGTTTTTCGTTTCTACATTAGTTATGGGTAGGAACAGCCCGGGTAGGAAATGTCCGGGTAGGAAAAGTCCGGGTAGACAAATTCTGGGTGGAAGAATTCCGGGTAGGAAAAGTACGGGTAGGAATAATCGTTAAACCAGTATCAACTATCACCGAGACAAATATTATAGCACCCTCATATCTCCTGACACACAGCGGTAGGGAACCTGGTTGTATGATTTTGAGTTAAATCGACTGGTTTTTAATAAAATCCAAAAGACGCTTTTGCGTCTACTTTCCGATTTCCGCTTTCCCCTTCCACTTTCCTGTCACTGTGTTGGGTTACCCCACCTATATTAAGCCCTTAACCCAGGAGGTGCATGTAGATATACATAGAATATAGAAGCTCACTACGCACATTAATTGTGCTACTTGAGAAAAAAATAAGTCCTTAAAAACTTATAAAACTTAAAAGCCTTGCCACTGTTCGTTAGCTCCTGTTATGCCAAATACTGCACAATACCGCGCCTATGGATTCTTACGGATCGGATAAGCCGGATCGGATAACGGATAATTCGGATAACGGATCGGATCGGTTGGCCGTTTTATCCGAACTTAGTTCGGATCGGATAATGATTTATCCGATCCGTTAGGTACTTGAATCGGATCGGATAGCACAGATATCCGACCGGATAGGGCAACGGATATCCGCGGATATCCGAAATTAGAAATTGTATCTTTTTCTCGTCTTTAAAGATTAAATAGAACAAAAATTGGCAATTTTTTGCTAAGTTAAAAGTTTTAAAGCTTAAATTTTATGTTTCTTATATCATTGTAAATTAAATTTTTCTAATAAACTGACTGCAAAAGGCGTTTCAGAAGGGACTACAGTTTAAACCTATGTTTTAGCACGACTGCGCAGCTAAACAAAATTTAAAATTATGGTTTTTAATTAACTTCAAAATAGTTCTATCCCTCTGCATTGTTATTATTGTTTACCTTTACACTCATCATATAGTATAATTCTAATGACTGTTAACACATTAAATTACTGAACTTATCATGGCGCTATTTTTTAACTTTTTCACATATAATCGGCGAAGAAGCAAATTAGCATATTTCCAAAAATATAAAATTGCGAAACCTCATTTTTAGAAATTTGGCGGCTAACTGCGGACAGTGCGGACAAACGGTGTAATTTGCAGCCGAACTACTTCAGACTTCAGGGCAGTAGTAGTAGTAGGTACATACTTATGGCGGTTATTATATAATCGGTACAGGTTGGTCTGGCGATTAACAAGTTGGGCTTACCCTTCTGGTTAAGCAACAGTCAAGCTCATTCTGAAATGGATGGGTGGCCTTACCGATAATCCTGCAGGGCTCGGTGATAAGTACGCTGCAGGTCCTAGAGAGATTGTGTATAAATGTTATTTCTCTATGGGCTTTCTAGAGTTCTATACTTCTGAGTTTCTATGGTTCACTGGTTGGCATAGTTGGATTTAAATTTCTAGTGTTTCTCCAGTGGTACATTAAGTGAATGAAATTTAATCCTATAACTAGCCACTCGAACCTTGGGAATACACAGAAATTTGTTCTCTAGAAAAAGGGCTCGAGACCTTCAATTGTGGAGGAACCTCGAGTCTCAGTGAAATAATAGTGAAAACTGGGCTTACAAGAGATGAAATCTCAAATCCTTAGGGATTCTACCCAGATACGAAATACTATTATTATTATGGCTCAATAAACTGCAGATCCTGTAGTTTTTGAATCAGAGTATGCCACACTATGCTCCTTATGCGATTACTACAGAACGATGCGGTTTTTGCTTGAAAACATTTTTAAACAAACGCGGATTTGCTTTTAGAAAATATTGAAAATTTTCAAAAATTCGCTTTTATCGACGATATGTATTTTGTAATCCCATTCCTAACAAAGTACACTAACTAGTTTAAAATGACATGAGCTTTATAAATATTTTAGAATTATTAGTGCTAATATTTTCTTCAAGAATTCACTCTTTGTTAGTGTATTTTCCGTAAAACACAGTTTTATATTTTCTGAATCGGATAATTCGGATATCCGCGGATCGGATCGGATCGGATACGGATAAAGTTCAAAACGGATCGGTTGGCTATTTATCCGATCTGCAATGGGTTCGGATCGGATACGGATAAGATATTTTTATTCGAATGTCTTCGGATAGGATCGGATATCGGATCGGATAGACGAATATCCGATCCGTAAGAACCATAATACCGCCCATCAGTATACACCAATCAATAGGAAATTAAATTTTCTACATTTTGAAACCGCATGTATCGTTTTCACTTTTCTCAGTGTTTGGTACTGTGGGTTATACTGCCAACATACAGTTGATTTCGTATCAATTTGCCCAGTTTAGACCAGTGATTTGCAAATGAACTGCAAAACAGGAACTAAATACCTAATACAGGGTGGGCCATTTATTTCCGAAGATTCTAACAGGCAATAAAAGCCAAGTTTATTGTTCGATTATAACGAGCAATATACTAAAATAAAGACAATTTCTGGGAGATTTGTTTGACACCTCATTCATCAAAATCGATTAAGAATAAGTTGCAAAATGGCATAACTAACAAAAATCACAGTTTTTAGATTTTTTGGTCAATCCTAAAATTATTTTTTAACAACTTTGATTTAAAATGGAAGCGTGAAGCAATGAAGACTATACCGACGGAAAAAATCTGGCAAACATCTCAAAATTTACCAAATTAAATTTTAAAATTTAAAAAATCAAAAATTTTGAAATTTTAAAAAACATAATTTTTAAAATCAAAATTTTTGAAAATTTCAAAATTTTTGAAAATTTCAAAATTTTTGAAAATTTCAAAATTTTTTCCAGATTTTTTCCGTCGGTATAGTCTTCATTGCTTCACGCTTCCATTTTAAATCAAAGTTGTTAAAAAATAATTTTAGGATTGACCAAAAAATCTAAAAACTGTGATTTTTGTTAGTTATGCCATTTTGCAACTTATTCTTAATCGATTTTGATGAATAAGGTGTCAAACAAATCTCCCAGAAATTGTCTTTATTTTGGTATATTGCTCGTTATAATCGAACAATAAACTTGGCTTTTATTGCCTGTTAGAATCTTCGGAAATAAATGGCCCACCCTGTATAAAGTAAAAACCTCACTTTGTTGAATATTTACCGCATGTAACGTGACAACAGACCCCGCCTGCTGCTAAAAATCTTAACGTCACCCCCTGCATTAAATCAACTTACATCTACATAGTAATGAAATTAAAATATGAGTAAGGGGCACCGGATCAGACGCCCAGAATTGTGTTAGGCTAATAGGTACATTGGATTCTGGCCCTTGACAAGGCTGTGTATTAGAGCGTGAACTATCATAGTAATAGAATTATGTCTGATTTAGTTATTCAAAGAGCTTTGAAACCGAGTATACGTTTAAACTTATAAACTAAAATGTTTATAACAATTTATAACGAAATTTCTTCAATCTAAATATGTACGAATAGTTCCTATTATTGCAATCTAATCATGATTATAATTTTTTCTTAATAATGAAATCCAAATCGGAATTGTATTATTGCTTAGTAATAAAATCCAAATAAGGATCTGAATGTGACTTCATCCTAACAATGAAATCCTTTAAATATAAATATTTCTTATTAATGCAGTCATTTAATTACAAATTATTTCCTACAAAAGAAATCGAAATTGAATTCTCATTATGCCTCAGTAATGAAATCCAAATAAGAATTTAAATCTGGCGTTTTTCTAATAATTAAGTCCTTTGAATCTTAGTATTTCGTAATAATGCAATCCCATTATTTCTTAGTAATATAATCGAGATCCGATTCAGAATATAATTATTCCTCAATAATGCAAGGTAAATCAGAATCTGAATTTGATTTTTTTCTGTTATTGAAATAATTTGAGGCTTTGTTTTTCATTTTAGTATCTCTTTATTTAATTGAGCAGATCTATGCTAACCAGAGAGACGGCCTCGCCACCCAATTATCAGGGACAATTTTAAAGCCTGGTGTACTGTTAAAGCTTTTGCATGCTTAAACCATTTTTTTCAATATTTACTTGGTTATCAAATATCAAACCCTGAAACGTGTAAACCAATTCGCAATGACGTTTGAACTTATACTAAGTACAAATTCATTAATAAATTGTAATTTTGGTATCTTACAAAAATTTGCAAAAAAATACACAAGAATCTGTATTACCTGCGATATGATAAACCATTTATGTAACTTGGTACTGTGTAAACATACTAAAATTTCATAAATGCTGTTATTTTCCGACCATAGGACGGGCCGGGTTACTAGCATTCTTATTTTTTTAATATATCGCTTGTTATATTAGGCGAATAAGTTGGGATTTTGTAACTAATCAGAAAGGGCAAAAGGAAGTGGCCAAGTCTGTATTCAATGTTTATTTTGAATGGTAACCAGACTTTTCTTACCTGGACGTTTATTACCTTAACTTTTCCTACCCAGAATTTGTCTACCTAGGCTTTTCCTACCCGGACGTTTCCTACCCATGTATGCACATAAAAAGAAATTAATCAAAGATATACCCACAACTTTTGTATTGTGTTAAAACCTTGAGTTACTTTAAATAATATTAACTTGCTAGTAAAATAATCTTTCCTATACTTTATTACCGCAGCAATTGCTAATAGGACTAAAAATTTTTAATAAATAATTTAATAATGCATAATGAATACATTTTACTACGTAAAATTCAGCTCTTTGGCTTTACAGCTAATTGTGTTAATCCCCTTCAGGGCATTTTATTTATTTTACAAGATATTAAGAAAATAACGTTATTATACCCCCTCGTTTTTTTTCGTCCTTTATCAATTCATGTAGATTACATGTAATGATGTAATATTTCTGAATGTTATCTTACGCTATATTTTTTAATTTTAGAGTTAGGGATAGTTTACGTGAATTGACATAATTAATTATAGACAATCGCCGCCATTATTTATAAAAACTTATTCCCAATTAAGTATTCATTATGATTAGTAATAATTAAATAAAATCGTTTGAAACTGCCGTGTTATTTCGGTACATTCATGAATAGTTATAGTTGTTTTTTATTTCTATATTGTCATGGGTAGGAATAATCCGGATAGGAAAAGTCCAGGTAGGAAAAGTCCGGATAGGCATATTCCGTTTACTGAATAGTTCTGGCAAGAAAAGCCCAGGTAGGGAAAGTCAACCACCTGTTTTGAATATTTTTTGCCCTTTTTTTTAAGTGTCAGAAAGCTTATTAAATTAGTAAAATGGTGATTTGTGTAAAGTAAGCGTCACCATTCTTGAAAAATGCATTCAGTCATTCAGGTCAGAAATTTATATTTTCATGAATTCTGTTTAAATTGACGCCAAATGGATAATCAAATGATAATGATATTAATTAAGGTGACCTACAATGACCAATTGAGACCGGAAAATTAAAAAGTTCAATACATTTTACCTTTGCAGGTCAATAGGGCATTTAAATTAATAATAGTAGCATTTTAACACTATTTTACTGAAATTGTTGAACATTCGTCAATTTAAACTGAATTCATGAAAATATCAATTCCGTGACCTTTTTTATCTTTAGATATGTCAAAGGTCAAAATAATTGTAAAAAGTGTCATCTATAGTTCTTAGAAGTATTAGTACCACGAACCTACCAAATTTTAAAAAATTCAATAAAAACCAAATTGTTTTGATAATTTCATGTGTTTTGGAACTAGATTTTTGGCGCTAGCTTTCTGGTTGGCCTGTTTTGTTTCTATCTCAAGACATTATTGCAAACGTTTGTCATCTGCGATTTTGATAATTTAGCTTGAATATATGTAATTTATAAATTGAAGTACCGCCACATTTCTGACTTCCCAGGCCCGTGTACTATTACAGAAAATACGGTACTTCACAAGCGTACTGCTATTACTGTATTAATTTAAAATGGCGTTGAAGTTCTGTAGTTCTATTTTCCTATACATTTTAACGGAACCTAGTTTTACAGAGTCAGAATTATTTTGTATTTATGCTTTGTTGACGCTGTTCCTTTTTTGTAATTAAAATTAATGCCACAGTATAATAGAGGTTAGACATATCTAATAATGCTGAAAGTTTTCAATTGGTTTCCTCATCCTTCTGTCGGTTAAGGTAATTAAGTATTGTATTTGTTTTGAAAAATCTAATTGTATTTTTAACAAAGGAGCCTTACGATGTCTTATTTCGTATACATAGTTTCTAGTAAGTAATTCTAAAATTAATGCATCATTTGTTTCGAAGCACAACAATAAAAACAATACATGCAAAACATGCAATAATATTTTTTGGAAATTATTTTCAAATTCAAAATATGTAATTAAGTAATTACTACAGCGCGTGGGACCCCCAAGCTCACATTTTCCCGGACCCCTAAAAGGTCCAGTCCGTCCGTTGGAGCGACGCAATTCCGAATAAACTCAAGGCGCTACTGAATTCAAATTAAGATCAATTAACGTTGAAACGTTCCCCGGCAATAGCTAGGAATGGATAACGCTGATTAAACTTTATCCATCACAGCCTATCGGGCTGACATCCTCCTTGTAACGCAAATTACAATGCGTGTACTACATGGGGAATATGATGTCATTCCTAACGGGGATCGGTTCTCTACAGAAGAGATTTTTGCCTTAATGTAAATCTATTCAAAATAATTCCAACTTTTTATTTTCCTAAATTCCAGGTATTCCTGAACCAACTTTATTGGAATAGAACTTGAATTCCAAGAGCACAAAAATAGTCAAATAATGTGAAATTCGCAGTATGGTTCTCTTTCAAAGAGAGATAGATGAATTTTAAAATTTTAGAAAAAAGGGTTGTTGATGTTGGCTTACGGAGTTTACAAACTTCGCGTCAACATTTCACTTAACTTTTGCTTTCTTGAGGGCAGTTTGGTTCTTGATTGATTGATTGATTGAAATTTATTAACATGTTATTTAGACCAATTTCGCGATATTCTATTTTGTATAGTAAATTACCATTTATGACCATATGATGTAATAATAGCGTTTGCCCTATAAGTCAATGCAATGAATTGTAAGCACGTAATAAACTACTAACTCTGATGAAATATGTAATAAATAGATAAATCATAAATGGTTAAACATTAACATAAACATAAACATTTTGGAAATGTGGTGTAATCATAGCAGAGCACTTTTCTTCAGTATGCAAATAATGCAAATAATGTACCAATATAATATAGAAGAATATAATAATATCAATTCAGATTTTCCAGAATCATTTTTCTACGGTGCCAAATACTTAATAGTAATGCAATTTGAAAATTGTTTCATAATATCGTCGATTATATTATAGTACCTACCAATAATACTATTAGTATTCATTGTAACGTATACTGAGTCTGCTAGGCTACCATCATTGGAGGACGGAGGACTGAGGACATTGTTAAGTTTGTTTTGAATAAAGCTATCTTTCTCTTTATATTGTTATATAGGTTAATCTAGTAAACTCCTCGGAGTAACATTAAATAATTCACTCAAGTGGAATAATCATGTTGATAATGTGTTAAAAAATAAAAAAAGCTAGCAGTAAAATTTATATGTTAATCAAACTAAGACAATTCGGATTTTCACGCTATGAACTAATGAATGTATACAAAACATTTGTTCGATCACAATTAGAATATGCAATCCCCATTTGGGGGAACAGTCTTTGTCAAAATGAGTTGAAGCGAGTTATTAGGCTCGAAAAAAGATGTCTATCAATAATCACTAAAGTACGTGTAACCAATTTAAATTATAGGATTGTACTCGAAAGTTTTAATACGAAGTCAATAGTTGACCGTATTTCCGCCCTTAGCTTAAAATTAGGTAAATCATTGTACAAATCGAATAGATTTAGACATATCCTTAACCCTTGTAAAAAAACATATCAGACAACTAGATCTAGAAATCACTTCCGAGCTGTAATCTGTAAACGGAGTAGGTACTCAAAATCAATTGTTCCTACCTTAATTAATCAATTAAATCTACTCTCATCTAAGGAAATAACCAAACTAGATAAACATTATAATAGTATAACCTAATTAGGCAACTAGTCTGTATTGCTCTTAGTACTGTCCTGCTATCTTTGAATCCAATATTCTGTTATTTCTTTCCTTGTACTGAATAACCCTAATGAGTGCTGTTTTTATGTATGCAATTAATTTGTGGGCAATAAATCATTATTATTATTAATAGGTAATTTAACCTTAGCCAGTTTATTTTTAAAAAAGGAAATGATTTTTAAAAAACTTGAATGAGTCCTATAAAATTCTATACCATTTTTCAGAGCAGAGCATTGCACCATACGTGATGAAAAGCAACATCAATTTAAATAAAATCATTACTAAAAGTTAAAACTGTTTTGTCCTGTACCCTGTTTAGCAAGTTGGAAGTGGGTAGTTCAATTTCATTATACCTGTAATAAAGTAGTTTATAAATTTTATAAACCTTGCAAAATTGTATTGATATTAAAAATTAATATACTTTAACCTTGCGTGCTCGTTCTGTTTATAAAGTTCCATATAATTATTGTGTTTGGTATAAGTTAATGCACAACATTTCAAAAGCCGATTTATAACCCCTGTAACTACACGCATATTTGTTTTTTTGCGAACCTTCTTAATCTATATAGTGATTTTTCATCATAGGCCTTTTTCTTTGGCATATGCATGTGCATGTATCATATCTGGTAAATTAAGGCAATTTGTGTGAGCTCAAACTAAATAAATGCAAATTTGAACTATGGAGAAAGTCACGGTGAAAGAGAACAGTGTGAAAAATGTGTGTTGGGAATGTCAACAAGTTCAGTGTGCAGACAGTCTAAGTTCCCACAAGTTACAGTTGCATTGCATAAACTAAGAGGTTCTGTTCAAATATATAACCATCACATTAATACTAATTAAGATGTGAATATAAATAACTATGACTGTTTCTGTAAACATAAAAATCAAAGATGAAAATAGAGCAATGTACTGTATACTGAGTCATTTGGCTATTGTAATTGTACAACAGTGACGAAATAAAGTTTATATATATATATATAGAACCCAAGTGAGAGCGATGTCTGATACTCTCACGGAGCACACACGGAGGCTGACTGTTTTCAAAATGTTATCAAACGAGAATACAGGTCCTTCCTACTTTTGACCTGTCCCCGTTCTAAAATCTCAAGGCTTCATACACCTATGCTGAGGCTGGGTTCAAACTTCCGTAATAATATCTTAATATTATAATTATCTCGTCACCATTCAAAATTCAAAACAATTCATGCTATTGCGTGCGAATACAGCTCATTATTTCCATGAAGAATTATTATTATTATTATGCTGGGTTTTTATTAATTAAAATTGACCATATAATTTATACATACACACCATGCCTACAGGTAGACTGTACTAACCATGCCGAAAATAGTATACAATAATTTTTGATAGTGTTTTACAACTAAGGTTTTTTGAGAAAACAAACTTAAACCTTAATCTTCTAAACTAAAGATTAAATATTAGACGAGCTCAGTAAAAACGAAGAGGTTCACGCGACACGTATGAAGCGCAGTGATTACAGAGTTAACGTTACGTGAAAGTACACTAAGGTCTATTTTTCCATTAAAAGCATAATAAGAGAGAGCATCGTAGAAGATCTATACCTCTTTAGAACAGCTTATTTTTACACTACATATTTATTATTTAATCTATCTGGCCATATATTTGACAGTACATAGATGGCTTTAACCAACTGCTGTATCTGCTTGACATCTCAATTTTCTTTCCAAAGTTAAGCTGTAATTTTTTAAATCTGTCTTCAATTTTTACAGAATTAAGGTTCTTACAAACTAAGTTATAATTAGTATTACTTACATATGCATTAACAACTATTCCTAGGCATTTCTTTTCCATTGATACTATTTTTTTCATTTATTTGGTAGGCCTTATTGACTCCATACAGTAGAAGCATAATCTAAATTAGGTCTTGTATACACTGTGTTACCAGTTATGTAATAAATTTTTGTCGATTACAACCAGAATGTTTTAATTTGCTTCAAATATAATCCATCTTTGAGGCTTTTACTAAAGGTAAATTGTTGTATGGGCTACGGCCAAATCGACAAAACGAATAAATTATAATATTATTTTAAAGGTAAATGCGTGCACTTATGAAAATTTCTGACAGTTTTGTAAGTTTGCATTAAATATTAATATATCTTTATTTTCTATTAGCACCCTCCTCAACATTCGCACACAGATAAACCCTAATCTAAACAAACCAAGAAAAGAAGTGAAAGGAAAGTTTGTTTTACAGTCTTTGTGTCCATTTGGTCAGCATATCTGTGTAGAAATTAAAGGTTGCCTGGATTAAATTGTAGAAGGATTACTGACATGGGTTTAAGGAATGTCAATCAATGCGTGATGTTCCCTTCTAATAAATCTGACTGATGAAGGCTTTTCATTTTTGATTTTGTGTGGACTGTACGACCCTTGGGTCCGTCTCTTTTGAAGGCGGATGAGATAGATGATAAGCTTGCAAAAATAAACAAAGAGGACGCAGACCCCGATAACTGCTGCCCCCACCCCAATCCATGCAAAGTAGACACCGGTTCTGCTCATGATCTCACATGTAGTTTGTAGCCTTTATAAATAAACACATCGTTAAAATTAATTATTTATTTAAAGTAAGAAGATCTGTAATAATAATATGAAGAGATCAAATGTGATAGTTATATCGAGAGAAATATCAGCATACTGCTTGATATTGCCTTCATATTTGGTTTTTACGGAACAAACTTTCTATACCTATATGCAATAATCATAAAAACAACAAATACAAAATGGATTAATTAATAATATTACCCAATTTTGGCAGCCTGGCCGTTGAAGTAGGATGAAGGCGCAGTGCTTGCGTGTCCATCAGCCATTTTGTTTTGATGAATTAAAGAGCCCACAAGGGATTTTCTACCTGGAAGTCAGCGGAGAATGTTAAATTGAATCATATGGGAAAAAATTATTATTAAAGTCTATGTATAACAATCCTGAAAACGAATATAGATGTTAACAAAGAATGCAACTGAAAGAATTAAAATCTAATGAAATCTTATTTGCGTATTTCGGTTTAATGTACGGTGTCCAGAAGGGAAATATTTATATATTTATTTTTTAGTGAACTGTAATTACGTAAGTCTTATAGCAACTATACCTAGTTTTATTTCTATAATTGTTTCAGAAAAATTGTCTCAATAACGTAATCTATGTAGCAGACGTTGGTTTAACGTTTAAAAATATTTTAATTGAATTTTGATGTTTATATTTTAGTAAATACTTGCTTTGTTTTTCCTTTGGCTTAATCCTAATTAAAAGATTTGAAGTAATCCCAAAATTGAATTCACCTGAGTAAATGTGGCTTTATTGAAAACTAGGTCCAAGTAAATAGCCGTAATACAGTAATGCATGTAATACGTAATACAGAATGTATTACTTTCCTAAACAGATTTAGTTTAAAACTCAACCCTTGTTGAATGTAAATTTTAACAACTTAAATTGACACTGATAAAACTCAAACCTTATACTTATATATGACTTAATTGGAAGTTAAATTTCACTGTGTATTAATTTGATTCACAAAAGTTGAAAAAAAAGGCGTTGGCTAGCATTCAGTAGTCCACAGATATGCTTATTAGTGTTAACAGTAGCGAGAAAAACCAAAATATCTGTACGAAGAAAGCTCTGTTTGTTTCGAGTATAAAGCACGGATATGTAAGCGCCGGCTACTGAATTGTAAGTGGGTCTTCTGGTACACGGGTCTATATTACTAAAGAAAAAAGGAAGGATCTAGAAGGATTATGATATAATCCCTGGGTCTCTATTACTACCGGGCGGAGGGCGCTGTCTTTGGCTATATGCGAGGCTTAACTGGCTTCAGAAGATGTCATTGAAATTGAAGTAAAGCGAGTAAAATAATGATGTAGGGCTATTTACCTTTAAAATGAATCTTCCATGCTGTCCCTTACAATTTTGCTTTGTCATGGTAGTTATAGGTATCCACATACTAAAAGCTATAGTGGTGATATAGCACTTATAGCACTATAATGACATGATTACTATAAGAAACGCAGTTTTTACTATTTATTTTTACAGCACAACCAAGAAAGCAACACAAGAAACCTTTACTAATAATATATTCAAATTACCAAGGATCATTTTGATCTTTGATCAAATTGTAAATAACCACTTTGTAAAAACCTAACAATGTTGTATGGGCTGACGCCAAATCGACAAAATGAATAAATTATTATTATTATTATTATTATTATTATTATTATACCTCCAAAGGCATTACAAACTGCAGGAACTGCAATATAATTTAGTTGTGTAATTTACATATTATATGATTGGTTACCTCATATCATGTAGCTGATGAAATAATATTTTGCACGTACCTGGAAACAGAAGGAACTTTTAAAAATTTTAGCTTCAAAAATCCTTTCCCAAGGGGTTAGGGAGCTAACACAAATGGCGCCATCGAAATTCTGGATTTTTGAAACCCACCCACCCCCATTGTCACCTCCTTAACCATTGCGTAAATGGCTATCTTTAACATTACGTGTCATAATTTTACAACCGATTTTACAACCCGTGTATAATCGATGGCGCCATTTGTGATACCTCCGGGGTTAAGCACATCTATGCTGGGGTTTGTAAGGTTCCCTCCCTCCGGCATCAAACTTTCACTCATCTACCTCATTTTCCCTTCCGCTTTCCCTTGATACTCACAAGTCCAACCCAGCTGTGGTAGGTGGTAGTAAGAGGCAAACTTTAGCAATGCACTTGCATTATCTTGCTTAACCTCCATTATGAATAAGTGTGTAATTACGTAGCACAAATATAGTATAGTAGGCTGGGTGAAACTGTGGTAGCATTCCCGTACATTCACGAACTTTCACAATTATACTTAATTTTAAAACTTTCACTTTTCTCCGCCATTTCCATGGTGAAGCAACAGTCGCCATTTTTATTTTCACTTTATTTTTTTTAAATAGATGACTCTGAAGATTTTACGTAAATAAGACACATCTACGTGTATACCTATACGTAGATACTTGAAGTCCAGAAGCTTCCACATGCAATCAACACAACGGTAGGACAGGATGCACTCGCCATCTGCGCAAGTATCTTCAGTTCCCAAACTCTACTGTTGCTTTGATTTTAATTTTCTGCAGTGCAGTTGAGTTCCAAAATAAGTCAAGGGGTTGTTACAAAATATAACTATCGGACAAAGTAATATTCACAAAGAACAAAGAAAAATTCTAATTATTCTAATTTTATTATTATTAATTATACTATTGTTCAATTGTGTTTATTATGAATACAATTTATTGAAAAATGACTAACTACAATAGTATTTTTAATTTCACAAATAATTCCAATTACAACTTTAGCTCTGTTCACTGGAGGTTACTGGGAAGAGACTGAGCAAGATGCTGGTGTATTTGTTTGATCATTTAATTCTGAAGGTGAGAAGCAAGATCATCAGAAACAAGAAACTATAACCAGTTTTAACGGGAAATATTGAGCATGCATTTTACGTATAAAGTTAGTGACAATCTTAAGAGTTGGCGACAATAGTTGAAAAGTCGTTTCTTCCAAGTGACAAATTATTGCCAACTTGTTGCGTGGTATGAGTATACGTAAGCCAGACAAAAGTTATACGAGCAAACCATGGCAAAAAAACAAAATCAAGACATGTGTAGGTAGTCACTTTTAATGCATTGGAAGAAACAAGCCAATTGAATGCATTTATAGAATGAATCTTCAAAAACTGGAATTGAAAGAACTTGACTCAGCTTATCAAGCATGTAATGAGAAGGCCACGGTTGAATGCCCACAAAATTGGCCTTATAATGTGGAAGCTACACAGAGACAAAATAATTTAAGTTCAAATTGTAATATAGTTAATTTAAAAACGACAAAAATCAATTGCAAACACACTGAATATTTTTATATTTAAATTTTGAAAACCTCATGTTTAGACACAGTAATATTTATGCGTACGAAAGTATATACCTACCTATGCAAATAATTTAAGCGTATTTTAACTTACAAAAGTGCTATGTTATTATATAGATATATAAATTATATATATATATAATGATATCCTGCAAATCAATGCGCATTATAATTTCAACTGGCTCGGGTTGGTTTTTTAAAAACGGTTTTAACATAAATTGCGCATATGTCAAAAGTTGCCTAAACTTATAACTTGTGACGTGCACTTTTGAGAAGCACTTTTGAGAATTTGCAATTGGCTTTGTGCTTTTTGCTTTTTATTTTAATAAATTGACACTGGTTAATACTACCTTAACAACTTTACATTTACTTCATTAGCACAGTTAAAATTTAAAAAAAGGTGAGACCCAATTAAGTTGGGACCAACTTATGCCTGGGACCGAGTAAATATCGGGACCCGAGTTATCGGGTCGGAGTATGGTGGGACCCAGTTATTCAGTGCCCATTAACAACCAGACCAATTAATGCACTGTTTCAGTTGTCAGGGTTTTAGGTTATACTTACATTAAGGTCGGGGATCTGTAACCCGAGAGATTCGAGGCTCTTATTTTTCAGAATAGACTGCAAAAAGGAACTAATTTCATACTGTGTTTGTTGCATTACTTGAGTTCGTAAGAATTCCTAGAATGCAAAACAAATATATGAGCCTCTAGTGTTTTACAACTTTACAGTCTTCAGCTATAGTATGGGTAGGTACCTACATTTTCTTGGACTTTTGTATAAGTATAACTTTGTTAAAGCAACTAAAGTCAGTGCATAAAAGAGACAATAATCATATCGTCTGTGAAGCACCAAAATGACCCATTTCCATTTTTAGCTAAAAACATTATGTACTATCTACACAAATATTGAAATATGCCTTGAAAGCATTTAAATAGACCATTTTGCACTTTTCAAAAACATGTAAATACAACATTTTGCACTTTTCAAAAACATGTAAATAGAACAATTTGCACTTTTCAAAAACTCCTATTTAACATACGCATGTTTCTCATTTTATTTTTATGACATAGCTCATTTTGATTCAAACTAAAATTGTAAATGGGTCATTTTGGTTCTTCACAGACGATATGCATTTTTGGTCTGTTATAATTAACTGCATAAAATGAGGGAGTACTGGGCTCATTCCGTTGAAATGCAAGGCTAAATGATATTACTGTACATACATATTTAAAAAGTACAAAACTGCCTTTTGATGCTTTGAAAAATACTAAGCGCGAGTTGAATACATAGATATGAAACCACATGTTGCTGATACTTTTATACGAAGAATTTAATTGCAGAGACAACAATACTGGGAAGTAAAGAAATGGCTTAATTATCCAGCATCCCATAGGAAGGTACTACAAAAGTTCGTACCAGTAAAATAATATTCCGTTCATGGCTTATTAGGTTTTGTATTCGTCCATCTCTATACAAGTTGCTTAAGAATAAGTTTTTTAAATGCACAAGCACAAGCATTAAACGGAATAATAATATATTGTCACTGCCATCCACTGTGCAGTTTTTATTTTTTATCATTATGCTCGCGCTATTTTAACGGAGATTAATAAAACTGAAATTTTGTAATTTATTACTTATGGATTTTTACTTCAGGTTAGTTACATACAATCCAGAATTATTAGTTACTTGACAAGCGAATTAAAAATAATTTGATGTTTCTTTTCTGAATACTAGAATTAATATCTTCCAAATATGCCTATAATTTAATAACGAGATTTCAGCTGTACATACTAATTCAATCTTCAGTCATCAATCTTGCATGAATTCCTCTCTGGGAAATAATTTTGAATTTGATATATTTGTACATTAAAATTTAAAATAAGTTTTGATTCAATTCAAGAAGAATAGGAGATTCTGAAAAGATGTTTACATTGATAGGATACAGAAGTTGTTAATTTAATTCAAGAAATTAATTAAAGAAAATATAGAAACAAATAGTTCGAGAGAGTAGATAGAGATAGAAGGGGAGGAAAATAAGGACGGTGAGTTGAAAAGAAATTAAATACTGTCGTTAAGTAAAAGTACCTGTGTAAAGAAAACATGCATGCCTTATAGACACAATATGAAATTAGTTCAAGTAAATGAAATTGTGTAATAATTATATTGAGCTGACTGACAACACCAAGACACATAAATAATTACTTATAATTATTTCATAATGTCATAAGTTATACTATATGCACATACATTCTTGAAAAGAGTATAAAAACTAAAAGTAATTTATACATGAAACGCTTTAATTTCATTTCCGTCTGATATCCTACTAAAGTAGCACTTAATCCTTGGTTGTAAGTTTCTAGTACTCGCAATAATAATATTTTGTTTCATAATGGTTTCAGTGGATGACATAATACATCCTAAAAATATGATTCATATTCCAGGCTTCAAGTTTGAAAATATTGTTCTCTATAGTGTGTATCAATGAATTGGTATGGAAAATAATTAGAAGAATTTATTCATTCTGTGATTCTCAAAAATATTGGGCACATTGACAATTTTTCGATAATTTACCTCAAAGTATATATAGAAGAAATGGAACGTATCATGGATCTTAGAGAATCCATGGATTCTGGATCATAGAAAATAATATATGAGACCAGGAGTCTGTGCAATCACACGTTCATGTACCGACGCACTAAAATAAACTTATAAGACATTAAGGTAAGTATATAGTCGACGTAAGTCGTCATTCGAAAAGTTCGAATCCAGAAAATAGAAGTTTTTACATAAAGATATATATTCATATTTATATTTAAATTAAATCTATATCTATAACTATAACTATAGGAAGTTAACTATACTATACACAATATATTATTACTCTCTTGATATCAAATCAATACTCATTAGCATACATGGAATTAATACTACACAGTGCGACACAGATTTCACACCCTTACTTTTTTTACAAGTTCTGCGTCGGAAATGCACTCACTCACATATTAAAAGATGAATTTTTAAAGACAGTAGATTGAAGAGTAGTCAATTTACAATACGTATAGCTGTGATAAAAATCAATTATAAAATTAAATTATTATATAAAATAAAAAATACTTTCATATGAGATGAGAAGGAAAATATTCACAAAATGTAATTACAGCTACAATAAGGGCTGCAGTAGAATCTCTTGTCTGTTACTTGTAAGATTTTTGTTTTTTTTTTAAATTTTGCTCTTGATAAATTTTATGCATGTTAAGATATAATTTGATACAAGTTGTCTAGGTATGTACTTGTAGGTGGTAGTTTCACTTCTTATCTATGCGGATAAAGTGCTGTTGCTAGCTCTAGCTCTTCGGTTACTCACACGTCGAGCCGCTCGTCCAGAATTTTGACTACAACTTGGCTGCTGAGCAGGGCAATAAGGAACAATGGCAGGCCTGGAGAAAGCATTTTTACTACAGTCGGGGTAGAAAATGACTGGAACATTGGAGACAACAGCCCCTGGGAGGTTACTATAATCTGAATCTTTAGATGGGGCTCCTCCTCCATTGTTGGGACAGGAACTGCAGGAGCATGATTCACCAGATGGAGTGACTCCACTTCCTCCGCTCGATGACGGTCTTCCGGGAGTGGGTGAAGGGTACAAGAATGAATTTCCATTAGAAATTTCGGACTCATATGGTGGAGTTCCTCCTGGTTGTGGGTATTTTGTAACACCTTGGCCGTTATTACCTGGGGCACCACCTACAATAGATCGGAATGATAGCGTTAGAAGATTTGAAAATGACAAAGTAAGGTAAAAGCAAACATACAGGATTAACATTAGTTATTATTACCACTTGGGCCGGTGGAGAAACCTGGAGCTCTACTTGGGGATGAACCAGTAGGGGGTCTGCTACTTCCAGTCGATGGACGGCTAGTGACACCTTGTCCAATCGAAGGTGTTGTTCCAGTTCCAGAACTGCCGATGGGGTATGTATTACTGCCTCCTGAGGGGCCTGATGAGCCTGGGTATGGGGTACTGCCTGAGCCTCCTGCACCGGGCCGGGAAGAGCCTGGGTAACCTGATGATGAGGTTGGTCGTCCTGAATTAGGGTAGCCAGTGCTTCCAGGGCTGCCTCCTGTTGGACCTCCTGAGGGATAGCCGGTGACACCGGTGTTTCCTCCTGTGGGAAAAATAGATGTGAATTTAAGCTTTTGAAATGGTCTCTTATTTAGTAAGAATTTCTTTTGCCTTTTTCTGCACTCAAGGTATATAGGTCTGCCAAGAATATAATGAACACAAAATTTAGCATTGTAATTGGTAATCCTTTTACCTGTTGGTCTGTAGCCTGGAGCTCCTGTAGTTCCGCTAGACGGTCTGCCGGGATTTGGGTAACCACTGACATCATTTTGTCCACCACTTGGTCCGGTAGAGCTTCCAACTGGCCTGCCGGGGTAGCCGGTTGTTCCAGTGCTAGTACTACCGGGTGCTTTAGGTGCACCTGTAGATCCTCCAGGGTATGAGCTTCCTCCTGTTGGGGTAGTTCCAGTTCCAGTTGAAGAGCCGGGATATCCAGAGTTTCCTCCGACTGGGGATGTACTTCCTGAGGAAGGATATTTACTGCCACTTCCTCCAGATGGTCTTGTGCTTTGGTTTGGATATCCAGGGTTTCCGGGTCCAGTGCTTGAAATTGGGCCTGGTGTTGCGCCTGATCCTGGGTAAGTATTACCGGTATTGCCAGAACCAGTTGGTGTGGAACCACCAAAGGAAGGACGTCCCGATGAGCTTGGTTTCGGGTAATTGTAGCCTTAAAATATATGAAAAATAAAGTTTATACACCAATGCTCACTGTGTTTCTACGCATTACTCACATTCCAGTGGTTTCAATTTAGAAGTTGTAGCTAACCTTCTGAGGGCGTGGTTCCGGATGGGTTTCTGTTTCCTGGGTATCCTGTGCTTCCTGGTGCATTAGGTCCATTAGAAGACCCGGGGGTATTAGAGCCTCCTGTAACTTGACCGGGTGAATAGGAACCTGAAGGACCTTGTGAAGTTCCTGGACCTAGAATTTTCAATTGTTATTACATTTGTGTATCGTATAATACATTTATAAAGACATTTGTTGCAAATTACACACCACTTGGACCTTGCTGACCGGGACGACTTCCTGGGCCATAAGGGCCATTGGAACTGCCTGGACCCCCGGGACCGTTTTGACTTCCGGGACCTCCTGGACCACTTGGACCTCCTGGACCACTTGGACGTCCTGGGCCTCCTGGACCATTTGGACCACCGGGACCGCTAGGACCTCCTGGGCCACCTGGACCTCCTTGTTGACCGCCTGGGCCTAGAGTAATAGATAGTAAAAATCAATGCTAATTTATAATAAACAGTATTTAAAACGTATGTAACATAAGACAAAAACTTCTTGAGCACCTCCAATCTGCCCAGGTCTGTTTCCTGATCCGTTTGGAGCACCGGGACCACCTGGGCCTCCTGGACCATTTTGATTTCCTGAACCTCCTGGGCCATTAGGACGCCCTGGGCCACCTGGACCTCCTGGACCATTTTGATTTCCTGAACCTCCTGGGCCATATTGATTTCCTGAACCTCCTGGGCCATTTTGATTTCCTGAACCTCCAGGACCATTAGGACGCCCAGGCCCTCCTGATCCGTTTTGAATTCCAGAACCTCCTGGACCACTTGGACGTCCTGAACCTCCTGGACCATTTGGACCTCCGGGACCACTAGGACCTCCTGGGCCATTTGGACCTCCGGGACCAGTTGGACCACCTGGGCCTCCTGGACCAGATGGACGTCCTGAACTACCAGGACCGCTGGGACCATATTGACTTCCTGGACCACTTGGACGTCCTGAACCTCCTGGACCACCGGGACCATTTTGGCTTCCTGGACCACTTGGACGTCCTGAACCTCCTGGACCATTTGGACCTCCGGGACCACTAGGACCTCCTGGGCCATTTGGACCACCGGGACCAGTTGGACCACCTGGGCCTCCTGGACCAGATGGACGTCCTGAATTACCTGGGCCTCCGGGACCACTTTGACTTCCTGGACCACTAGGACGTCCTTGACCGCCTGGACCTCCGGGACCACTTTGGCTTCCTGAACCTCCTGGACCACTTGGTCGACCACCTGGACCTCCTGGGCCATTTGGACCTCCTGGGCCATTTGGACCTCCTGGACCTCCTGGACCTCCTGGACCTCCTGGACCAGTTGGACGTCCTGAACTACCGGGGCCTCCGGGACCACTTTGATTTCCTGGACCACTAGGACGTCCTTGACCGCCGGTTCCTCCTGGACCATTAGGACGTCCAGGACCGCCTGGACCACCTGGACCTCCTGGACCATTTGGACCTCCGGGACCATTTGGACCTCCTGGGCCACTTGGACCTCCTGGACCTCCTGGGCCATTTGGACCTCCTGGACCTCCGGGACCGCTTGGACCTCCTGGACCATTAGGACGTCCTTGACCGCCTGGACCTTCTGGACCACTTGGACGTCCTGGACCGCCTGGACCACCTGGACCGCCTGGTCCGTTTGGACCACTTGGACCATTTGGACCTCCTGGACCTCCTGGACCTCCTTGTGGACCGCCTGGGCCTATAAATGTAGGTATAAAAAATCAGTGTTAAGTTTACCAACCCAAAATTTTGTATTCGTGTAAAAGAAAACAGGAATATTCTTGATCACCTCCAAACTGTCCGGGTCTTCCTCCTACAAAAAATTATAGAAATGACATTAAAATAGCAACCATGCCTAAAACTATGAAAAAATAATCGTGCAATCTCAAAGTGTTAACAAACCAGGTGCTGGACTTCCGGGTCTTCCGCCTCCGACTGGTGCAGGAGTAAATCCAGGTTGTCTTCCAGGTGTGGATCCACCAGGAAATGGTGGTTGCCTACTGCTTGATCCTGGACCGCTTGAACCTGGTCCACTTGACCCTGGGCGATTGGCAACATTTTGAGCGTTTGAAGAGCCACACTTGCTTGGGAAACGAAGGTCTACCCAATTCACAACAGTGCCATGATGAACATGGGTTTCGTGAATATCAGGATTATCTTTTGGGAAGAAAACTTCAACAGGTTCTCCAGCGGGAACAGGTCGGAATCCCCAAGCATCAGAGATATAGTATGTAATTTGAGGCTTGTCATTTGCATCAATAAGACCATAACATCCATAGACAACGTCGTCAGTATGTTTGGTTTCATGATGGAACTGGCCGTTTGGCCCAACAGGCTGAACATCGTAGCCGAAATTATAAAGCCCTATAAATTTAATGCCCAAATTAAGCTCTTGTCATATGTAAACAATAACAATCAATGCAATTATTTAAGATTTCAGAGGAATATTACTCACCGTCTTGAACGTTTTGATTCAAGTATTGAGTCTTATTTTGGTCATCAATGTTTAATACAGCAATATTTCCATCACTATCGCTGCTCTCCTGAGCTGCAACCAAGGCGGAGAGGAAAGTGACGGTCAACATCCATGTCTGTAATATGAAAGAAACAATACAGGAAATTATATTATTGTCAAATTTATTTTCATCAGCTCAGATCTTCCGTTCCTTCCCTTTAATTCTAATCCCAAAAAATTTCATTGATGAGCCGCAAATTTTAATTTTCTTTGAACTCTATATCCCCTAATTTAGAAAGTAATGGAGTATATTGGTCAAATAAGAGAACGTGATCCGTCACTAATCAAAATATTAGGACAGGTTTACAATGTTTTGAGTATTCATAATTTACAATTTTCATTGAGCCCTTATGTTCTTATTATTGCCTTCACGCCAAATTCCTCCCGTCATAATACTGATAATCTTAAAGATAATTTCCCCTGATGAATTGTTGCACACTTCATGACTTAATAGATTAGCATCGATTTGAATTGCATCAGAGAGCAGTATATAGTGAATAGGAATATCTACACGTCAGTCGTCTCCCTCCCTTGGGTACTACATTTTCCACCTCTGCAGCTCAACATATAGAAACAATTCAAGATTCAAGACTCATTCAGTCGCAGAGGTAGGAACAAACAAATCAAATCAAAAAAATTTCTGAGTAATTGTTCTACATGCAGAATAAAACCGACTGCCGCTCAATATTTCTACGTGTACAACGTATAGCACCCATATACGCTTACCCATCTGTGCATCTACATATATATGTATAATTTACACAAAACTCATAACAACATTCGAGTCGACTTTGAATCGAGAAAAATACTTAAAGGGACAGAGAGAGAGAGACAGAGACAAAAATAAAAATTGACGAAGAACAATGCATGATAAACTGAATCTTTCACGCCCTTTTGCCCTGCAGTCAACGTCGGACGTCGGATCAGGACATATCCATCATTTTATGAGTCCCACTCTATGAATTTGAATAGAACCCCACATCAACACACTAACAGCAATAATAATAATGACAAAACAACAGCACATCATACCGCGCTTCCCCAGCCAATAACAACAACAACAACAACAAGGTGCACTTCAAACAGTCGAACCGATTGCCTCACCAATTTGTTACCATTATTATGATGGCTTCTTTTAATTACTTTTTCTTATCTTTACCTTTATGGACCGGACGTTGTTGTGTTGTAGTCGTGTCGTGAGAGTAACCTGTACAGTCTCCCTCCTTTGCTTACTGACTCAGTCCGTGTCCGTACACTTTACAATAGAGCATTATTATTAATAGGAGTTTATAGGAACATCTCACAATTCGTCTTGTGGGTTATCTTACAATTTATAATTTTTACAACCTCATTTCAATTAAAAATTCATATCTACTCAACATCTATCATCAATCAAATTATTGCATACTGCAATAAGTTTTGTTTTCTAATGCAAATTCTAATTTGAGTACGAGAGAACATATAACTTCATTAAGCCCCTTCCCATATACATAAATAATAATAACGTTTCCATTCATTTAGTCATTACTCATGAGCTATCTTTCCTCATGTACATAGACTACTTCATATAAGAAATAAGCATCCCTTCAGTCTTGGGTGATTTATTTATATGTATCAGTTAAACTTTAAGCCCCTTCCTGTTCATGTCCATATCATCAATTTTATTTGAGTTTAATATTATTTCGGGTTTACGTACTTACAAACGAGCTATATTTCAAACTACAGTCTACAGTAAACCCACTACTTGCGTACAAAACAAAGTCTAAGTGAAGATGTTGAATCGTTAACGATAACGATGCAAATGTGTGTTCAAGAAGAAGGCATATATAGTGGTAGAGAGCTGGCTGAACCAATAATAGTAGTGACAAACTTTATCCTTTGAATTTGTTCCTATACAGTTTTCCTATATACGCTGGCTACTATTATAGGATATGATGTTCGGATGAATTGAATAAATCTGCTGTATGTGATGACGTTTTGTGCGGTTCAGTTAATATCTCGATATCGTCCCTTTCCTGCGACCAGTTATAATTATATTTTTATACGTTTTGCATATATGCAGAAATGCAGATATATATGTAATTAAATGTCATGTAGGTAGAAGCAGGCATGTGAATGCACATATAAACCTCATCAATTTTTTTCATTCACAATCATAGCTAACAAACTGACCAAATGAATTCTCTAGTATATAATATTGCTGAGATTACTATAGAAATAGAAGTAGAAGCTCGGCTCAAATCTCTCAGTCAGATCAAAACTCTATACTCGCCTCTACTTCCTTTTATGGACCAACAAGGGACGAGTAATCATTCGGACATATTATTTCTTTTCGGCATTCAAAAATACACACACAGGTTTGACTAGTGAGACTGAGTATTGCCTGCAGTTTCCACACGACGCACAGGTCTACTACCTACCTCGAACATATAACAGTAAATCATAAAGTGAAGTGCATTGTAGTGCAGTTTCTGTTATCTGTATTGATACACGACTTTGGGTATTTAGTATTTACAGCATCTGTATCTCTATATTATACTCTCCCAGTCACTCCTCTTTGAAGCGTAATATATGGTATACTATAGCTCTATGCTTAATTGGGCGATATCACAGGTGTGCATAGCGCAGAACTCAAGACAGTCAGTGAAGGATAGTTGATAAGTTGTGGAAGTCCTGAATCTGTATGATCTTATTCTTGCTCATTGAGTTACTGTATATCCGAATGTTGCATCTTCTCTGCGAGAGAGCACAATTAAAAAGGTTCTCTGTTCTGTTCCGGACTCTTCACCACCGCCACAACAACAACAACAACAACAACAGCAGAAAAAACAAGAATAAAATTCCTTGTTCAAATTAATAATGAAAAGTCGCGGAGAGTCGAGAGTGGCATGTAAATTGTTTCAAAAATTGACTTTGATGTATGAAAAACAATCGATGACATGATCAAAAAGTATTCCATATTTCATCTCTATAGTCTACAGTCTGTCAATGCACTTAAAAGTATCCATACTTACGGTGCCCTTAAGTGAGACAGCTGTGCTATGTGCTATATGCTAAGCTCTGTTTTTTAATCAACAGTATGCACATATATTAAAGATAAAAAAAGCAGCACGACCATCAATATTCGCCATTAAAACACTGTTGACTGTGTACAGCTAAAAATTATTTACGTGCGTGCGTAGTAGTAGCTTGAGGATGGTATTCAATAACAAGTAGAAACTAAAACTAATAAAGCATAGATACTTTTTGTTTCTGGGTATATTGATTATTAAAAAAACCGTATCTTTGTTCTATACTGCATTTTGCCTTGTTATATTCTCGACAGTCTGAATACTGAATATTCCTTTATCTCTTCTCCAATTTGATCTCAGCTGAAATCAAAATTAAATTTGACCATCAAAGCCATCATCAGAATTAGAAGGAAAAAAAGTTGGCATGTTTGTTTTTCCACAAAAAACTTGGATCATAATCACGATTAAGATTTCCATACCACCAATGATTAGCTGAATGTGCTAATATAAAATTTGCCCATACTTATTACGATGGACGACGAGGTCAGTATTATACGTATATGTTATTACGGATTGGGTCGCAATTATAAAATTGAAATTTGAATAAAGATGCTTCTCAGCTTCTCAGAGTTCTTATGGATTTGGCTTGCCTAGAATATAATATGGCGGCTAACTAGAAGACGCATAGGAACTGCTCAAAGATTTTTGATTTCCTCCTCATTTTGATTTCCTTTCCATGCGTGATAGTGTAAATGAAAACTGAGCTTCTTGACATGTTTAATGCGTTCAAATAATTAAATAAGGTGTGGTTGATTTCAAATCAGAGAACTGACATTGCATTATAGCACCATATAGCCAATACTCTCAACATGAGTGAGTGCGTAAAAAGGACCAGCACCATCACCAACTCACCGACCAGCACGAGAACAAACGATAACGATGAGGTCCTTAGTGCAGTGTGGAGCCCCTCTGTCAAAAGACCCAGCGCATATCAACCAACATCAACGCGTGCATGTTTTTCAAAATCAACTTTCAAAAATTGCAATGAACCCCCGAAAGACTGCTATAGCAATATAATAGAGACTCACTGTATAAAAGACTGTGCGCAGAGCTTTGAGAGAAGTAATAATAATTATTGTACCTATAAGTTCATTATATATGTACACTCTTTAAAATCTATATGATGTGAAGTAAATTCCACAGAGTTGTATGGCTAATCGCTTATACATCTACCATCATTCGTGACATTTAAAAATCCAAATGGTCACAAAGATGATACCGCCGCGATCTCGACTGAAATTGAAATCAATTTTCTCTCCTTGTCTCTTATTCTCTCTGTTACTTCACTGACTGTCTTAATTTAATACCTGAGCTGTCTGCGATCCTTTATGATCCTTCTGATTTCCACGTCTAATTCTGCCCCCCATCTAAAAGCTAATAACTCGTTAACGGAGCTAACTTTGTAGTAACTATACAGGAGGTAGATGCGTAGTATAGATAATACTATAATATGGTCTTTATATGACTATGACGTGGAGTGGTGGCATTGGCAAGGAATTTAAATTCCTCCCATCCCGTCATTTTCCCATTTCACGATAGCACTATTACGATAATATGCAATTGTAAATTGTAAACTCTAATTGTTTATCAGGCAGACATTACAAATCCCATGAATATACATAAGGGAAGGTGATCAATGCTAATTGAAAATATTGCAAAAGCTCTTTTTTAAGCTATATACCTATAGTCAAAAGTATCTGGTTTTTTTCGGCATCTCACAAATCCAGAGAATTTCATGAGGTTTGCGTGCGTTCCTGTGACAAGTTTTACAGAGCTTTGCGAGGACTGACTGACTAACTGACTGTCAGACAGGGCGACGGCGACGGTACGGTACTTTGTACTATAGTGTAAGATGACGCAATATGTAATTCTAGTGAATAATCAAACATAAAATAATCAGCTGTGAACTTATGTATACGAAAAGGAAACATGGACATTAGATTGCATTACACACGAGAGACAAATCAGAATAAAACAACAGTTAAAAGATAAGGGGACAAAGATGATATAAGACATTATAAAGGACCAAATGCCAATAAATTATCTCCAAACTAAATTACATTTAATAAAGAAATGGAAAAAAAACATTGAATTTGAATTTGATTGTATGAGCATCTCCATTATTAATGTTCCAAGTTTTCCTCTCATAATATATGTCTTATGACTCTATTCCATGGATGCGTGTGAGCCATCATTCTATCAGTACGTATGTAAAGTACTTATATACTCCCTGTATATTATTATGTTGACATGAAAATCCATGTCATGAAGTGTCTTGTCTAATTCTTTGGAGTCGTTCTCGTATAGTTATGATTAATTTATGTCATACATAAACAATCCAGGCATGTAGCACATATGGACAAGACAAAACATATGGCGTATATATACTGCATAAATTGAATATACTGATAAAGTAGCTAGTCTATACGGATACAATAAATAATGGACACTATGTGTAAATGTAGCGATAAATTACCACGAGTAAGTATTGGAGGTAAAGTATAGGCAGTAGTCGTCGTCATTTCATGGAATTTACAATTTACTGAATTTACATCAACTTTGATGACGCTGCCTGTATGATTGTCAAGAACATAATAATTTCTCTCTAAGCTTGAAGAAGGATGACCAACGACAACGACAGACAAGGCGACTACAAGACTAGTTGTTGGATGAGTTTCTTTGCACGGCCACACGGCACGCACCCTCCATTCCCATCTGTCTCATCAGAGCTACATAATTTAATATATGGTGAATCTTCAAACTTGATACTACACCCTCTCATACTTTGCTTATATAATTGCTCATTTTGAATATGTATAAGCATCTCTGACAAATTAACACTCTCTAATGGGCTATTTTGTTCCACTTATAGCTATGTTTGTGCCTGTAAATGAAAGCGAAAACGAAGACGATACTTGTTCTGTGTGTTGGTCCTGGGCTATATATCTCTCACTAGATAAGGATACATAGCTGGGAAAAGTAGTAGTAGTAGTAGTAGTAGTAGTTATCCCGCCTATCTCTCTCTCTTTCTCTCTCAGGTGTATTTGTCTACTTGAATTTATATTTGTTGTAGGTGTCTGAAAATGCATAAGTGATATAGGTTTGAAATTGAAATAGAGATGAAAAATGCTGTGGCACATGGGATTGGGATTGGGAGGATTGGAGTTTGAATAAGTCTGAAGGAAGATGATGATTATTCTAGAGAGAGATGATTTTCAAATCAAGTTATCTCTGCGTAAGTGCCAAATGCTGTCAAGTCAAGTAAGTCTCCATACTCCATGCTGAGTGAATGAATGTGTCATAATGTGTCGTAGTAAACTGCTAACTGCCTTGCGCTTTTGATATGTTGTCATACACACTCCTCGCTGTGATCATTATTATTCTCCTATAGTATTTGTTCCCCGTCTCATTATCCACGATGTGAAAAGAATATTGAGCTGCAATGAGTATTTTATTTATTTATTTATTTATTTATTATTTAATGCCAATTCAGTTCTCATCAGCCATTCAGTTTTCAGAGGGATTTCTCATTTATGACTGACCTGACTGACAGAATGAGGTAGGTCGGAAGAATATAAATTGTTTCGTTCCTATATGTAGATTCTTCATTCTAATTGAGAGATTATGTAAGGTCTTCATTATTATTACTATGGATCTCTCTATGGAGACGCATCTCTCTCATCCGCCCGTATTTTAATATTTTATATGATGAGGATTTTTTTTTGTTACAAAAAAATGAATGTGACAGATTGCGGAATTAGGACGATAGTGGGCTGGTGATGGTAATTATTATGAATTAGTATCATCGCATCACAAACCTTTGCAACTTTTATAGTCAGTGCAGTGCGCGTCTTCTTTCATTTTTATTGCTGACAATAATCTACCAAAAAAAAAATTTAATAATCTGTCTAGTCTGGCCAAAACAAATGGCACAGGTTTTCAATTTCAATGTTTTATTGTCGCTTCTCCATACGAGATCATGTACATGTACATACCTCGGCTTTGACCCCAACAAAGGGAAAACAAATAAGGTCCGAGAATCTACATGAGTAGGTAGGTATATTTTGTTATGTAGCCCTGTGTGAAGTCTTCCATGTAATGAAAACAGATTCTCAAGATGCAGTCACTGCATAATATAGATGTGCGCTGGCCCGTCTCACTCACTCACTCACTAACTAACATGTGAAGGTAAAGGAGCCAAAAAAAATCTTTCAGTTAGTACGATCCTAATCATGTAGCACATGTACATAGTAAAGTATAGTGCTCTGCATTTGGATTTGATTTGGATTTTTGAATTAAATGAAGGTGAGATGAAGAAGAGACTGAAGGATGACCTGATTCGGGATGAAAGTTAGGTGTAGTGGACACATTTGATTCATAGTAGGGTGTTTCAGCTCAGTGTCATCACGTCATAGCTCAGTTGCTATCTTGTCAATAATTAAAAGCTCAGGTATAATTAATAAGTAATTTAATTATTCCACAGGTATACTACAGGTATAAGTGCTACTAACTTGGCATTATTATTACTACTACTACTACATACTTTACCATATCTGTACAAAACTTGAGTCAAGACATATCCTACAGGCAGGAGAGAGATTCGAATTCAATTCGTATAATTGTAATCGTAATCGTCATACGAGACGAGACGACCTTCCCATTTACCACTGTACCATTTACTATTGGGTCTCATATCACTGCTCAATCGCTCAATGTAAAACAGAAACGCTCTCCTCTCCTGACACCTGAGTAAGTAGAAGTCATTGCGGTCCGATCACTTGCACATTCTTGAGTCTCTATATCATTAGTAGACCATGCGACAATAACGACGACAACAACAACAACAGCAAGACAAGGAACAGTCTAGGTCAAATTCTACCGCCGATAAGCAAACTACAGCTAATCTAATGATCCTGTAAAATTTTTGATAATTATGCCTGGGGAACTTGCCTATAAATGTAGGTAATAAGGTACCTACCTACCTACCTACCTACCTACCTATATTATATTGTTATTAACCTTCATCCGCTCCTCAGAGTAATTACTGGGAGAAGGAATGCAAAGACTTTTACCCCCGCCGTTGCCCAATCTTCCATTCAAAGCTGTATAGCATGAATGATCTTTCTCTAGATTTTGATTTAAGATCCAATATGGAAATATATATTATGACGACGTGAATGTCCATTGGAATTTAAAAACAGATATTTCCTTTTACGCTCTAATACGCCATACGTAGTACTTGGGCTGATTGGGAGACACCCACACATAATTAGCCCATTATGACATTAAAAAATGCTAATGTATCATCCGCCTTCAATGTTTGTATGATTTTTTTTTAAATTCTAATAATATTTTAATAGTTTTATTATAATATCCCCTGTGTACGAGTCGGCGTCGTTCTCGTTATCATTATCATGATTGTTAGGTATATAATTGAGACACTACATCAATTTGAATTTATTAAATTTTATACTTTCATGACAGCCTCATTTAGATTGGATTTTTTTTTGGGAGAATATAAAAGTGGGGACAAGGACTAATTGTTTTACAGTATGTGCTCTCTAACTGTACTCTATATTTTGCTACACGGGATCTTGGAAAATGTGTATTTATATGAATCTATATGGAGACAGTGTAGATTCACATCAATTAAGTACTGCTCAGCCTTAGGCAGACAATAAAAATAGTGATCTGCATTACATAGGGGAGAGAGAGAGATGAATGGTTGATGAGTTGAGACCAAGGATGAAGATCTCAACCGAGGTCTAATCGGAAGTGAGATTTCAATGTGAGTTGACTCAGATCCGTAGAATATGAATCTCTTCGTGTGTAATAATACAGATATTATATATTTATTAATCTTGTCAGCAATCCTCAAAGACGCAAAGGCAAAAACTTTTTACTTGGTATCCAGATTTGTTGGTAATTTAAATGCATATTGTACTTGCTAAACTGATACACCACCATCGTATCGGCATTCCAATACGGCTCCACATTAAATAACAAAGTTATTATGTTCAGCTATAAGAATTTCTTATATGAAGAATTGATAATAATTTCAATTTCGTGCCTCAACCACATCCATCTTCCCTTTTGTCTCTACAATAACGAGATGAGTCAATAAAATTTCATTTCTATTCAACCGGGTTCATGAGTTTGTAACTTTTGTAATAACGAAATAAATACCTATGAGCACTGAGCAGCTGTGTAGTATGGAGCCAGATCAGAGCTACAACTAATGGTAAATGTAAAGTTTTGTTTTATGTTTGGAAGTCATTTCGAATTAGGGAACACATGACATATATATAATATGCTTTCCTAAATGACAACATGGGAACTTCTAGATACCTATACATGCACCTTTTTTTTATCCTGTCCTCTGTTTCGATTCCCAACAATTGACCTCCTGTCATGATCCATTATTGTCTCACAAGCTCCAAGTTCTATGTGCATGCACAATAATTCAATGAATCAAACAACTGTCATACAGCAGCATATAGCTATGTGCATACTACAGTCAGGAAAAATCTCCGTTCCATACCTTACGCCTTTACTCCTTGACGCCAAACGATGTAAGATATTCCCATTGTTGACCATAGCTATATACTGCCAGGCCAGGAGATTACATAAAAAGATACACAACAACAGGGACCTTCTTATTGGTTTTTGTTTTATTTCTTTTTTAAATCTTAGATAGAAGCCTATATCTCATAAGCGTATTAAATTGTGGTCCAAATATTACAAAATAAATAGCTACAACTATGGGGAAAGCATATCCCATTCGTATTCTTGAAAATTTCTTTAAAATAAATTCCACGCATGAAACCAAAAATTTGTAATATAAAACAAAAACAACTACGATCATAATTATATTCATAAAGAGAAGCACGCGACGGCGGCTGCTTAAATTAAAAATTTAAAAATTCATATTTAACCATAAGCTTTTTTTGTGACGTATGTAAATTCTGTGTAAAGACAATCTTGAGAAGATATAGACTTCATTTGCATCTCTCATATGTCTGACGACTTATTACAGTAACAGGAGAGAACATTAGTAAATGAGAATGAGCATATGGCCCTTTCTGAATTCTTGCTCTGTCCTGCGTTGTTCTCTACAGATAACGATAAGTCTGTATAGAGTAATAATAGCAATCAATGGGATGTAACCGTGGACCTTACATGAGATTAAGAATTATCGATATACTATCTCTTTGCATTGTGAGCAGACTACTTGTGCATATATACTAGAAGTAAGGCCTATGCCATGCCATATACTAAGCCATACCAACTGAATTGCCATTATTGTGATTATTGACAATAGAAAAACCAATGTCGTCATTTATTACTCAATCATTTTTTTTCCTTCTCGATCTTAAAGCTTCTTATGGTACAGATAGATTATTCATTGGAGATACTAAGTTGATATTGACATGGAGGCTAAAAGGAGAGTATACATATGGGAAATTCGGAATGAAATCTATGAAATGAATGTAAGGGCAGGAGAATTTGAAATTTGAATGTTGACAAGGGAGCTGAAGCTCTGAGTGAGCGCGGCAACGTCTCCTATCAACATCCATATCAACCCTTCCGCCTATCCTTCAATCGAACTGCAGGTAGGTACTGTAGGGACAACCGAGAGTGAGGTCTGGCAAGGATAAATTTTGCATGCAAATGAACGACAGCTTTATCCTTGCTAGACCTCACTCTCGGTTGTCCCTACAGTACCTATACCTATATATACTGGCCCTCGTAATAAGTACACCCTGGTGGTGGTAATGGTGGTATATCTGTAGTGTCTGTATCATTACGTAATTAAGAATAAATACAGGAATCCTACACTATTATTACATGAACCTTTGCATCTTTTCATATTATTATTTAATTTTTTAACTTGACTATATTTGCATCTCTCATCTCTCTGGTAATTGTAATTGATCAAATAGGATGAAATCCGCTCGGATCACGACTCGTGAATTGTAGATTTATAAGCTCAGGAGAACTACTACCTCGTGTAAGCTGGGGCACTTACACTCACACACACACAGACACAGACACACACACGACACACGACTCGACCATTACTCCTTATTACTATTAGCCCGTCCGTCGCTCTTGAACATCTCCTTATGCTTACTCTTATATATTAAGCATCTTCAAAATTCTATGTATATTTCACGTTTTATTTTTTGCTTCTTCGTCTTGGAACAAATTATTATTATTTTGAAGATGATAATATTATGCGTGTGTAAGTTCATCGCGTAACTACGTAGGTAATCTCTGGTTCGTTCGTAATAGTCAATATTTCCCTAGTAGAAAATTATATGTAATTACTATCCGTGTGCCGTGGGTCGAAGTGGACGTTAAATTTGAATTCGAACATCGAAAGCTTAGAATCAATAATCAATTTATAACCTGATAAAATAATATGACCATGAAATCTGATTGCTTTCATTCCTTTCTCATGAGCTACTCTCTGTGCTGTGCTGTACGCTGCTCTGGTCTGCTCTTTCTTTGATCCTCTCAGATGATATTTTTATTTCCAAATTAATCTATTGGAATTTGCATGTCTACCATATACTTTACTATATTCCCTTGATTCAAAACTCCATCGCTTACTTACTGCTATGGTATAACCTGTCCGCTTTTTAGAAGACCATTTACATCCATAGCATAATTAAAATAAAGTTAAGGACTCCATTGTTATTCTCATTTAGTTTGAACTGATTTAGATTTCCAAGCGGCAGGTCTATACATCAAATAGGTGTAGGTACCTACATACCTAATTGTAAGTAGGTAGTTTGGTAGGTACACCGTATTATTCGCGGTTTGCACACTACTGTGACCGCAACCGCAATTGCAACCGTCCCACTACACACCTCAGTCAATGAAGTAGCTGATTGTGAGAGTGCTCTGTAGTTTGAACTCGACCGCAAAATTGTGTAGCTTAAAATGCGTGTAAAATTACATCAAATAAATAATATTTGTTTTGACGTCCATGATATTAGTTTTGCCTCGAGGAATCATAGTACAATAAAAGTAGCGTATTTGTTGCTGTCCAAACCTCAGCACCTATACATATACTTTTACGTTACGTAAATAAATGCTTTACACGGTTGACTGCTTTACAGGATAAATGTTAAAATAACTGACTGTGCCGTTGTTAAATTTGATTGTGTATAGCTGTGTACAGCTCCCGAAGACGAAGACGACGTACTATTGTGGTTGTGATGAAAAATGGGAAACCAATGAGTTTCAAACTGCACAATTAAAGTACCTACCTACCTACCAACCAACTATATAATAACGCTATAATTATATTGCTATGGTATTAAATTGATTTTTGTAATGGAGATTCATATTAGAAGAGGAAGAAACTTGTTTAAAGTAAATCTACCTATTTTCCCTTTCAATATCTGTTTTATGAGCAGTTTCCTTTCCTCTGGATATACACTATATACATTATATAGGACGTACACTCATGAAGTAGCTACTAAATTGTTTGCATTCTTTTGTGTCCTGTTCCGCAGTAGCAATATAAACATGCTGCTCTGCGTCACTTAACTTGACCATTTCTTATTGGATATGGACTGCTCATTGAATTGTGTCTGCGGAGGATTGATGAAATGTATACCTAATCATGAATTCATAATAATGCAGAAAAGAATGATAATATTTGCATATGTGTCTGTTCAAGTCGTAACAACAACACAATCATCCTCATCATCATCATCATCATCATCGTCATCATCATATATAATACATATATCATATATCATGGATAACGATAAATGCGAAAGTGAGGGGAAAAAAATAGTATGCGCACTGCCTCCATACAAATGATATGGCATGGTGTCTTCCTCTCTTAATTTTCCGCTAGTAATCATAATTATTTTTGTTTTGTGTTGTATTACTGTCTATACTGTATATCCTGTCGTCTAACTTCTTCCTTTATGACTGCACATGTATGAGTCTGGTTCTGGTCCTGGTCTGCGAAACCCTTTCGCTCTCGTCAGCCTAACGACAGGGACGGTGACGTTGACGGTGAAACTACAAAAGGGATGCGACGACGAGCATACGGATACCTCAATAAACATATATAACGAAACAAAAATTACATAATATACACCTGAAGCTCAAGATGGGATGAAGGAGGATGTTGAGCCGTTGAGTGTTTAGCATATATATTTAAGCATGCTCATATAATGATGCAAAATGTAGCCCACTAATAAAGGGAAGCACCTCATATGGCAGGTGTGATGCAAAAAAAATTGTTCAAATTAGACGCGTAAAGCAATATATCTATAGATATATTTATATTCGTTCGGCAATTCGGCAATATACGTAGTGTTAGTTAGTTTATCAACATGTGCTCTAACAACTAACAACTAAAAGAAAAACGAGCGCTAAGTCAGAGTATAGAAATCATCATCATCATAATAATATAAACTAATCAAATATACAGAGAATATTCACCTATGACTGCATCATCATTTTGTTTTTTGCACTCTTCGGCACTATAATACTGTATATAATCTCCCTCCACCGCACAGAGACGTGGGACAGATAGTTAAAGAAAATTAACGCCGACTCTATACTATACGAAATTTACGTGAGCTGGGTGAGTCCACGGATACAGAATTTCTGTGTGAGAGAGAGACACACACAGATTTAAAGAAATTTCGTTCTTTATACGGCTCTTGTTTTCATGTGAGATACCTATTGTAATAATAATTGTTGTACTGTACTGTTTATGTAGGTAGGTGGATTAGAAAGAGTCTTCGTCTTCACTGAGTGCACGCATCATCTGAGCTCTCTCACCTGAATCTGATTAACATACGTAATTTGGATTGCAGTAAAGAAAAAAAAAAGGTGGATGGAGCTCGTAAATAAAATAAATCTTATACATGAAATTGTCTGAATTGTGTGTGTTACAAGTCAAAGTAGTGACATCCTCACTCCTCAACAGTTACGAGTCAGCATGCAATCTTCCTATGCGAAAACTCCTTCATCTTCGTTACTTTACTCCTACTATCTTTTTTTCTCTCTCTCTCTCTATTATCTACCTACAGATGCAAGCCTACATAATATACATAACCTACCTGCAGACTTTTGACTAAGTGAATGACGGCTGTGGTGGTGGTGGTGGTGGTGGTGGGCATGTTTATACTGTTTACTTGAGCGGTCTATTCTTTGTATTGTATTTACTAGGCTGTCCCATGCACAGGCACAGCCTGTATTTACATCAAGAATAAAATTTAGGAAAAAAAATTATGGATAATAATATCATTATTATGTTGATGATATGAGGGTGTGAAAGTTTTTTGGAAGGAAGCCCGGTATTATGTCATTCTCAGCGGCGGATACAGGAATTTTGTCTGGGGGGGAGGCTAACAATGTTAAGCCGCCATATTGGAAAATGGCCGCTCCTATCTCTACAATGCTAAAAAATTTCCTTCTGGGGGGGGGGGCTAAAGCCCCCTAGCCCCCCCTCCCCTCTGGATCCGCCACTGGTCATTCTCATTATCTCATTATAACCCAAAGACCCATTTCGCGTCAAAACATTTTTGTCGTGTGCCGTGTCGTTTCTACACAGACAGAGTGAGCAGATCTTCAAGTGCTGCGTATATACCCTTCCCCCAACCTTCCTATATAGTATAATTTTATTTAAATTAAATTTTAAATAATTTGACCAACTTTCAGCCTGCAATGGAATAGCAATGAAAGCGCCATATGTTGTAACTATCTGTAAGTGAAGGTTTGGAGCAATGAAAATCTATACGAAATTTTCCTACTTGATTCTTCTTTTCATTTTGACTTAATTTACTTATATTAATTACTGCAGTCGGATTTTTTTAACTCAATATTCTCAGTTTTTAAAGGCTAATGTGTCATAATAAAATTTAAATTTCTGACTTATGACACGACGCAGTCTCTGTACCAATATTTTTAAATACCGGAAATGAAGAAAGGGAATGCTCTATGTTTCGAACTGGGATTCCTCCCGCTTATTTTTTCTAGGAAGTTAGACGAATTTATTCTACAACGTGTACATGCCTTGTGTAGCTTCATTTATAGCAATTGAACTTGAACTGTTTAAAATATTACACCTGGAACTTTTTTAATTTCTTATCCACTAAAGCATTCTATTAGGTACAAATTAATAATAAATGTACATAACTACATAGTTTTGATAATAACGTACGAACTAACCTTTGACTGTCATTATAAATTTAAGCTGTTGACTTTATCACAAAAAAAATCCTAGTAGTAAAATAAATTCCTGTATCAATTACATACATAAATATATCTGTGGTTGCAAGTCTGAAATCATATCAGTAAATGGTGTGCTCCTCTACCCATTTGCCATGTCTTTATACTGATAATGATCTGATGTTTATCTGAGCGCTCAGCGTACAATTTGTGTACAATTGGTGTAAAATATTATTAGGTCTGTAAGTTACTAAAGGTCGTCTCTGCATGTAGGCACAAAAGATGAGACTACTATGTCCTATACGCCTATCCAAATACTCTATCATACCCTGCACTTTGTATGCAAACTTTGTCGCGTTCTCACGTTATACACGAGCAGTGCTAGCAGAGACAATTTAGATTTAGAGATTTCTTTTTTTCAAACGTCCACAAGACATTTTAAATGTGCATTTATAGGTAAGGTACATTACATTTTAGCATACATGGGAGAAAACTATCGCTTGATGCCTCCTGTATAATATATGACTTGGACTAGGAACTCTAGACATTGAGTAATAAAGTAGATTCCCATGTAAACTACCCCTCATGAATCACTACCATTTAAAGTATTACAAAATCTACTAATATGAATACATTTGGGATTCATATTTGACTCGTGTCTCGTGTCTCTACCTGTGCCTGTGTAATTGTACTCTGTGATAAATTGGAAACTCCATGCCGAATACGTCTCTGCCTATAGGAATTAGCTCGTGTTGTTTTCCTTCATTCCTTTGGGTTGTGGTTATTTGTGATACTTTGAGTATTCATAAAAAGATTTAAAATAAAAAACATATATATAAATAATGAAATCAAAAAGGCTGACCAAGGGTACAGAAAATAGTTGAATATGACGACGACAACGACGACTTTGTTACAGTAAGACTTTGATCTTGTACAAGTCGACATCATCAACGTCAGTTCATTTTGGATGTCATAGTATAGTATAGTAATTGTATTTGAGAGTCATATGGGACATAATAGAGTGCGGGAGAGATAATGAGGTGAAGAATTCAAATGGAGACTCGTATGTTGTTGCGGAGTCTGTGCAAATAATAGCTAATAGCACCAGCCCACAGTACCTATTTAATTATTTTATTATAAGTAATGTCAAGTCAAAGTGGAAACGTGGACGTCGGACTCATGACTCAGAGAGGAAAGAAGAATAAGAGCATAGGACGTTGAATGGATAAACTATGTGTATTGATTGATCTTGGAGAAGTGGCTCTGACTATGAAGTGGTGTGTGATTATGGAGGAATTCATATTATTCCTAGTATGGCACCCAGTCCACTTCCCTTTGTGAGTGAAAGGGGTACATGGTCAAATAATAGAGCACTACGCCTATAAATCACAACCAGACCAGAGATTCTCTCTGTAGATACAATAAATTTTATTTTCAATAAGGTTCAGCTCCTGCTCAGCTTTAACTTTGCAACTCTATGACTCTGAACAGATACACCATGACCAATATATAAAGTCAACTATAAGTGAATAACTATATACCCTATATCCTACCCTCATCATCGTCTCATGTTTCTCTCCCTCCCTCATGAGCCATCTATATATGCTCTCTCTATATAGATATACCTATGTAATAATAAACACACGGCCTATCATATATAGACTGATATATAGCAGTGTATAGGAATAGTAAAATGGTAATTGTTACATGTGAGGAATGTGGCTCGAACTCGGAGCACATGCAATCACAATCATACATGTCAAATCAATTTTATGCCGTTTCATGCATAAATCACTTGTACACTTGTGAATGCATTCTATCATGTGACGATTAAGCTTAAGTCTCGATCTAGATTTATCTCCTGTGTACAACGAGAGTAAACGCGCGGAGTAATGACGAAAATAAAAATAAAAAATATTAATCTATATATGTTTTATGATGTGACACATCTGATCTGAGAGTGGAGGTAATTGTAGTCAATCAAATCTTTTCCTTGTGCTTTTGTACACTATGATGAATAAGAACGACGACTAAGAAGGTTACAAGAAGGCAAGAACGCCAAATGCCAAATGCCAAACGTCAAACGCCAAAACACTAACTATCTCTGAGAGTCCACTATATGTACCTGGCTAATACATAATAGTAATCATAATGGAATAATTGAGCACTGAACAATATTTCCCTTTTTCCCATTCAGTCAGCTCTCCTAAAAATGCATACTACATTTTTATTACAGCATAGGGTATATATCTAGGATAGCGGACTGCCATTTATCTCTTGAGAAGCCTGCTCAGTGCTCGGCGTGCCTGTATACAGTATACAGCACTCGCACTGGCATCTCAGGTATCACCATGCATTATCTATATACTGTCATGTTTTTAGAGTGACTAAGCGAGTGCGAGTTGTTGAGTCTCTCCTGCATAATAAATCTATTGGGGAATTCAACGATAAATCCCTGCTTTTTTCTATCTCTCTCTCTCTCTCTCTCGTTGGTTGGTATTGGTTTTTGATTTGTTGTGTTGAGAAGTGAGGCTGTCGACTGACTGTCGACTCTCTGTTCAATTGATCTCCATCTTTTATTGACTATTGAGACACTTTAAACTGTAAAGACTCTCGACTCTGACTGAACTGTACTTATGGACTATAGGTAGGCTCGACGCTCCCTTTCAATCTGTTTTCCTTTGAAACATGCTCCTTCTAATGGGCTTTTGTCAAGTCATTGCGCTGAAACATGGAAAATACTAATGATCTCCACAGGTGTTAATCCAGCTTAAACAATCTACAACTGTATCAATTTACTATAGTTCCATATATCATCTCCAAATCCTAACGTCTCCTTCTACCTTCCCCATTCAACTCAACTCTTTTTTCTCACTCTTTCACCCTCCAAAGTAAAAGCTTCTTGACACAAACCGAGCGAAATAACTTAAAACACTTTGTGAAACTTAATAAACTAATATAACATTCTCCCGTCCGTCTGAAGTGCCGTACTTGCAGCCGCAGGGCTTCCCTGTTGTGGTATACCACATTGAAAAAACTACATAATCTATAATAGGTTTCATCATATGATTATGATTACATAATATGATTATGATTAAATGAATTCACCCTATACATCCGGACTCCATACAGTAGAAACAATCGCACTCACTCAGTTTTGTTATATAAACACTCAATATACATCTACTTGACTGTGTTTTGTCGAGGCCTATAGGTACCTACATATTTTAGTGGTGAAAAAATGCAAGTTGAAATGCACCCTATCTGGATATAGGTACTACTTTACATACACTTTCAATTATTACGAGCTGATTGTCAGCACATTCAAAAATTCCACTGAACGGAGCACTGAAGGAGATGCAGAGCGTAGACTGTACAGAGAACAGACGAGGCTCAGTCCGCTATTTCCTATCTTGATCTCTGTGTCCCTAATAATTCTCTATGTACAACAACAATAAAAGCAGCATTTATTTTCAATTAACAATACGATATTTGTGATAATACTGCAGCTTTCCATACCGATAAATTACAAAACGTACAGAACAGAAACAGACTGTCAAGGAATTCACTGTGATGTGACTGTCTTGCACTGTACTGTACTGTACTGTACTGTACTGTACTGTACTGTATGTATATTCTTTCATATAGCCCTTGTATCGCAGTCATATTGTAAGTTTGTTTGTTACGTTTTATCCTATAGAGACTCTCCAACTATTTTGCCATGCATACATATTATTACGGCTTATATCCACCTCTAGTTAGGTATATGTAATAACAGCAACCGCTAGAAACCACAATGCGATGCAGTGCATTATGGGCTGCCTTCCAAAGGAATGTGTCCTGCTCAGGTTTAGGATCTGAATCTGTGAGTTTGACGCCCGTGATCCGTACTCATTGAAATTCATCACTTGGACGCTGCCCCTTTAACTCCTATCAGTAGGCACATATATGCACAAGTGTGAGAGCGTGTGGATTTGTTACATGATATTTTTTGTCACACACTTTAATGGAGTATGAGCAATATGGTGTAAGTGCGTTTCAATCCGTATAGCTATACACAGTAGAGGTATAGGTATATTTACAGACGCACATTCATTCATGCCATTCTACATAATTCTATATAATAATTATTCTTTCAATGAGATTGAGTCTGGTGCTAAAGATTGATAGGATCAAACGTTTTGTTTATCTTGAAATGAAATGAGATGGAATAAATAACCATAAGTGATATTTTACTGCTCTTGCCGTCACCATCACCGTCACCGTGTCCGTCTCCGTCTCCGACTCCGTCCTCAAGGATGGACGACTAGACATATTTTTTTTATCTAACTGAACTAGACTACTGCCCTACTGTAATGTCCTAAACGGCGAGCGCAAACACAGATCGGCCCAACTGCTTATACCTAAGTAGATACGTACAGGTAGGTGCTATAGATACATAGGTAGGTACGCTAAATAGGTGAGTGATTTGCTCCCTTTTTGCGTACGTCCAAGTTGGCATGGGATTTTAATGTAGAACTCGATAATTTAATGGTATAGCTTGGAATGAAAAGGATGGTGATGGTGGGTGAGTGTATAGAAAATGTGAGATTTAATTGGGAAGTAGTATTTACTCCTGTACTCGAGAACTTGAGAGACTTCAACTTAGCACAGTGGATGGAGTGATTGATGGGTGCAACGTGTATTTATCGGCTCGGGAAAAGTACTACAAATATATTCTATAACCTACCGCTCCAATCTATGCACTGAGGCTGAGCTCGACTCTCTGTGTACAATGTGCTAATTTAAATCCTTCCATATCACCTCTCCATACCTCTCCATGCATTTCATATTTAAATGTAAATCTCACTTTTGAGAAAGCCTTTGTAGAGTGAGAAATGTACTGGGCAACAATGAAATGATATGAGCATCTCTCTCTCATCTCTCCTCGATCCTCACAGACTCATCACATATCCCCTCGTCATTTCAGCTCAAGTGCTTCACTTGTCCGCAACAAAAACATAATAAATCTCATCAAGAGACTTTCCTATTCACAAATATATATCCTAAGGATCCGAAAGCTGTTACAATGTCCAATATAATTCCGACAGGACCAATGTGAAGATTAGTCAGGATCCAAACCAGTACAACTATAACTAAAGAAAGATGAGCAGAGAGACTCTCAAGTCTCAAGATATATAGCGTACAACACATTATTTCTCCTTCTTCTAATCGTAAGTACAGACTCTGACTGAATGCATCTACCTGTAATATCGGTAGTTCAGTGCAGCTGTTCTTTCAGGTATTTATTCAAATATTAAAAATTCAATTTTCCCTGTCATCATAATTTGGTCGCCGTGTGCAGAGCGTCTCACACATAATAATATACCAAGGGACCTCAATGCAGTATTAATTAAACAGTAAATTTACACACAAATTCCTTCACACTCATTACAAGATTTGCATTTTTATGACCGCTCACACAATTACAATTGTGTTTGCCGAACCCTATAAACATTTAAATAGAAGAAAAAAATATACAACAACATATTCAAAACCACTCAAAGACCCAGAAAGAACCAACCTAACAACTAACAGTGGCCTAATGTCCCCTGTAGCCTGTAATGTTAATTACACGTCTTTTGTCATCGAAGTCATTTTTTATAAATTCACTTTTAAATGGCCCTACATTGCACTATAATATTATACAGGAATACAAATAATAAACTTGCTGGAAATAAATTCCAGAACGAAAACAAAAAGTGTAATTAACTTTGACTTACGAAAAGTAATAAGGGGACAAGTTACGCTAGAAGGTATCAGTTACTATTCGATAATTTGTAATTTAAAATGTATCATCAATTCTTTTGTGTGACTCCGTATGAAGCTATGTATTCTATTAAAAAGATGAAGAGTTATAACCCGTAATGATAATAAAAACAACAACAACTCCAACGTTCTAGGCAGTTGAATGCCTATTACTTATGTCCAACTTATGCATTACTCATCTCCCTCCCTGCCCTGACAACAACAATCCAAACGTGAAGATACACCAAAAATACTGGTTTTCCCTCTCATAGGAGCTAAAATGTATCTGTACTTGACTTGTATCCTTAGACAGGACAGTGCTTACCTATATAAGTATAGCACAGGCACCCAACGTGGAAATTGAGAAAAGTGCAAGTAGACTCTATGAATCAGCGGAAAACTTGCAATAAAGTAATAATAAAATATAGTAGGTAGCGCAATTACTAATATATGCACCTTTTGCATAATATTTTTGTATATTGAATAAAATTATGGCCGTGATTACGATTACGATTATGATGATGATTATAATTACCTCAGAATTCATTGTTTACATTTTAGATTAATGATGGATTTTAATCTTGATTGGTTTCAATTTCAAAGACTATATAGAGGAAAAACTTGGAGAGATGTAAACAGTTAACTTTAATGGTTTTAATTCCTATATGCTCATCCAAGCAGAGAATTACTCCTCTATTACTTACAATTATAATGGATTAATGATGTTATTTTTAATTCAAAAAAAAATATATATATAACTTCATTGTGTCTCGGTCTCGTATAATAATATCCTGTTGATGTTGACTTCTCCTTAACTTCTGTGATATAGCTATACTAACGTACTAACTACCTTATGCGATTGTGGCTTGTAATTATTATTTTTTTTTCTGCCCCATTTTCATATTTATTTAATAAGTTTCGATTATTTTTGATTGTTGGTGATAAAATTGAAATTTCCTATTCCATGCTATATAAAATCAATTACAGCAGAAAGAGATGCATGAGTTGATAAGTACAAGTAGGTACTTCACGACTATACACTACCTAGGTAATACTTGTATGTCCTTTCGTATCACGTTAGTGGTGTAGGTAGGTACCTGCCACCTCCTAATTGTAATTTTTGAGCGATGAGCAGAAGAAACAAAGGCTATTATAATTATAATTTTCTAATCCACAATTAATTAGTTTTTTCTATTGTTTACTTAGAGCAGCGCAGTCACTGTTATTGTGCCCCATGAAAATTGTAGAATTCAATGTGAACTGGATGGTTGTTGATGTTCTTAATAGAATATACTACTTAAAAAAGTGAGTCCGTTTATTTTTCCAAGGTATCCACAAATTTATGGAAATTTGTATTGATAATAATTTATTATCCTAATGTAATTTTCTTAAGGCAGAAAATTAATTACGTCGTCAATGAACGTAATAATTATTATTCACATTTGAGATTCAAAAAATTTTGAAGTCATATTGAGAAAATCGAAATCGAATTTCTTCCCCCGATGATGAAAATTTGTAGTCAATTTTACTATAATGTGTCGCACTTTTTTTTGTACAAAAAATAAATGAAATTACCGGTGACAACATGGTGCTCCTCATATTGGTGATGATGTCCGGAAAATAAAAAACGACGCGGTTTTTGAACACTTCACCACAAATAAATAAGAAATAAATAAATTTCGAAAAAAAAGTTTCTTGTGTAGCTGTAGTTAAATGTTACGTTACGGGCTGAACAGACGAACAATTTTAGAATGAAACTGAAAGTGAAGGAAGGAGCGCGCGTTCGTCGTTGGTTTATGGTAACTGAGTTGTGTAGAGAGTTACCATATAGATTGATCACTAGTTAATTTTTTTTACAGGTATACAGACTACAGGCTGACAGACGAAGAAGAAGATGAAGACTATATGACAGAGCGTTCTTTTACTACGAACTGCTTCCAACGAATGGATTGAATGCAACTTTTCTTGGTGGACACTCACGTCTTTATATAGATGAGGGGGCCTCTGTCTCCCTAACAAATCTAAATACCTTTTTTTTTTATTCTGAACACCTTTCATGTAATCTTATGGAGACTATTCTGTACATATACGGGTTTTACGATGGGATTTTATACAAGAAGATACCACAAACGATTTTTTTCTTCTCTCTTCAAGCTCCTCATGATCATCATAATATGCTATAAGCCCTAAACATAATAATAATAATGATAATAATAGTGTGCACGTCGTCCTGAGCACATCTCTTACATATAGACACAGGTATTTTTACAAATTGCTTCAATTCACTGTCTTCTTTCTTACCTTCTCCATAATACTTTTCCCTTGTCGGAAACAATCAAGTTCAAAGGAGTGCATATAGACAAAAGGGATGGAGGCTATATACCTATATATACCTCACGTCAGGTTTCTATGTCCCTAAATGCATTTTTACACGTCAGTCTTTTTTAGCCGTCACCTATATTTTTTGAGAATCATGATATGGATCTATAAGATACTTTTCGCTTTCATTATGTCGTTTTTAAATTCGTACATATGTGTAATTATATAATTATATTTATGAAGATGGGCAAAATTAGCATTTTTTTAAAGAAACAAAATCGGCAATTATTTCATAATCTACTTTTGCTTTTTTTCTTCTGTAAAACCGGATGAGTGGGGCCATTGTATTTGCATTTATACCATGAGCCACGAACGACTAACTACTCTATACTACTTACTACCTACACTGCACGACATCGGTATGAAGTAGGCTCTATGGTGATGAAATGTTAGCAGATGCTGTTTTTTCTACAAAATTAAATTAAAACCTATGTTGCGTAAAAATTTGAGAAGAGTACAATGGATTTGTACTACTACTACTACTACTACTACTACTTACCACAAACGACTACCTTTTTCTCCACACAATTCTTGAAAGAAAGAATGATTTCTATAAAAGTGGGAGCCTCGCAGTAAACTGTAAACAGTGTCTCTACGTAATCTGCATAGGCTTATTCTCGATTTGTTTGCTGCTGCTGTTTAACTAAAGCTGGGTTGGCCATCATGATTTAAGTTGAATTTAGAGGTTACAAAAATGTGATTAACGGATTAGAGTATTGTTAATTTTTAAAGGTTATTATAATAGAGACCGATATAATAGTTTCTCTGAAGGTACCAAAACCGAAACCCGTTAATGTGAAAAAATTCCTATAATGTACCTATATCCATTACACGCATCTCTAAGTATTTACGACCATATGTATTACTGTAGTATACCCATTTGGGTAGGTAATTACAGTCATATAATTACCTTCTGGATTAAAACAGTATTAATAATTTATTTATAATTTATGTCATGATTTTGTAGTATATTGTAAGATTTTTTTTGAAGGTGCGAATTAAAATGACAAAAACCGCACCTTTAAAAATGTTTGGTAATGACAAGCTTTTTACACTTCCTTTCTTAATGCTAAATCTGCATTCACTGCATTATCACTTAAAATATTATACACATTTTAAATAGTAAATAGAACATTTTGTTTTTTTAAGATACAAACTATATCCTAGATCCACGGTACAGCTCAAATTGCAAATCACAATTTTCTTCAGCTTAAATATATTTTACTTTTTGTGACGAGTTTAGGAACATGTGCAGGATATGAAAAAATGATGCAACAGTAAGATATTTTAAATAGCACGTGAATTTTTTATGTTAAATTTTAGTCCTCCACGTAAGACCCGTGTACCCAAAATTAGTGTTTTAAGATTGAGTTTTGCCGGCGAAAAATGTCAGTCAGTAAATTGCTTGGCAGGTTAATTGGTATGCTCAAAAAGCCACGCTATATTTTACATCATCGCCTCGCTCTAATCCGTTTACGACCCGCGCTTTATTTTATTTTGTGACCCGTGTTGAAATTCAGAAAATTTAAGGGTCTACTTCACATTAAAGTAGCAAATAGGTTAGTAAGGTAGATACCTTAAATTGTAGGTACGGTATATCCTACAATATTACATAAATTTAGTACAGGACTTATTCATAGTAAGCTCATACAGTAAAGTATAAAAGACAAGGTCGTTCATTGCCAAACATACCTATGTGCGTCCACTATATAACAATGTCTGGAATGGCGCTAGGGCTTGTTTTATTAAGAGTGTACATAGTATCCCAAAGTCTCAACATTCGTCGTGGTCTTCATATCTTCACCCGAGCCAGGTAAAAAACCCCTTTATTTTCATTTCATACACACAAGTCTCTCTTCATTTACGTCACTCACAAATAGTGAATTTGAAATTTTTCTATGAGCTCAATTGAAATGTAAGAATTCTCTTGGAATTAGAATGAAGTAAATTTTTTGTCTCACCACAAGATCTCTCATCGGCATCGGTCTCCTGACCAGGGGTTTCATAACCTTTCTGCCATCCTATATGCCATTTACATATTCCATTGAATTGAATTGAAATTCGAATTGTGTCGATGACGAGAGTGTTTATACAAATTAGGAATTACGATATTACAAATAGAACCGTGGACTTCCCAGTCTCAGCTTCGTGCATTCATACAGTCAATAAATAAAGTTTTTTGTTTTCTACAGTATGTAATATCCTTCCATCATGTCATATGCATCTCATCAGAGAAAATTTATTCCAGAATTTAAATTCTCCAATTTTTGTTTTTATTTTTATTTGTTGCTCATTGTTTAACAAAAACTTTGAATCAAATTAATTTACAGATACTTCATTAGATAGGTGATGTTATGATTATGATACTTTTAATAGTCAAATTATTTGTATTTTTAAGTATTGTAATTTTTTTTGTCTACTCTCCAGTCTATGAGGAAACAAAAGACTAAAAATAAGACTAACTTTAAGAATGTGAGACAGTTTAATAAAAATTAAAATTATGAGGTTTCTACTTATCGCCCTGTGAGATAAATTTACAAGTTGTGTATAGAATTAGCAAAAATTATGAGTGGCATTAGTAGTGGTCAGTCATAGTGGTGGTGGTCATGTTCATGTTCATGTTATTCTAATGTAGTGCATATTGATCACATAAAGCATGACTAACACTACTAACAGCTAGGTCCACGACGCTACATGTAGCGTCTGAGGCGCTGAATGTTTTGACGCTACATGTAGCGTGGGTACGCTGGAAGTGAAGTATTTACGCTGCATCCGGCGCTTTGTGATTCCAATCAGTGTGCGCTACATGCAGCGCCTTTATTGAAAATGTAGCGCACCATATAGGGGTCTTATTACCTAGCTAATTTGTAATAATTTTAATACCATATAAATTATTTCAAGCAAACATTTTATTTCAAAATCATACAAAGAGCATACAAATATAATGCCCAGTAATAAAACAAAATGGAATAGTTTTAACAAAATTGGGATGCTAATTTTAAAAGATTTTCCTGTAAACGTAACGCCCAAGATTGTAGTTTCCAGCATTTTATGTTACGTGCTGTTTTTATCATTAAATATTACTGCTACAATCTTTTATTAGAAAAACACACGTATACATACACAAATACTGCCAACTATTTTGCTGCTAACTAAAATTATAAGTAATAGCAAAAACCAAAAGCACAGTATTAAAATTTTTGAATTTCCCGCAAAAGCTTTAAATATTTTGTAAACTCAAGATTTCTTATTGATTTTATTAGGTTATAGCAATTTAGTCTGTCATTCATTAAATTTCGATTCTGACTTGTAAATTTATAAAAATAATAAGCATGCTTTAGGCGAAAATGCCTTTAGGTGATTTTAAGTTTTGTAGAAGTACATATTTTTGAATTTGCCGCCAAATCTTAATATCAAAATTTGAACCTCTTACTAAATGAAATTACACATAAACGATACACCCATCAAACCGAAATGAATGAGCGAATCCAATTAACGTAGTGTGACAGCTCAGATCATGATTAATTTTTAATTGTAATTAAAAAACTTAACTAATTTTTTGTCAATTTTGACCGATGTTAATGCATGATATATCATTTTAAAGCCCTTTAAAAATAAGGAAAACGGGTATTTTGTTTTTGGCCTCCGACGCATACAAACAATTTTAGGCGGAATTTTCAAAAAAAGTGACGATTAAAAAAAAATGGCAAACGTTTGTCGATAAACTCTTCCCTTTTGCGTTTTTGGAATCTACAAGTCATTAGCTTTCGAATGGTATATCACACGTTGAAATTGGTTAAGTATCTCAAAAGTGTGAAAAATGTCATTGAGAAATGCAAAACTGAGATAAATTATGTAGATATGTGAAAATAAGGGAATATTGAAAATTTGAACTTCCCGCCAAACCTAAAATGTCAAATTTCGACCGATGACTCTCTTAAAATATAGAGAAGCGATAGGTCAAAATGACGGGAATGAGGAGAAGAACAATATTTATTGCGATTGATGCGCAAATTACCAAAGCTTCAATTTTAAATTGCACATTTAAAATTAATTATAGTTAAAAAAATAGCAATTTAAATAATTTTGAAGTTTCAACGAATTTCATATTTTTTATTTTTTAAGAGCTTCAAAATGGTATATCGCATGTCAAATTCTGTTGAGAATTGCCAAAGGTTGCTAAATTATGTAGATAGGTAGGAATAAATAAAAATTATTAATTAAACGTGGTGTAAACATCATGTTAAACACATCCCTCCATGAAATGTAATATTTTGAGGTAATATTTCGCTATGTTTATTACTACAAATTATAGGATGTTTGGAAGTTAGCAAATAAAATTTAGCTTGAGCTGCCAAAAAATATTTCTGTTATTTACATAATTTTTCATAAAATTACAGCAATTATAAATAAAGGAGATTGGTACCCCTATTTTGGTTTTAGCGAAGCCGTTGTACGCATAATTGCTACTACCAGGATTTGTAAGTAAACGGCACGGGCGATTTTAAATCGGCACGGTCAATCTGTATATTTTTTTGCGCTGTATTTAGCGCTGTCATTTATTTTTTGTACCACTCAATACCTTTTTTTACCAAATTAAAACAAATTTTATTTTATTTTACATTATAATACATATTGGACGCCAAAATTGCAGTCTTAAAATCATTAAGTGGCGCTGCATGTAGCGCATACTGATTGGAACCATAAAGCGCCGGATGCAGCGTAAGTACTTCACTTCCAGCGTACCACGCTACATGTAGCGTCAAAACATTCAGCGCCTCAGACGCTACATGTAGCGTCGTGGACCTAGCTGACTAACAGAGTCATAAAAGTTTTACATGAGACATGATGCTCTTCACTTGACTGATTACTCACATCACATCTTCTCTCAAGTGAAGGAGTACGAGAGACAGAAAATTCCAATCAGAAAGAATTAGAGAGATAGAGAGAGAGAGAGAGAGAGAGAGAGAGAGAGAGAGAGAGAGAGAGAGAGAGATGAAGAACAAGAACAAGAACCAGAACAACGCATAATGTTCTGTAATTTGTTTAAATTAATTAACATGTAGATCTTAATTTGAGTAATCGGGATGGAGAGTAATGCCAATGCCGTGACAAGTTCTCTCACAATCCCTCAGACTCCTCAACCTTACGAGTCAATCTCAATATTCTCAATGTGTTCCGCAAGTTCTCATCTTCCTTCATATAGACAATAAAAAAAAGGGAAAAAAATAATTAATTCAAGCAGAACAAGTGTATATACAAGATCCAAGATAATCTGTTATTAATCGCCTATACCGCCAAGCTATGCCAGGTATATGTGAGTACATATATATAGCGTCTTCACTCCTATCAATATCCAATTTATAGTTGTAGGTAGGCACTTACCTTTTCGTAGGTACACACACACAATAAAGACAAAAGTGTGAGTAAAAGTAGTCAAAAAAAGGAGCACATTTTATTAGTGACCTATGTGGTATAACAAATCCAGAATTACGTCACTTCACATGCCTACGAGAATGAAATTGACCAAAATTATACACTGCATTACTACATACCACATATAATATACCACGGCAAACTATATGATGGGTAAAACCCCTACCTGTATTCTTAAGAGTGAACTCTAATTTTAATATCGTAAGCTAGTAATTTACTCTGCATGAAACACGTATGCACATTCCAATTTACAGTCTCTCCATTTCAAATATATTGGACCAATAAAATTTATTTAAAAATATATACGATTTTCATGTGAAAGGTATATAATGTTGGTGATGGGATATGGGATGAGTTTCTTGCTGGCCGTCGTCCTGCCAAACAGTCCTCCTGACATGATCATATAAGATTGATATTCTAATTTCCATGTCAATTTCGATTCCAATTTTCATTCACTATTTGTTGATTTTGATTTGTTGATTTTGATAGAAAATATTTGATATGTACCTAGGCGGTTTCGTCCCTACTTCGTATTTGTTTTTGTTTTTATTGCAAGTCAAAATGACTATAAGACCAGAACCAGAGAGCGAAATGATTTCTAATAATATTATGATGACTCCTTATTATTACCGAATTGAATGAACCAATTGCCAATTACTACTTATTTTCATTTTCATATCAATTCCACCACTAAACCATTTGGTACTCGTAATTTTAAATTTATTAGCAAACTATTAGCGTTAGTGATAAGTTAACTTGTAACGTTAGTTACAAGTTAACCTACCACGAAGATTTTATGATTATTATGAAGATGCGAGCGTGGACTGAAAGCGATAACAATAAACATAACCATAACCATAGCCATAAACCATAACCATAACGGCGCTATATACCTAGAGAACGTCTTTAGTATATAGCTATACCCATTAGTTAAGAGACTATAGTATACTGTAGGTCCACTATACATAATATACTAGGCGCCAGTTTGGCTGTTCTATTTTTCTCCGTGCAGAATTCGAATTAGTATTGGGATTGGGATTGGGAATGGGAATGGAGATGGAATTGGTGGAAAATGTGTGCACGACGTACATTATAATGTGATAATGATCAGTATATATGTGTTTATGTGTTTGTATTTATTTGTGTACGATCATTTGTAGCTGCGTGTACGTTGATACATAGTTAAATAGTTGAAACGAAACTGAAATTGAATTTGAAAATTGGGATTTCAATACACATTAAATTACTAGTGTCCACATGGGACCATATGAATAAATGCATAATAATGGAATATATTATGATGCTTAAAAAAAGACAAGCATGATTTAAAAAGTGCTGAGCTCGTATCTCCCATACTACATATTGAGATCCAGAGAGAGAGAGAGAGAGAGACATAACGTGCTCACTCACACTTGCATTTTTTTTTCTTAGTTACCAACAAGTAGAAAATTTAAAGGTTATAGAAGAAATATAAATGGACTAACGACTAACAAGTAAATAACAGTAATTAACCTTTCCTACATTCATCGTCCATCTTTCGAATCATTTTCATCTGCAGTCTACAGCATATAGCATGTCCATTCTATATCTTTTAATGCGATGCTCTCTGGTCGTTTATGATTGTGACTATTTTGTTGTTGTTGTTGTTGTTGTTGTTGTTGTTGGTGTCAGCGGTGGTGGTTTGCTGCAGCTGCGGTGCAGCAGAGTGATGGTGGGTCTGCGGTGGACTGGTAATGGTACTGGTACTGGTACTATAGTGGTGGGACATATATGTAATTACACGTATTTGTTATGTAATCTCATGTAATGTGATGTATATGTGTTTCATATGTATATTTATGTACATGATAATATCCCTGCCTCTTTTGACTTGACTATATTATATACTGTCATTTGTTTAAACAGAGCATGAACTCATTGTCATATTATGCAGCAAGAAGAATTCTAAGCGTAAAATTCCCAATCCCCTGACCTTTCTTCTGCAGGATTTATTTCTCATATGTTATTTACATTCAAGTACAGGTTAATGGTCAATCCTTGCCATCGTTTATAATTGTAATAGTATTCTCCCATCTACTTCTACTACTACTACATCTACACACATATTATATCTGACTGCGAGCTGAACGGCTCAACTATATAATATGCTCAATATTCACTCACAGTAAGTTGAGTGTGCAGGGGTGTAGGCATGGTCCTTACGATTTAATTTGAAATCTTATGCATTTTTATCCTATTAATTAAAGGAACCTATCAAAATATATTTACATTTTTACTTGTGGTCCGCTCTATGCTCTCGTCTGTTATGTTGGAGTGTCGTGACGCGATTCAATTTTTTTTCTTCAAGAGATAATTTCAATTTCAATTTTTTATATGACTTATTTACCTTCTTTATGGATGTATTTTCCATTATGTTCATGTATGTAGCGCAGCAGTGGTAGTAGTAGTTTTTTAAAAAGTTGTACAGTGTAGTTATTAATTATTTGTAAGCACATTAGCACATGATGAGCTCCACATGATGAATTTTTTCTATCGCTAATTTCATTTCAACTGGATAATTTGTTTCCTTAAATATTGCTAATTTTTCCATATTGCCATGAAGAAAAGAGAGACAGAGTCAAAACTATTTAATATGAAGTATATAAATCTAATAAATAAGTAAATAAATAACTAATCAAAATACACTACATGGACAGAGGAGACGACTTCAATCCCACTGCCAAAGACGAGCCACATGGAACCGTAAATAATAAGATTATTGTTCCTTGAAGTTTAATTGAAGAATGCATCCAATAGGTTATATAATATAGATGTAGAACAGATTAGGGCTCTCTATAAATGAGAATGCATACAAAGTTCATGTAAATTCCCAATCGAATTGGGATTGGGACTTGTAATCGTCAGGAGCGAGCCCCGTCTAATTGTAAGTATACTGTAGTGTACATAATCGTAATTATTATTAATACTTAAGTCGTATAAGCAAGCACGTGTTTTTTTCAAGCTTGATGTGATCATCTTCTCTCCCTCTCTCTCTCTATTATGCAATAAAAATAAATATAATGTGTGATATGAGCGGGGGATTGGTCGCTTCTGTACAGAATGTAGAATCGTTCAAAGATTGTATTAAGATGCTAAGCTTTAATTTTTGTACAAAACTAAATTCAATGTTCAATGTCTTAGACGACTGTTATTTTATGGCATTAAAATTAAAGTAGCGTTCTACACTTATTTTTTTTAATTTTCGTAATTATTATATACATATATGTGTGTTTTATTGCTCATAGGGTCTGGGCTCTATTGTATGGGCATGGCTAAATTATCATTGTTGTTCAGAGAATGATGTCTAATTACATATGGAATGGTGTGCGGAGTCTATGTACATAAGGCTCCTTGATATTTTGGTGTTCGTTCCTTCGTTTATACTTATCCTTTTGTACAATCTACAATTCACTTACAGGGATGATAAAGTAGAAAATTAGCATAAAGTGAGCCATGAAACGTAGGAGATCTGTAACTCATTATTTAATTAAGCTTGCCCCCTGACACTCCTCTACATATCATGTTTTCAAAAATTCAAATTCCAAAATCCAATTTGTGTCAGTATCATATACAATATAGGTATCCCTTTGTGTACATATTACCTAATTATATTTTTGAGTCAATATAGATCTTATTTTTTTTCAATAGACTTTTTTAGTAATATTATGATTATTTTTACTTTCTTGCTTAATGCTTTCCTCCCACATATGTAATGTATACATACTGTATAGCAGTACACCTATTCAGATGCAACAGGTCTCTCCATGTTATATCGTTAGTGAGATGAATAGATCTACACGTAATAAGTGCTGCCAATAATTGCCATCACTCCGATCTATAAACAAATGCAAATAATGTGTACAGCACAATAGATAGAGCGATGGCCAAACTGGATAAGTGGACTTTAGGTAGCTACATACTGTCAGTTATTGGTAACGAGCTAATTGAGCGCTATTGATTTTTTTTCAATTAATTATTAGCTCCTGTATATCTGAAAATCTGAGCAACATAAATTATAATGAGTGTTTCAATTTAGCCATCACTTTCAGTAGTTTAGTATTTCTTCATCCTTCTTTCTTAGATTGCATAATTTATATTTTTGTAAAATAAAGTTTTTAAAGTATCCCGTGTCCATTTTGAATTTCTCATACCTCTCTCCTGTAATGCCTGCTGTAATCCATATTTTGGATTAGGTTATGTATTATGTATATGTACTTGGAAGTATTTTGTACTTGACCATTTAATTTTATATCTTGAGGCGAGTAGTATAGTAATCACAAAGTAATGCTCCATGAAAATTTTAGAATGAGCTTAGAGAAACATAATATACACTACTATATGTAAAGGGTTGGACTTGAGAGAATTTTAATTTTAATATTTCTAATAATCCAATATATGGAGATAATATATTATATGAATGCCTCATGTCTTGATTATTTGAGTTTCTGCATGGCCATCATATATTCATAGTTGATATAGTTCTACATAGATGCATTACTATATAGAATCTGCCTGGTCTGACTAACGGCTGACCGATGCCGATGCCGATGTTTATACTTGCCCAACGGATTAGCTTTATCTGGTGAGAATGTACATATGTCCCTACATATGTTAGCTTGTAGGATAAGGATAGGAGATAAGAAAGCGGCCAGAAGATGAAGAACAACTGCTGCAGCAGGAGCAGCGGGAACGGCACCATAGCCCCACCATCCTGACAGCTAGAGATATGGAATCTATAATTATTGTATTTAAAAGATATAGGTACTCAGTCCACAGATTACTCGATTATCCGTGTGCAGGACTGCAGTGAGTCTCCACAGTCATAACATTTACTTGTGATTTGTGCGATTTGCCAACTAACTAACGGGTCTACACTGACGGGCAAACCTAGTCAAGAGAATGAAATGATTAAATTTATTATTGAATGGCTAATGCCTTTTTTCATATATATTAAGAATTAAGGCGAGAAAATGGAGAGAACTGATGTATCAAGTACATCCACCATTAACACTCACTGAGTGAGTGAGATCGTAATATATGAAGAGAGAGAGAGAGAGAGACAGAGACAGTTGGAAAAGGTGAGTATAAAAATTATTTGTTTTATAATAGCTCCACACGAGCACCCCCACAAACCAGCACAGCTATAAATTATCCTAGAAACTAGTCCTGCTTACTGGGATGCACTCGAAATCGAAATCCAAATTGTGTTCAATGTTAACACAGTGCACATACATATTTGTGGGGTACATCTATTTTTTTTTCTATTTCAGTCAGACCACTTCTACTTCTACTTCTACATGGTCACGCCATGTTCCATTCTTCCATGTCCATATACCACATACATTTGACTGTCTTCGTGTTGAGCCCTGTGAATCCTATGATTATGATTATGTGACTCCGTGTACATGAAAAAGAAATCAATTGACATCAGAGGAGCCAGAGGCTGGGAGTGAGACAGACAAACCAAAAGTACCATTATTATTACTGTGTGATTATCAAATAAAATATATTTATTTCAATTTGACAATTTACAGGTACGCCATAATAATGATCATGATCAAGACTTGCTAGTTCAGCTCACTGCAGGTTATGACTTTTGTAGAGAGTGCAAATAGTATTTTTATTTTTTTTCATGTCAATAATAATATTTTAACAATATTATCATTGCAGAAATTAATTTGATTCAATTAATTCTCAATATATATGCATTTCAAAATACATAGTCATAGAGTCACCATCCCCACAGCCGTCAGAGTCAGTCGTAGTAGTAGTAGTAGTAGTAGTAGTAGTAGTAGTAGTAGTAGTAGTAGTAGTAGTAGTAGTACCACAACAAAATTCAAGTGCCCTGCAAACCTGCTGCAGCTATATGCCTCCAAGTAAAAAAAAGTATAGGTATAGAACAGATGAATTTTGTGCAGCGTATCTTTGTACCTTGTAACTCTAATTCTCAAACAAGACATTGGGGAGGGTACACACTGACTGACTGACTGACTGTACACTCACACTTGACGTGGACTTGCATTGATTTCCATTCCATATTATCCATGCATAATACTAACTAAGTGATAACGTAACTCTGTTGAACTTTACCAATCAGGACGGAGATGACTGCGGACAGCGGACTGCAGGCTCTAAAAACGTTTGCATAACAACAAAAACGAAATACTAATATATAGATATGGCCGAATATTAAAAGTATGAAAGTAGTGCATGATATATTTGCCATTTTCCTGAGTACATCTGACTGGGAGTCTACTATGTGGATTCTCATTCAATATTCAATATTCTAATGATTTGAACAGAAGAGTGTCTGTCTCATACGTCCTCACTAAAGTCGAGGTTGAGGCTCTTTTTTGTCTTGCTTTGTTTTTCTTTCTCTTCTGTGCAGATCTGTGGACTTGTGATCTTATAAGGTCCTTTTGATCGACGTCCTCTTTGTACCAAATATTTGACTCATACAGAACAACAGAGACGCACCACCAAAAATATAACCAAAGCAAACCAACAGCGTATTGGGAATTGTGTACTTACCTTTTCCCTTTTATTCCTATCCAGCCAGGCAAATGAGAACGAGAGTCGTCGCCGTCACCCTTTCTCGCTCATTTATTACATTTGCTACTTTGGCTATATCTACACACCTACCTGCCGACCAGTGCAGTGTAAGAAAGCGCCTTGTGTGAGTACCTACCTACCTACCTACCTGCGTAGAACTCTGATATAATCTCTTATAAAAGAGAGACAATAAAAATAAAACACCTCCATATCGTCCATTGTAACTGTATTGTGAGACGTGAGCTACACTGTTACGATTCCAATTCCTACTTACACCTCTCACGAATATTATGTGCATATAAAAGTATTTGTAATTACCTAGAGACTCCACTCACTTCCACATCCTTCTCGGATAGACAAAAAAAAATTAAATTAATATAGCATGTCAAGTGTCAAAACTTAACATGTGACCTTACAATACATAGTTAGTGGGGAGATGGAGCCAGACAGACAGACATACAGTATGGGAAGAGTTGGGAAACGTCTTGGTCGTTGTCGTTATTCATAGAACAATATCTCTCCACCCACACAGACACACTCTTGGCCTTTATACGACCTGACTTCCAACTCCTCTCTTCTAAAACTCTGACTCATACCATGTCACTCCGTATAGAACTGAACTATAGTAGAGTATATAGGTGAGACAAGGCAGTAAGCAGTAAACAGACTCAAGACCTAAGAGTCAGAGGTGAAATAGTCCCTATAACTTCACCTCACAATCGTAATCTGAAAGGAGAGGAATACATGTTTATCCTGAGTAATGACAACAATCACATCAAGAGACGAACGTGTGCAGGCGGACAACGAAAATGACAACAAGGATGCAATTCAATGTAATGTAATAGAACAGAAAGTCCACTTTAATTTTTTTAAAGTAAAAATGATGAGCAGCTTAAGCTACTCATTTCAGGAAGTTATGGTCCTTTCTGAATTCCGCAAGAAATAACTATAGTAACCACAGCAGCGTACATAATACGGAGTGCTATACCTATATACATTAGCATAGGTTTGGCAGTATTAGGACACATTTAAATTTTCATATAAATGAAATAGACAAATAGGGATAAAGAAGAGTAAAGATTGCAGGGGAAAATGCAAGAAGAAGCAAAAACAAAGCATAAGATACGATCGAGCGCTTTCAAAAAAACTCAGAAGCTTTGAGCCATCACTCCCCGCATATTTTGTTACAAGATGGGAATTAAGAATATGCAAATTGAGTGCATTATGATTAGACATGTTTAATTATACTGATATAAAACCCAGTTCATCCCATACTGTATCTCCTCACACAGCTCGTTTTCCTTTCCTAACAATATCCCTGTCATGTGTTGGGACGTTGACGCGTTGCGTTGCGTTGGAAGGTGGGATTCAAGCTGAGCCAAGCCTCAGTCCTTCATTATAATTATAAATTTAATAATTACAAAATTACAAGATAATATATAGGTATTCAGCCACTGCACTTCAACTCACTGAATCTGAGCTGCATGTATAGGTACAGTATTATAATTACTCTCATCTAAACGACAAGTTACTTCTCTGCTATCAAATACAATAACAATTTAATATGTCTTTGACTAAATTGAAATTACTTAGGAGTCATTTCATTTCATTAGTGTTCAGCTTAATGAGACGCACATGCCAAAAATTGTAATGACAACGAGCTTATTAAATTCCAAACAAGGTATGTAGGTAGGTACCTACTTATGTATGGATGGATGTGCGATAGGGATGAATTTGTGGGCTCGTGAGAAAAACTGTGTGACTCTCTGTCTCATGATTCTGATTCTGATTCTGATCTGTCTGTGCACTATACACAGATATATAATGAGATTTCATAATAATTTTTTTTTGAATAATATGACATAAATTTTACTTATAAAAATAAATGAGTCTATTGAAATTGAAAGGGGGAGAGAAATAAATTAGTCATTATCATTACGTTGATGGTGACGGTGCCGGTGCCGATTATGATCTGTCCTAAATTGTGCTTGTATTTTTATATTTTATGGATTATATCTGATTTATGTATATGAGGCTGAGGCTATATCTATATGAGGTAAATTTTTGTTTTTTATTAATTTGAAATTGAGATCATTGCAACCCACGTACCTCCGCTGAACAATTACAGATTATCTTAAATTTAATGATGTACCTGTACATTTAATTTGATGACACATGGACATACATCTAGTGCTTAGGGCTTAGGTACACACACACACATACACACAAGGATGAATTAGGGTGAACATGATTCAATAGATTGACACTGTTTAGCCGTATAAGTTAAAGTTAATGATGAGGATGGAGCACAAGTCTTTCGACTTTTGATTTAGAAATTCAAAATTTCTTTCAATTAATTATATGCAGAAGTGACGGGATGGTACCTCGGAAACTGTGGAAAAAATAAAAATGTATCACCCTTTCGAGTTCGACAGGTGGACATTGCGTGTTGGCTAATCGTTGGAATTGAATTGAATGCTATTGCTATTTTGCTATTGGTGTGTTTATGGTGTTTAGACATTTGGTACATGTAACCCAGGGATTTTACTTACCTAACTCTCTATGATCACCACATTTATATAATTCTTATTGAAAGCCCTTAAGTACACACACTTCCAATTCACAATTTAGAATATTAATAGGACAGATATTTTTGTGCAGTGAGATGTAACGTAATTATTAATCTGTTGCTGCAAGCGCTATGTACATACATAACCAAAGCATTCTGCCTTGGAAGATTCAATATCAGAAAATCGTCATTTTTAATCTAATATTTGACTGGTTAACAAACTACAGCTTTTCAATAAAACAGGATTCAGTTTAAAAATGTATTAGGCATGTGCATGAAAGGAAATTGGCCAAACTGATATGCTTATAAATAGCAGATTGACCATTTTGCTACTTCAGTGACAGTATGTTATGAAATTTCCATATTTCTCGTATTTCTACTTCTTCCTATATGACTATGACCATGTCCAAACGACCATCTGAAAAAAGGGCTACTTTGACATTAGGTGATGTTATTACATAATATGGGTATATAGAATCAAATAGAATGAGGATGAAATGCCATGTGAGAAAAAAAATAAGAAAAATAATGATAAGCCGCAGGTGGGTAAACAAATAACAGAGGATTTAGATGGATAATACATGGAAAGAAAAATATTGCAGTACCCCTATACTATAGAAATGGAATTTGGTGGGAAAGTTTTTAGATCATCACCGCCACCACCACCACTGCATCAATATGTATAATTATATCCAACTAAATACAAGAACAACCTTCTTTTAACTGTAAGCCTACAACAAATTTAAAATTCCATTAGGAAAAAGGAGACGTTAAAAAAAATTGTAAGGTGAACCATTACTATCAAATAAATGAGCAAGGGAGCCGCGCTAATTCAAATCCAAATACATAATAATAATACCACTATATATATGTACGTGTATATAGGTAGACAGAGTCATTATAGTCATGATCCACGTAGGAATTCACCGAAAGTTGGTTCTTGTCTTTCTTCAGTTCTGCACGCGTAGGTGTCATGAATAAAAGGAGATTCAAAGGAGAGAATCTTCAAAAAAATTTCAAATGAATTACATATGGGCATTATATAATAACTGTTTGTTAAGTGCTTTGTACATTTCTAAATAGACAGAGCTGTCATACATCCGCATCAATTTATTGGCAGTAAAGATGTAAAAGGTGCAACTGCAATATTTGTTCAACCGCATTGTAAGTCACGGAGCGCATATTATTGTATTGAGCACCATGCTTATTATATATTATGAGACCGTTACTACTACTCACTATTACTATCTCCTGTACTACATATGATTGCTCATACAATTAAGATTAATATTAAAATACAATGACGTACTCAATACCTCGTTTTTCCCCTCATTAATTACATCATAGCGCCAGCATTACACCAAGCCAGCATGCTACAGTATGACTTGTGTATGACAACATTTGAAATTTAAAATATTTTTTAATAACACTTAACTGCCATAATTATAATTATCATTTTGAAAACCCACATCATCATGGACGAGTAAAGAGTATGAATGCTAACATGAAAATTGAAATAATTTACCACGACCTAGCATAATAATAATCACATAAATACGAAATTATGAATGAGTACGGCCGAGTTATAAGTAGATGCTCGTCCAATATTATGACTTGGACAGTACATGTACAAATTATATAATCCTAAAATCTATAATTATTACTCACAATCCCAATAACAATACACAATAAGATATATATTATATAGACGGAGACAAGAGGGATATATAATTTCACTTATTCGGTCCTCATAGTTATTGGCTCAGTTCTCTCAGTTATATTCATACAGTGAAGGTGAAGATTTTTTTGTTTTCTTATATTTATTTAATTATTTACATAATATATATATAAGAAAAAGACGACCAAGTTTGAAGAGAGCATAAGACCTCCCTACATCTCATACATATGCATACGCATATTTAGGTTGTCATTCAAAATTCATTCAGTCATTCATGAGTGGTCAATCAGAAAAATGTAATGTAATCAAATTGATGTGTGTGTGTGATAAAATAATAATCAAATAATTGAAAAGCCTCGAACAATGTTGGCATGTACTATATGAGGGTTGAGCCATTATGTACGTCTACGTGTAAATTGTAAATTTAGAGAAAGACCACAAAAAGAATACACCAATAATACGACTCAGCTCAGAAGAAGAAGAAGAAGAAGAAGAAGACGAAGAATGAGCCTAAGAAAAAAGAGACACTCCACACCATACCATCAAACGTTTCACATATAATCATTATCATAATCATCCCTATTGCAATTCCAATTGCAAACCAATGAAGTGTAATTTTAAAAAATGCTTCAATCCCCAATGAAAACAGACACACACAAAAAAATAGAATTTGTTTTTGTTTTTTTGCCCTGTAAACATAAACATAAAAAATCCAGGCACGATATCTCAATAATTTTTACCTTCAACTTATAATTTTTTTTACTTACATGTGGTCCAATGAAATGATGGTTTTTGTCTTGTCACTTTGGGCAACTTCATAAGTTTCAAGTAAAAAATTATTCAAGCATGCATATCTGTCTATTCTATATCTATATATATATATATATAATATTCTTCTTCTATTTTTTGCTCCGTCCGTGAATCCATGGATCATTTATAGCTGAGCAGAAACTGTATTAATTCACACTGTAGTGTTTCTCCATTGTATACACAAAACTTACAAAAGTGACCAACTAAGAGAGGGCAGAGTCATGACTATGTTGAAGATACTTCGAAGAAGTTGAAGTTTGGAAGCTTCCACATTGCATATTGATGGGGAAAAAATAATATTTAAAAATCTCATCTTATGACCATAATAATAAAAGGGTCTGTCTCTCAATTTAATTCAACTTCAAAATAATTCGTGGAGTAAATAGTAATATATTATGTAGGTTATGCATATAATTGCAGTATGTATAAATTATTCCAATTTTATTGAATTTTAAATATTTATCGGGGGTGGTTATGGTGGTGATAGTTGTACATACATTTATAGTTATACTATGGTTGTGAGGAAGATTGTGTTATATCAGCAGGATTTAGAATTCAGGACAATACACCTAGGATATAATTATCAAATGTAATGTGTCAGTAGTTTAATTTGTTTCAGGAGTAAAGAAAATACAAATTCGTTGAATTTTTTTTGAGCAGGAGTCATAGTCATGATAACTATACACTCCTCGTCCACAAACATTAATATACATATTTAATCTTCCTATATATCCAAATCATCAAATATATATGCAAGATTGAATACAAATACAAAATAATATATATATGTAGATCCCATGGTGGAATATACATAGATATATGACATAATATAATTCCTATGATTTTCCTGGCACATTTTGATAAGCTTCAGCTCATGTGTTTGTATTTTGATTTGACTAAATTATGCATTACAAATTCACGCTTGGAAATTAAATGCCGTTTGAGGTTTGTTCTCTGAGCGAGCGGATGATCTCATGTATGTATGTATAGAGGAGATGTGAAGAAATCATCAGCTCGCATAATCATCATCAATTCTTTCCTTGAGTCCATCCCAAACCCACACGATTTTTCAAGAGCTGCTGCACACCAAAATGTCTCCATATACATATTATAATAATATAACATTTTATGCTATTGATATTGAAATAGCGTACGCCACTGCTATACTCTCCTATACCATGCCATTTCACTGTATTGTGTGTGCGAGCAACTTTATAGTTTCTATTTTTTTTTCTTCGTTGCCGTTTTCACTCCATAGACACATAACATATGGGATAAACATACACACACGTGGAGGTTATAAAAGACCCTATTCCATTATTTAAAGTAGATATACACACACTTACATATGGTTCCCCATCAAAGTCAAAGATTCCAATTTTTCTAGCAATATTGTGACAATTTAAATCTGTCCGTCACTATAATAAAACATTTACTTTTGCATTACTTTTAAATTATGTTTACTTGGAATTGGAATATAAATTGGATAAACTACAGTCAACAGTCAGCAGTACGGAGTACGGGCTGACTCACTTGGTACAGACAGACAGTCCTGCTCTTCTTTGAATGCACATTAATTCTTGGGGAAGCGACTGGAGGCTGAGGCTCGTCATCTTGACTACTACTGACTTCTTGGTGTAAAAGTGAAACGAAGAGGTGCATCCGGCTTGTTAATGGTATGAGTGAGGCAGTCTAATGGCTCGGAGGAATTCCATTTGACGTGGAATCTTCGAAATAACTGCGAATATATAATACAACACATAAGTACATAAATTAAATGCATGACTTTCCATAATATATTTTCAAGTTTACAATTTTTTCCCCATATGTTCTTGGTGTTCCTCTCTGACTAATGGTGGTGGACGAACGGGGATAATTTGTTACTCTCTTGCATATTTATAATTAAAATTAAAGGTCACCAGTCACATATATAGCACATGACACAGTACAAAAAAGAATTCCCCATTAAGCATACCTTATAGCCTGCACATTTATATTTGCCATTAGATTTATTTGCACAGTGCAGACGGCTGCGATATTTTTAAAATTAAATATTGCAACTCAAATAAAGAAGGATTAAGTAAAAATAAAAACAAAAATTAGATTCTTAAGATTACAAGATTAAAAGATTACGAGACACCTTATATTTTTAAATCAATCTTTGCATGTTTAGAATTTTTTGACTAAGGCGGCAGTCGTAGCATGTAAAAGCCGAAGCCGAGTGAGCCTTATTAAATTGTCACAGACTGGTTTTCTTTTGGATGAGGCGCGGTGAAAAAGCGAACATGAAATTACATGAGTAAAGTTGTTCTGCGTGTACTGTACATACTTAGTGTGGCGTGTGTACATGGAGCTCGAATCTAAAGCAAACGCATCGTATCATATCGTACAGTATATATGTAAAACTGATGTAATTACATAGCATCATGCACTACAGCTGCATAATTAGATGTAACATCAATTTCCATGTTCATTTCCATTTCTGTGAGAAAAATGATGAGAAAACTGGTAATCGTCAATCGTAATCGTTCGATGATATTATGCTTTGCTTTTCTTCCCTAAAAGCTTGAAAACATCAAAGCGTTCATTCAACTGACAACTTTACGAGGATCTATTCTGCCCCATTGTACAATAAAGATGATCGTTTAACTCAATGATGATGGTTGTTAATTTGTAATTGTAATCAAGGGTGGTCGCAAGATCTCAAATGTTTTTCTCTCTTTTGTGTGTAGCAGTTGAGTTCGTCGCGTCTCCTTCTTAACTTTTCCCTCTTTCATTGAGTGACAATAAGAAGAAGAAGAAGGAGACGAAGAAGAGGGCCCACAAATTTATTTTCGACAGTTCTGACATAATTATGTTCTTCCATTGCGGTCGAAAATATTTATTGGTACTTAACGTTGCGTGCGGCTATGTGTGTGTGTGTGTGTGTGTGTGTGTGTGTGTGCACAGATTGGAATTGGACGGGTGAGACATTATTGATACGCACATGAGGATGAATTCATCAGCCCATTATTATTCACTATATGAGTGAGTACGGGTATGGGGATAGCGATTAAACTCTTGATGCTCGTCTTGAGCATTATTTAGGATACAGAAGTCATTGTAAATCTTCAGATTGTGTTTTCATTTCCAATCCCATTATGAATGAAAAGTGAGCGCGGACGTGTGTGTGTGGTGTGATGTGCTTATAGACTTGCATAAAGCGGAGTGTGGGTGCGTAGGAAGGGGCTACGAGCGTGGATCATTTGGGAGAGGAGAGGAGAGGACATAGGAAACAATAATGATTGGATAAGTATGCAGGTAATTTTATGTGAATTTGAATGTGATGACAGGGCGTACGCAGTTCGCACATCTCTCCATGTCTCTCTCTCTCAAGTGCGTTACGATTACGACTACGATTACGTTTCATCTTCAATTCTTCTCGTCTTCCTATATACCTTCAGAGGAGACCGTCTATATCCTATATTCCTATACATACCTCCCTACCTTACACAGATTTTGTACATTGTCCAAGTATTAAAGTCAAAATGCTTTTGTGAGCTCACAACAATGCGTGATAGGAACGGCGGACAGTCACCGTATGCCTCTAACATCTCCAAGTCCAACTCGATAAAATCCACATGGCGTATTCGTTTCATTTTCCTTTTCAATGTGCAATCATATGACGAAAATGAAAACGAAAACTCCAAATGCAAAATAGACTATTAAAAGTTTATGGTCGCGATCAAATCAATTCACGATCCACAAGATCCATGCTCTACATGCCCTCGCGCGACCACCACTACTGCACACACTGCACCAGCACCATCCCAGTCATACATAATAACATCAACTTCATATAACATTGATTCCACGCTGCTTGGAATGTTAATTTTAATTTTTTTTTCTTTTTAGTAGATGTTATTGATACTCAGCAAGATGCAAGTGTATGAGAGTCAATGTTGAACCTTCCGTATAGATTTCTTTGGTGCTTTTGTACTTAGGGAGGTAATTTGTTTTTATTTATGACTGTTAGTTATTTTTCTTTTTAATTCTGTTATTATATACCTCACCGGAATATGGTATAATAATGTAAAGAGCCAAAATTAAAATTAAATAGTAAAAATGTAATAAATCCTAATACATATATTAAATTCCAATATTCTAACCTTTACAGTGAGCATGTACATATTCTGCTCCGCGAGGCGCCGCGCAATACAGGCTCGTGCTCCATGGCCAAAGGGTAGAGCGGAGTACGGATGTGGTCGCTTATTAGCAGGATCCCATCGCTCAGGTACGAATTCATTTGGCTTCCAATAATACTCCTCAAGTCGACTTGTCACCTGAGTCTGGGTCACTATCACCGTCTACAAATCAAATCAACAGGACACAGCATGGGTTAGATTGTAGGTGTCGTCACTCAAGGGGTAAAATATAATTTTACTATAATGTCAAAAAATAAATGCAGACAATATATAACATTAGTACAAGTTTGGAAAGGAAAATTGTTCTATTTACAGCGCAGCCACTACTGAACAAACAAAAATGAAAAAGAGCGGAAAAATCATAAATGATTCTCGAGAATGAAGACGGTTCATTTGGTCCATTTTGAACTTGAAGACATAAAAAAACGTGAAATCTAACATCTTCACCCAGGATTCCCCATGCGTCCTCTATATATACGGCAATTGGCATAGGTATAGGCATATAATTGTCAAAAGTATTAAATTAAATTATAAAAAGTGCTCTTATGGAAAATTCAAAGTGAAACGATAAAATGTGTTTTTTTTCATGCCTGGCTTTGTAATTTATTTCTACTCAAACAAAGAGAGTTTAATTGTCCTTTCACGCGACTCACTCAATATGTATACACTCTCTAACTGGTCTGGTAAAGTATAATGTGGGACCATTCAGACACTCGGCAAAGCGGGACAAATGACGAATGAGGAGTGATATCATGACATGCCGTTTACAGCATTAACAGCGCCATTATCTGCCAAAATGTCGTAATGATTTAATATCATTGCAAAATTAATTCAGAATAAATGGATTTTTTTTTGAGTAACGTTAAAAAAACTAAAAAAGAAACAAAATAGAATTAAGGATGCGCTCTCTTAATCATTTCATTATTACATTACATTTATTGTAATTTATAAAAATTATTGTTCCTCTCTCACAGACTGAAAATGGAAAGGTGACAAAAGTCTCTTGAGTTTTGAGCCTTGAAGGCAAAAGTTAAAAAAAAAAGAGTGTAATAATGTACGCATTTGTGCAACGTATTATGGGGGGACATGCACTTGTAAAATTAAAACATCACATTATTATATGGACATCGTCAAGGCAAATTTGGATTTGGATTTGTCTTTGAAATTAAATTAAATTTCCATTTAAAACCTTAATATAATTATTTGCATAGAATGAATTAGGCATACTTATCAAAGATTACTACAGACAAAACTCCCCTTTTTAATGGTCTTACGCATTTTTTGAATTAAATCAACACTGCCAAATGAAGTATGTTTCCTTATTTTTATAAAAATATATTATGTATGGGCAGGGACTTGATGATCGAGCCTGCATATAAAGTCTTCAGTAAACTATTACAGTACTTATAGGTACTTGAATTAAAAAATTTCAATGTCTTGGCAAAAAAAGTAAAAAGGATTTCCATGTGTGCTTTTGTAGTTTCACCACTTCCCTACACATAATAATACTAACATTACAAGCTAATGGTCGAATAATGCAACAGTAATCAAATTTTGTAAATTACACAATTATTTAAACCTTTTCGTTTTCTACGAGACAAACAAAGTTCCATAAATTACAATACTATCATTTGACTCTGACAAACTAACGAATTGTTTTCTAAATTCAGTCCCTTTGATATTAGAGAGATGATTACATATTATGTAATGTGTTGCTCAGTGCTGAGTTTGCCTTAAATTTTCCCAGGTGAGATAATGTCGTTCTAGCTACGTATCTGAACGTGGAAGGGAGACAAACATGAAAGTACTCTCACGATCAAAGATTACTTCACAATAAAAGAAAATGTCATGTGGAATCTGCAAAGGAATAACGCAATGGAGGAAAACACACACTAATAATTGTAACCAATTATTTCATCTTTTTCCATCCAATGGTTTAACCCGCACAAGGCGGCTGAGGTGTCTAAATTAAGAAAATGTCGTGATGAATGATGCGATTAAAAAAAGAGAGCCATGTGTACTGTACATATTACATAGAAATTATTAAATAATAATAATTTAAGGAGTTTTAAAAATAATTTAAATTGTCATTACACCCTGTGGAATATGATGGTTTCCGATGACACTATCTTTCTCAAGGAGGCGACCAACTCCGACGGAAATGGGATTGAGTCGAAGACTCTCCTTCACACAGCGTTTCGCATAGCTCGCCTTATTGATGAGTTCGAGAGTGACCGGTGTGTCCCATGTGGGCATGAGCTTGGTCAACTCTGCATATAACTTTTCTTGCTTGTCCGGATTTTGAGCCAAATGGTAAAGGATGAAGCCGCTCGAGTTGGCTGTCTACAAAAATATAGACACATATTATACATTTATTTTTTGTCTTGTCCTTTGCCGTTGTCCATTAAAGAAATTCGTACCATTATTATCGTGCCGTTTTAGACATAAAGGTTAACTGTTCATTAATTTTCAAAATAAAAAAAAAGAAGAAGAACTATGATATGGCGTTTCTAATAATTGCACAATAGCAGTCATAATTCACCCTCATTGGAGGAGTGTGCTGGCTGTACTGTCTTTCTCTATGTAGAAAAGAAAAGTGATTCATGTTCCTAACACGGGTCAAAATGAAGATAGCGTTGAAGAAGAGAAGCTCACTCCTGTCGCATAATTTACGCAAGTGTCACACAGAGATAATTGTTCAATTATTGTCAAAATGAATACGTGAATGTGTGTGTATATATATGTACATTACGGAAGCATGTACATGTCCTAACATTAGCATTATTCGCACTCTGTATTTTACATTCAGCTCATCTTCAGCATGCAGCTGAGAGACCCACAAGGCTTTACAGATAAGATAAGAGAAGATATAGATAAATGTAAATCTATATCTACTACTACCTATTTACTATATTATGACCTTGTAACCTTTTAAATTGTCTTACCGCCTGCCTAGTTAATTTTCTATGAAGCTCTTCTTTTTTTTACCCAGATACATTACACTATACTTTAAGTTGCTCAAAAAATGCTAATTTATTTGGGATGTTTCCACCACTCGCATGATTATTGTACATTCTATATAGTACACCCATCTTGTTGGGTGCCCAAAGGAGTGATAGAGGTGTTCGTAGTGACAGGGGACAGTGACAGGAACATGATTCAGAGACAGAGTGGTAATTTTTAATGTGCATCTTAAATTACAATTACAAATACAATGAGATGCATATTTCAACAAGAAATTACCGTGTCAATCCCTCCAAGTATCAAGTCAGCACCCATCGTCACAGCATCGTTAATCCCATCTTTCTCATTCACCCAATTGTTGTCCAACCAGTACTTCATAGCGCAGGGTCTTATGTTTACTCCATTCTGTCTGTCTTTAATCCGCTCTGTGATGATCTCCTTTGCAGACCTATATACAGTCATTAGAGTCAATTTGCTTTGTTTCGGGGATTGTTTCTGTTGACACGTTTTTCTGCATCACGGTTCATTCAATTCATATTTCAAAATCCATGTGTTAGTTAGTAGTACAGTTAATAGCAATAAATTAATTGGGATTTCTGAAACTGACAAAGTTTTTTTTCCGTAGCCCATTTATTAAATATACCAAGCATTACAGTGTAGTAAAATGTTGATACAATAAAACCAAAAGTAGGTAATATGATTACGAAAAACAATTAAATAATTTACCTACCCGTACATATATGTTACATTTATTTTTTCTGAGTGAAATACTTTGTACAAAAAATCCCCAAAGCAAAATAATTTTGATTGTACATTAGCAACAGATTTCAAAAGGGTGGAAGATGGAAAGGTAAGTTTCAGTCTCCAATGAGCTATCATTGCGTTCCTAAGGACTCCTTGCAGTTACATACACCAACAACAACAACATCGATGCATTTCTGTAAATATTCTTTAAGTTGTGTGTATGTGTTAATGTCCTCTAAGGTAGTCCCTATATCCTACAAGTATAATTCTTGTACATGCATAATGAAGGATTTTTAAATGTCGAGGAATTAAACTCATAATTTGCTCATACAGCGACAGGGCTCAAGTCAAAGGACGATCTTCCGAAACCTAATAACGTATCTACCTACGTAAATGATTAGCATTCACCATTAGATGTAGGTGGCTACATGGCACCACACCACAGCACTTTCCTGTTCCGGCATGCATTGCATATTGCATCTCGATCTCACTGCAAATTGCTGCAAGACGAATAGGAATTGTAAATTATTAAAAAAAAACCATATGCAAATACTCTACTCTGTAGTTATGGTGCACTCTGTAGTCTGTTGAGGTACAGAACATGAAATGTATACAGAATTCATTATTGCACAAGAATTATGACAATTATTTTGCAAGTTCTCTACGGCGTTCCTCTCATCTCTCTATACTACCGAAATTCTAACGTATGTACAAACCTAAACCTATACCTTGCCTATACGTACTGCTACTGTACCTACGACAGACGGACGAGAATATGCATAACTTTTCGTCAGTAGGTGGAGAGGTGGAGAGGATATATATTTTGCACATACATATGAGACAGGGACACCCTGTTGCACTTGTAAGTGCAACAAGAAACATACAAATATTATAATAGTCATAAACCCATCAAAAATTCTGATTCCAATATCAGCCATCTGAAGCAAGCCGAAATCGAATTGATTAAAAGGAGCTCGCAAAAATTACATGGGGTGTTTATATAAAGGGACAAGAGGTGTTGAAAAAAATATTACTGTAATATATTTCTTGTATGAATTAATAATAAAAAAATTTTTTTTAAAGAAGTGAGATTATAATTTTGGAGGTTTTACATTATGCAATAATTTTTGCAAGTTCCCGTCAAACTGTAGCCAAACAAATTGTACGTTTTGCCTTTCCTATATGCTACAGAGTATGTCTCGGATATGAAAATAATATAATCATTTCTATGTTAGTGTGTATATACTTTGCTGTATTCTTCTCGTGTCAAATATTACGATACATCTGTATACAAGCGAGCTAAGTTTGAAATTTGAAAGACGAGCATAAAATTTAGAATTTTTCCTTTTCCCCCAATGCATATGAATGAGTGGAGACAGACAGAGTTCAGGTTTGAATAATAAAAATTATAAAGCATCGGCATCCTCAAACAATTTTGGTTGTAATAAAAATTATTAATAATGTTAATAATATACGTAAGTAGGTACCTACATAATGCTGCCTAGGACTACAGCCTCACGCTACTGTCGGCAACTAAGTAGGTAGGTACGTTACCTTTTTTTAACTGTGCATGAGTCTGAATTGCAACAGTACAAATTGTTACATCTTCTTTTATCCATCCTTAACTCATGATTAGCATAGTTTAGACTGACGTTTATTGTATGTATAAACCGTAAACCTTGAAAGATACAATGTGCAAATAATAAAATAGATTGCAGTTGAATTATTTATATGGAATGTGCAAGACACTCGCACTTCTTATTACTTTAATCTAAATAAAAAAGTAGCAAAGTCTCCTAGGTCTTAGCACAGTGACAGTCTGGTCAACTTCTCAACACTAAAAACAAGACGCAAGAACAATACAAAACCCAGGATGGAAGTGGAAAGCTATAGGAGTTTTGGCTTTGAAGAGGGTCTGCAATTTAACATTGGAAATAGAAGGCAATAAAATTTGAGACCGACTAAAAGTACAATCTACAAAATTCCAGGGTTGGAGCGTCGCATGAGCCGCACCAGCAGCCCATAAACGAAATGTAATCATAAAGAGACAGAGAGAAACTTGTTTATAATTATTTTGATATGTGGCACACAGTAGCATCAGCCATCAACCAATATCCAATTTTTTGTGTGCAGGCAGTATTCAATTTCAATTTTGTGAAAAATGTAAGAGTTTATTTAAAATCAATCTTGCCTGGCATGGATATGCAGGGAGCATTGTTTTAATTTCATGCAAAACTAAAGGTATTAAAATGTCATTTTCATCTTTTCATTCAAAATGAAGATTTATAGGGTGACCAAAAAGAGAGGAGAAAATTAAATACATTAATATTATATGTTTGCAGCTTTGGAATTAGAATGAGACCTATCTAAAAAAATAGGTTCTATATACTCTACCCCGGACGTGTAGGTAGGTACGTAGGTACCTAATTTGACTTTACCCCTCTGCTCTAAATTTCCCAAAAATTTGAATATTATGTGTGTGTGTGGTTGGTGAACAAATGTCCCAAAATTTGAAATCCAAGTCAGTCGCGAGCTGACTGCCGACTACAATAACAATAACAATATAACCTCATTTGTTCTATGCTGTCTCTTTCATTTTACTTGGCTCCACACACAGATTAACAATTATTTTTTGTGGCAACAATAAATGAAATTTGCAATTAATTTTAATAATATTGAATAATATCCCAACATAATGTTTTCTTTGCCAAACATTTTAATTATTTTACGTATCCTTCTTTGAGCAAGAGCAAAATTCAAATTCACACACACACACAGAGCTAGTCCACACATAAACACACACAGAGACAGGAGCGTATGTAAACAGATAATAGAATTCTCTGCCTTCTACGAAGCTACGAAGCTACGACAATGGCCATGGTAATGGTCCTGATAGAATCATCAATGTACAGAAAAATTCATTAAGACACGTTTGTTTACATTTGCTCATGAAGTAATAGGAAAAACAATAAATAATGTTCAAGTTAAGTTAAGTGAGTAAATGCGAGAACGCATATCGGAAGATGAATTGAACTATGAAGAACGGGAAAGTGTGATGGGGCAAGAGAAGAATTTATTTATGTTGAAAGCTCAAGATGATGTAGTGTAGTACAGAATACATACAGATGAGGCTCTGTATAGGAAAAACAGGAGAAGAAACCCATAAGGCCCATGCAGACTACACACACACACACACAGAACAGAAGCGTGTAATTTGAGCCATCCGCAAAATTAAAAAGACAAAAAAAATACGCCAACACATATAAGTAAGGTAAGTATCTAAGAAATTCATAGTTCATAATAATCATGCATAATGATGGAAGACACACGTACTGCGACGAGCATTGAGGGAATAGAACCAGTTAAGTTACTGCCAAAGATTTGTACCCATATATACCTATACGTTACAATAATGCAATCCCACACTCTCTTGAACTCTCATTATTTAATTTAAAAAATCAACTCGTAATTCAAATACTCATAAAGAAATTCAATGTAGATTTTAATTTAGAAATATAGGAGATTTGATATGTACGGAAATACATTTTTACATAAGGATTAGGTGAGTTACAAAACCCAAAACATTTCCCTATAACCCAATTAAGAAAGGTGCAGAGAGGTATATTGGCATAGCTGTTGGTATCTTGTAGGCAGCGAGTCTCGCGAATGAAGTTATTACCAAGTGAGCACCGCAACATGAATAATAACTCTAATATGTCTACTCTAAGTTATGCTTATTATCAGTTTCAGTTCCAGTCAAGGTAATAGGTTATGCGTATTATTATTTTCTTATACTATAGATTGTACTATATAATTTAATCATGCGAAATTATTTTTAAGAAACCTACTGTTCAAGCAACCTAATGCTAGTCTTCATAGCACGGTACAGCGGAGTATCTATCTTCCTCCATATTCCCAGGATTGCATTGTCCATGAGTGCTGTGCTTGAATTTACTTTTTCCGCAGCTGCAATTAGCCTTTGAGGTAGCGCGTTTGGATCTCCAACCGTTGCAATACCGTGGTACCGATGGTCGAATATGCTCGAGCCAACAACTTTAAATACATTATAATTCATCAATTAAATACTATTTTTCCTTACAAACTTGAGAAATTTTGAAAGTAAATTACAAATCTAAAAGCAACACTATAAACAGAAAAGCAAAAATATGTGTCGCAATATTTACTCTGCACAAAATCTAAATTAGTTCCAGGCGTTCGAGCAATATGGATTATTTTTAAAATCTACTCTTGCTGAAAAAATCCGGGTCCGACTAACGACAAGTAGGTTTTAGAAAAAAACATTCACGATATTCTTAAAACACCAAAATTGTTTTTAGATACTATTCTCGATATTAAAAAAATAAATCCTGAAAATCTGAAAACGTTTTGATTGTCAGCATTAAAAAATAAATAAGCAGCAGGCTCAAATAAACCCGGGGCTTCCCCTCCAAAAAATTTAATAAACACCCCGGCGCTTATTAGAACTTATACGGTGACTATATTAGTATTATCTGTCCTTTTTAAAGTCCACTGACAATGAGTATTGAAGGGAGAACGAAGCGAGCTGTAGTTATAGACACATGTCCATATAATTATACCAAAACTGACATAAAATAACGCTACATTAACCAATTACATATATCCAAAAAATTCCAATTGTACCCTTTGAAGCCATAATTAAAAATTAGGATTGCGTGCCCCATGTCCACAACTGACAGAGGATGCGTAGTATATTCCTGATCAAGAGGGAGGATGAAGAGGAGGGGATGAGGATGAGACGAGACTCAGAAATACTTTACTTAATTACGGTAATAAAATAAGAGGTAACAATAGAAACAGATGGTATGCTAATTTGTTAATTGCAACCCAAGACGGCTTTGTAATTTGTAGCAAAATAACGACAGAGACAATCAAGCGAAATTTTTGCGCATGTGTAAAACGTACAATTATTTTCCTCTGATGCAGTATGGGCAATATACACTATAGTCGTAAGAGTTGCAAGCTGCTGTTTAACGTAAACGGGTAGAGTTACCTCCACCACCAGAGAGGTCTAATTCGTATGAAAGAGTAAGCTGCATTCACATCCCTTCAACAGATTATTTGAGTAGAAGAATTTGAAGAAAATAAAACAAACAAACAGACAAACAAAGAGCGGAAGAAACAAGAAAAAATATATTTGAAAAATAACAACATTGATGTAGACGACGTACGTTCCAAGAACAGAGTCATTAAGTATGGCAAAAAATGTTCAGTAGTGAATGGCTTCCCCAATGCGTTGGTAATACTTTGAAGGAATTCATTAATGATTTCATCATTTTGAGGAATGAAGGCCCGAATATTTTCCATGCTAATTGACTGTTGATACTGAAATCGTAAATTTCCCCACTCCACGCCATTCCTAAAAGAAAAAAATTTGACAAGAAATCAAGAGGAGCATTTATTTTTCGTTTAACTTAATACTAAACGACTACTTACATACATATAATTATTATTACAACTATTACATACAATTCATGCATACGTGTACCGGTACACCTATATGCAATACTAAACGCCCTTCGTGCGTTTTATTTTGCCTCGGTGCATGTTTACGTTTTTTTATGTTGTGTTAACGGTGCTATATATTTTTCTTTTCCTTTCTTTTAATGCAGTCCGTCACACTGCACGGCCATTTGGCTTAAGTTAAGCTTCAAATAAATGTGATAATTAACTCATATATAAATTTAAGCCCATAGGGTTGTTGTTTAGTACACTATTAAATCTACTTTCAAATAGTCAATAATTATGATTGAAAAATCATCTTGGGCTCTTTCATGTTCGTACCTAGTTATATGTTTGTACAAAGTTGCATTTTGATTTAACTCTAAACTACATCCATTCATAACTTTTGTATCTGTATTATTAGCAAATGCCAATAAAAAATTGGTTGATTGAAGATGTCCTATTACTTCCTATCCTTCTCATGTAAAACATTTAAATACTACGAAGGTACTTATCCCCAAAACCAAAAGCTCGATGATTAATTACCCATATATTCATTCATGGATCTGGCTGTTATATTGCGCACGGATATGGTGGGGATATGAGGTTGGCAATAATATTCGTTGACTACATTATAAATGCACTAACAACTAATTACAAAGTTAATAATTAAGCAAATAAAATCAATCTTTACTATATAACAGGCTCATTTTGTGGATGCTATATATACTAGGTGCTAGACCAAATAAATCAGTACACTTACAAAGGAATACTACTACTACTACTACTACTACTACTACTACTACTACTACTACTACTACTACTACTACTGCAAATATAATAATATGATTTCAATTCATATGCTAATTCTAGTGCAAAAGTTCTCGCGAGTTTATTACTGTTTATACTGATATGCAACTCAACTCGTGTTGTTGTTGTCGTCTCGTCTCTTGACTATTCCGTAGATTATAACTGCAGCTCTCAAACCGCAAGAACTGTATGAAAATTATCGTGAGCGTATATGCTTGCCTATAGGTTCAGCTATATAGCTGTTCAGTTATACACATGACAGAGCGGTATTGGGATTGAAAGGGAAAATTGCATAGTAGAGAGGGATGTATAATAGAAGTATTAAACCTAGAAGGATGTCCTCACAACCATAAATTATTCACGTCGTGAGCTGGCTGACTGGGTTCCAAATTCGTTAACGTTTTCCTTCGAGCAGCATCTTCACCGTGCGACAGGTTTTTATAATTATTATTAAAGAAAAGAATTCAGTTTATTTCACAAATCAGGTATAAATTATAGTTAGGTATAGGATTCGCAAATTTTCCCTTTTATATAGTCAACAACTAAACGGCTCTCTCAAGAAGCTATAACGTAAATATAAAACCGTAACGTAAATATCTCTCCATGCTTTTGAAAATTATACACCTCCGATGATGGATGAACACTGTGACCTGTGACAGCGGCTTGAAATATGCTAGAATGGAAATGTACAGATACATGTTCTGCATTATTCCTGCAAATTCAGCTACGCTCCTTGTTTACTCAAACGAGTATCCTTGTTGGTTTTATATAGGTAGCTAATTTTTTCTGCTTGTGGCGTAGTGGTACTGCGGAAGCAAACCAGAGTTTATCTGTAACATTAAGTCATTTTTGATAAATAAAAACTGGGCTGAATTTTGATAATGATAAAAACTTTCAGTGCCTATCCTTAGATCCGAATTTATACCGTGTTTCAATTCAACTACGGATGTCAACAGCTCTAACAATTTTCATAAATATTCTCGGAATACATCTCTATGCATGTAGTTAGTTTGGCAACCTATTTTAAATGGATGAAATCGTCATAAAATTGCATTATACTTTGGCAGAATTTAAATAAAATACGAATAAAAATTCAATGAACGATTCGGGAGCAAATGCAGGGGCAACAAAGCATTTAGAATTTTATTTTGAACATTTGAACTATAGACACGTAGAAGAATTTGAATTCGAAGAAATATGCAAAGAAATTTGCACAAGTGAGTCCGAGCCGACGCTGACATATATACATACACCTTACTGTCCACAATGAGAAACTTAATATTATAACTACGGATTTAAATTTTAGGTAAAAGCGGCGAACTACCTAGAGAGAATGATCGCTTTACTCAAAATAACAATAAACGTAGCACTGCCATCCAATGCAAGTGGCAATGGTGAGATAGGAAGCTTTAACTAATACCAGCCAAGTAGGCATCTTGAATATATTTTAATTAGGTGTTAAACCCCGCTCATAAATGTAATGCTCTCATCACCATCGTTAGTAAAGGATTTACTTTAATGAGCCACTGTAGACTGCTGTCTCTTTAATCGTGGGATGGGTAGGGTAGGCGGGTGAGCATAATGGGGCTATCAAATTTTAGCAGCAATAACACATTAGTAGATGGGCCATTTCGTGAGAAAAAAATTGAGTTTAAAACATAATTTTCAATATAAAACTTACAACTTGACTTTTAAAAGCTACTGCTGAGTTGAGACAATGTAAGTTTTAATTGCCTCCTAGATTTCGCTAACCGCCCAGACACGAATCTTTATTCACTTTAAATTCAATTATTAAGTCCATTGAAGTTTTTTCCGTCATTTGCACGTACCTACCTAGATTTATATGGACCTGGAAGAACGTACCGATTTTCTGTGATAGTGCACCGGCGTACTACTCAAATTCCGACCACTATCAGACCCTTGTAGTGTAACAGACCCGTGTACTATCGTAGGCCCGTGTACAGCCACATAAGAATGTGCTAATAGACCAGTGTACTACTTTAATTCCTACACCCCAGGTCCGTGTACTATTACACACCCGTATTCTATCATGAGCCCCGTGTATAAAGCACGGCTTACAACATTTGATATTTAATATGCACAAAACTTGCTTCAGAACCATGTAATGTAATAAAAGTTTAGCGTCTCTTGAAAGTTTTTATTCCTGCTCAATTAAAACATAAAAAATAAAATTTTAATAAATTAAATAAACCATTTCAATGTCTCAATCACATTTTATAGGATTACATTGCATACAACAATTCTGCTCACAAAGCTAAGGATATACGCCACCCCAAGAAAAAAGTGTTAGAGTTTTTTAGTTTTAGGTTTTCTGATCCTGATCTCTACTCAGACTAATTTCTAGGATTTTGACTTGGCTCGTCTCTCGGTATCTGCGTAATGTTTTCAATTATGAGAAGTACCGTGTATGCATGTACGGAAAATATGAGTAAGGCACCTATCTTTTGGCCGTAGTTCTGGATGAATGGTTAATCGTGCATTTATTGTGAAACTAATCTGCAAGTGCACTAACGGAAAATAATCTTGAAATTCATAATTAACAAGATGAACGAGAACGAAAACATCCTTTTTTATAAATCCTCATAAAAATACATGAGACATGGAGCTATTTATGTATTAAAGAATGCAGCGCGTATATATCATAATAAGCAATAGCTACTATCTATACATATACGATACGAGTGCACAAGTCAATAAAAATGATAAAAGTGAATGGCATTTACGCGTTCTCTTGCATGGTGCTTGGTAGAATTAAAATTCAAAAACTTCTCAATCCTCAACGAACTGCAAATTAGCATATGACTACAGTACTACACAGAATGTTTATATTTTAAATTTAAACTTTACTACTTGTTAATGCTAGGAGAACAATTTTTGTAATTGATAATTAATGTCGGCCGGGCGGCTATGAGCGTGGTTGGGGTATTACACCGACACGACGTACGAACGACTTGAAATTGCTGTTTCCACTTAACGTTTGTTGACTCTTTTTCTAGACTTGTTATTTTTACTTGCAACTCTACAGAGTACATCGCACATCGTACATCTACCTTCTCCTATAATAATAAGATAATCTTCTCTTCTGCCTGCTTTGCAGACATTGCGTAAAGCGTGCATAATCAGACTCAAATATATACAAACGTATTATATGTCATAATCTTTTGTATAGTAAATTCTTGTTATTTGTGTATGTTGTCAGAATTTCTAATGCTAAAAAAATGCCGAGTGATTCCACACTAATATTTGATGAATGCAATTTTGAATACTCTCCATGCGAATGCAATTTAATACGATTTTATAGCTTCATGGATCTGTTTTAACGAGGGTCTAAAATCCTGCAGGGTTCCTTTGACACAGTTGCCTACAAGTAGAATATATGATTTGCTTAAAGATTCCTCAAGAATTATTGCATAAATGTCTCAATGAACTGCGAGTAGGTACTACTATTAATACGATGGTCGAAGAGTAATGGATGAGAGAATTAAGGACGAATACTAATTAAAACGACTTACGTTGGAAGAACACCTGCGGAATTGTGGAGCTCAGGAGTATCCAACCGGAATTTCTCCAGGGCTGTATGACTCCTCCGGAAGGGGTAGCGTCCTTCATTCCGGAACATAGTCTCGATGTCGACAGGGTCAAAGAGGAAGAGCATGTTCACTCCCGGAATAATGGTCTCTTTGACCATTTTGCCGTAGCGCTTGTAGTTAATCATTCCATTCCAATGATATCGTTCAAAATTGTACTCACCTGAAAGACATTTTTAAATGGAATGTCACACACTGCGATTATTTTATTTATTTCTATATAATATAATAATAATAATTTATTCATTGGGTCGATTTAACCGAAGTTCATACAACCAGACTCAACCAGTCACTGTGGGTGAGGAAATAGGAGGCTACCGCGTTAAGATCGTCTCGGTCTTTGTACCCTTTCACCTATCCCCGTCCCCTCCTCCACAGTAAAGGAGTCCCATTCCCTAGGCCCCTACAGTAAGTAGTGGTCACTAAGGAGCACCGAAGGAGATTGGGTTTCAATCAACCATCCAGTGACGTTTACCGTACAACACCGAGCCGTAAACGATTAGCAGTGGCCGAGGATTGAAGCCGGGTCTGAGACTGTAAATTTCGTTACAGTCTGCAGTCCTTTACCGCTCACCCAAGCACGCCTGCTATTTATTTCTATATAATGCTATATAGTAGTCATAATAGTACAATGCTGATGAACATTTTTGATAGTAATTTAATACGAATGTTAACACTCCTCCTATAGTTTTTCCGTCATAATTTCAAGTTCACATATAGAGTCTATAAAAGTATATCAGGCGAGAATAAAGCATGTGAAACATCTACATAGAAGCCTCGGACTACGTCCTCAGATACAATCACTTCAGCATTGGAGAGACTGAGACTGAAAGATATGCCATTATTATTATGACATTGCCATGGATCTTTATCTCCAACTATATGCATTCATCCCATTTGTCGTCCCCTACGAATATATCCCACTGCCACTGTGTACTGTTTTAACAACTTACATTGTCTGTGTAAATGTATAACATTCCTAGTCACCTTCTCAGTATAGAGATATAGCTCATGCAAAAAAATGTCAACAATTAATTTGTAATCCTATCTTTCACACGTCTCATTATATGATGTATTTGCAGCCATATAATTCCTGCTCCCCTCCGCACAACCATAGAAATGTATACAACATTATGTAATTTTAGGTATAATGTCCCCCCTCACTATCCGCCGTTGTAACCCTAGTTCAAATCCAAATCCAAATCCAAGCAGTTAAACTGCACCAGGAATTTGAACTTGAATATACTAATCGTATAAATCATGGCTTTGTATTATCTGCCAATTAAGTTGTAAGCTTCACTTTTTTCTCCCCGCGCGTAGCCAAGTCATGAATTACATTCATGTACATTCGAAAGTCTTGAGCTTATATCATTTCTGTATATGCATTAGTTACAAAAAAACTATATAATGCATAGCAAATTGCACTACAGTACTACAGGAATGTACAACTTGTTCTACACGTGCAAATATCCCAATTACTTTTTGTTGGAGTCTTGGAGTGAGTTCATGCGTATTTTTTTTTGCATCGCTATTTTTTTCTTAAAGAAAAAAACACCCAGATAATTTATGATACTTCATCACTTCAGTAGTCTATAATTATGTAAATGTGTTTGTATTAGGACATAAGGGATTTGGAGCTTTTTACTTTTTATTAATTAAATAATCTCTGAAAAATATAAGGATACAATAATTGTATTATTATAACTTAAGATATTGCCTCTAGCAGTTTCATAAAAATATCATTTGATTTGATGGTCAATGGAGACTCCGTCTCCCCGTCAGACCGCTCATTGTTACTCATCTTCATTTTCGTCTTCAGCTCGACACTATAGAGACATAGACGAGAGAATGAAAATCGTTAGTTATTTCTTCATTAAAGAAACACGATATAACCAGTACCAAGTGTCTTCGTGTACCAAGTCTGGACATATGGTCTTTATTAAACATGTGTGATTTTTATAAACAAAAAAGAGCAAAAAAATACTCATGTTAATGTCCAAACCTTCCTTAAATTGAATAGAAGAGAGAAACAGACGGAATTCTATCCTGAACATGACAACAAGATAATGTAGCATTAGCATTGTAATATAACGTCAATGCTAATTTTAAAACTTTGTTTTTATGGAACGACAAGAAACTTTACTTATAGACCATAATAATGTATTTACCTAACATTGAAGCTTAAACTAAGCCATTATAATCACGAAGTAATACGTTATGTCCGTCTACCTTGAATATATTAAAATATTAAACGGCCGGAGGTATCATTAAATTTTTATTTGCTTCGCAGTTTAGTCTCTATCTCCTATGTAAAATAATATGATCACGATCCCTTCACAAGACTCTCAAAAACTTGTCCTATACGAACGATTATAAATGAAAGTACATGTCAATAATGGGATGCGATCAGTTTTCTCGCTTTAATGAAATTACCTGATTTACTAATTTACTCAGATTTTATGTACCTATTAACCTTGACTTAAAATTGTAATCCCTAATCACATCAAACAAATCATTCATACAAGAGCTAAAAATAAAATTTAAAAATTTAAAAAGAAAATATTTGTAGACTCGCGACATAATATTCTTTACAGGGATTTAAAGTAGAAATTAAAACATATCCTGTCTCAAGTCTGGCTACTCATCTGCCCTATATGTACGTCGTCATTGTCACTATACAATCCTTAACTCTCTCAAGCTTTTGACAAGTTTTTAATTTTTCCTAAAATCAGACTTGAGAACATTATAATTAGTAAAATATTCAGATATTCAGAATGCCTGTCTGAATATCTTGAAAAAATAATCGTAGACATCTAAAGTTTAAGGTTGTTATAATTAAAAAGACAATGGCATTAGTAATTATATAATTACATAATCTTGGCGTTAAAATCATATATACATAGTAAGTCAGGCTGATGAGGATTCCACAGATTATATCATTTCTAAGTTTGACTTTGGGTATTATTATTTTGACAGTAGACAATGTCGATTAATGCAAATGCCTATATACCAAAGAATTACTCACTACATTCTTGCATTGAGACTGATAATTACCCATGACATTTCTCTGCAAAACTGACTAACTGACTCATTCACATTCTTGTTTACTCGTGTCAATATAGTGTATGGCTGCATGGTGCAAGATAATAAAAATATAAAAAAGGAGTAGCAATCAGCAACGGTAGCTGATGTAACGTGTTTGACCATATCTATAAGGTTAAGGTATACAGACACATAATGTATTTCTAACACCACTTTCATACTGTGAATTGTGAATATTCAGCATTTCCTATTACACCTTAAACGTTTAGATCCAAATCCATTTAATAGTGCAATAGGGCGGGCAACAATTTACTCTCCGCATTTTGACAATTGATAATTTATAATTAGGCCAATTGCCTAGAGCAAGGTCACTCAATAAAAATGACTGCGGCTTGTATAGTACAAGAGAGACGAGACAGAGATCAGAGCATTCGTACACAAAGTTAAAAAAGGTGCATGCAGATGTAGAGCAGCAGTATATCTTTATAACTGCTCTTTATGCTCCTTCTATGCATTGTGGTATAATACAACCTTATGTAATGACGTCGAAAAATAGCGTAGCAGTGGAAATAATAATGAACAGTACACAGACCGGAGGCTGTGGCTCTGACGTTATAATATAAAACTATCTATTCTTCCATTCATCATCCGTTCATACATCATTAGGCTGACTTTGCCATCAAAAATAGCATCCCCAGATATATAAATTGACTAGTAACATAAGTACGTATAATTTATCTTTCCGCACACATATGTAGCTACATGGCTATGATCCAAGCTTTGAACGCCAATAATGCATGAGGTGTTGCTATGTATAGTGTTCTCATAAAGTCAAAATTAGATTTATAGACCCACTGACCTACGCAAATTTGAAGCACAGTCAGATCCACGTATCAGAAATTAGTCTCTTAAATGTACTCATGCCTTGTGGTTTATCATTTAATCATATCTGCTGGTGCTGCACACCCGGACTAAATTGATCTAGAACTAATAAATTAGATTTATTTGCAGTGATCATAATAACCATCACAATAAATTGTAACACGTAAGCAGTGAATAATAGTAACAATATATTTTAGGGGTCAAATATTACTTGTGTCTCTGCGTGCATTTTATACACCAAGATCAATTTGGCCGCAAGCCTACGCAATCATTGATTTTACAAGTACACGCTTTTGACACTATAAGCACAATCATTTTAAATAGGCCGGCATACAATGATGTATTACCAGAGAGGAGGAATTTACCGAGTGAGAAACGATTCGAATCGAAATAGATGTACGCATTTTCTTGGAAGTTTAATAATGACATTTGTTCATGGAATAGAATTGTATTATATTGAGCATTTGTAGTTCATGGTGCATAAATGTGAAGCACAATTACATGGGAATTACATACCTACAAATGTGACAAGATGCGATAAAGGCTAATTAGTTTAAATGAGCTGTCGGCTATATTTGAACTTATGAGTGAATATATGACTATTGGATTTTGGATTCCATATTGTTAAGGACCTTCACCGTTTACTTTGAGAAATTAGAATTAATTTTGAAGCCTATGGAACAAAGAATATATTACGCATATAATTGATGCTTTTGATGAAAAACTTACTCATGCAACATTTGACATGCACCAAGGGAAATATTTATTATTTGTATTATACAATGAAATTGAAAGTAATTGATCAATAACGTACCAATATATGGCAAATAATGAGGCAGAGTTCCAACAATTGGGTATGATTTGGGTCCAGGAATGGACTCAAAGCTTTTAATGGGTAAACGTTTCAGCACAGTTCCTGAGACAGTTGCCATCGTAGATTCAGTTGGATTCCAAATCGAAATAAATTTCCAGTATAAAAGATATCTGCAAAACATCACATTTTTTAAATTGATATTTGGCGAACCTACAGTCCATTAAAATCTAATTAAAATTACTACTGCCTGTTCTTTCAGAGTTGTAGCATGTATGTGTCTAAGTATAATTATTGTAAAAGTCTCGCTCTAAAATTTCGTGCCACCATGTACCACCGCTAAGCACCAACACGCACTACTAAAATAGAAAAAAAAAACCAGGAAACCGAAGACACTTGACATTGTATTTTTTTAAATGTTTGACGTCGGGCTAATTACATAGTTACATTTAATAAATAGACAAGTATTCTTACTGCTAAATTACACATTGTAGTCAAAAAGTTGAATATATTATAGGGAATGCTGAGAGTATATGGAATCGAGACATAGGGACAGACTGGAATAGTACAAACGTGCTCATTTTAGATAAATTACGGCATCGTGAATTCATGATTTTGCACGTACCCCTGTTTTATGCAAAAGTGAACGATTTCAAGGTCATGATGTGACATGGATAAATTAATTTACTCCTCTTCACCAAACGCATGATTACTGCTTGATTTAGTATAGCGGAGTCAGAGTCTGAGAACTGCCATTTACCGATGCAGATGAGGATGCACCGCTTTGTTTAATTTATTATTGTCTTAATCTTTGGACTTTCCTTTGTAGTGGAGTGTAGAGTAATCTATCGTGGAATCATACTGAGGGTAATTAGCAGGATTCACCCGTCTTTCGCACGAATAGACAGGAAAAAATAACCCGAAGGGTTTATTCTTAATTCTGACACCTACAAATTACACAATACGGTTACGGGTACACAATATACAACTACAGGTAGGTTAGGTACATACGTGTTCTATCGGTTGGCTTAGACTTTGGAAATTTTTGAACTTTCCCTAGCTTTGTATCAGTCATCAGTTTAACTAGTATGTCTAACTAGGTATGTCTATATCATTAAAGGCGCTTAATCTGTATATATATATATACACTCAATAAATGAGCGATTACGATACGATACCATTACTTCACAACCATATTATGCTCATTTTCATGGTGTGCAGTGTGCAATGCAAGTCTCTATTTAATACCAATACCTCCTTTAATGACGTTGTCTTTTAGAAGATGTTTTGATAACAAAGCTGCGCGAAGCTTACAGCGTGAAAACGAAGTTTGAAGCCAGAGGTCTCAAAATAGTATGCAATGTACATATATGTTTGAAATATTCGAATAATAGTAATTTATAGGATAAATAAATTTTGTTGCACATGCATCTATATGTCAACGAAAACTATGTGAGGATATGCATTGTGCATCGATCAAATCATAACCGTACAAATTGAGAATCACTTACAGCAATTTAAATGGGACGTGGCACGAGGAATAAAGTACATTTCCACGGACCCATTTGTGCATACATATGTACTTACCTACTAACATGTTGTTATGATATATAGGCATTTCGAATTTCCTTTTACCAAGTATTATAATTTATAAGTCTATTTCAAACCAGCACTAGCGATATATTCTGAATAGTATCTCAACATCTTAAAAGATGAGCACAATTATAAAGTAGACTGTGGTCATGGTATGGCTGGTTGGTCATATGGTGAGCTGACTAGGTGCTTACAGTTTTATTAGCTTCACTGAATACACGTACAGGCAAAGAGACGACGGAAATTCTACATTTTACATTTAAACACATACATTCATCAGTTTTGACTTAAGGAATCATCACTGACAGTGAATTAAAATTTATTATTAAATAATCGCTCGTCGCTTTATATGATATAATAAAGTTGTGGCTTCAAAATTCAAATGCAATTATGTACGTACAAAAAATGTGGTCACGAAACCCAAGCCAAGAGTCAAAAATCCAAGACCACCAAAATCGTAGACAAACAAAATCGTTTCTTAACTAGAATCATAATATGTGTCTCAACCCTTGCAGACCGATTCGATACGAATATTTCTTATAATTATGTGAATTGGACGGCACAGTAATGACATGGAATTGATCCATAGAAAAGTTACGAAAAACTACAACTTACCTAACACTCTTACTCTTTGTAATCATAAATCTCCGTAAAAACACTGGAGTCTACATGGGACATGGCCTCATCAACATAAATTTACTCACTGTCACCAGCAAAAAAAACACACAATAATAAAAACCATTACGAGCCCACACCACAATAGTCTACCTTCAACCAACAAATCGAAATTGACCACACTCTCAGAAATTACATGTAAGCTACGTATGTAATAAGTAATGGTATAAGTAACATACTCTTTATGATTACCACACGAATTACGATTAGGCTCAAATCTACACAAATAGCAAAGGAAAATTCTTCTTCTTTCGCACCCATAAAGCATTAAAATTGAATTAGGAAAACGATACAAAAGTAGAACCAGACAAAAAGTGTGTACGTATGTATATATGGGCACACGCAGTCAAATTACATCTTTTAATTTCAACTATTTCAACACGACTATTTATCTCGGTAGAAAATACACACACATTTTTAAAAGTTAAGTACTTATTCATTATAATTTGCACATTTGAAGGAAAAACATTTACGCATTAGATTCTGGCACTAATTCTAAGTCAAGGTTTCATGCGTCTAAATACCAATATTGTTACTACTTATGTGACAACTCTCAGAAATAGTAATACCAGCAAAAACGCAAGACAAACTGATATCAAAATGTCAATAGTTATTTGCCAATCAAACTAAAACAGGTTTTGTAACATTAAAGGCCCTTATTCTATAGGAGAATAGGAGTGTGCAGAACTGAAATATATTATATACCTAAAATAAAAGTGTGCGAGACGATTCCATTTCAAAAGGCATCTCACGGTTAGAATCAATCTTTTGATACTTGGCTTGAATCGCAGTGATTATGATTAGTCAAACGGTTTATATCGCTGACTGAACTGAGAGGGTACCTACATAATTTTATTATGATATCGATATAGTTACATATAGTGCATTGACTTTCTGACGACGAAAAAAAACGGAAACGTGCTCATTTACCCGATTGTCTCATCAATTTAATTATTCACGGTATATTAATTCAAATCCCTTTTCCAGCAAAACTCGTAATGAATTGAATTCCAATTCCAAGTGGGCTGAACATATAAAAATATAAAAGGGTGACAATTAGGTGAATCTCAAGCTCATCTTCAAACTCGACAAGTTTTTTTTAATTACAATCGCCAACTAATTGATAAATTAAGGGCTGGTCTCATTCTATTCATCTACTCTACAAGTCTACCTCGCTACAGTCAGAGTCAGAGTTGTCACGGTGGGCGTTTTGGCTTGGTTTTGAATTTCAATTTGAGTACGAGAGAGTACATACAGTACCAAGTGATAATAAAAATAAAATTATTATTTATTCATTTTGAAAGCTATATTATACTCGTGTATTTCTGCCATGTTGTTGCAATTATTACAGAAAAACAGTTACAACTCTTTCCGTTTTCTCTTTTCAATTACTCATGTGTAGTTTTGTCCATAAACAGAAATAATAAAAACTGAACGCCACGCGGTTGTGTCACTCCATCAGTTAAGACGAATTTAAAGGTGTCATCATATATAGTAGGTTGTGACATTTTTTTTCAATGCCAGCCACAGTACCGCAAATAGCAATATAGAGCATAGAAATAAGTTCCATGTCAAATAATTGCCTGCCTCCTAAATTGTCTACAAATTGTAAATATGTTGTGTGTACACACACACAAGAAAAAAACACCAAACCCAGAGAACATATAGGACAACAATAACAACGGCACAAGGGGCAGAGAGTTTATAGAACAACATTCTGATTTCTGAGATACCAATCTGTATCTTACAATTATCTTAAAGTGGCATAATATTTATGCATTTTTTAAGGTCGTACGCCGCACTATATGCAGTCATTCATTTAACAATTTACATATTGGGTACAAGCAATACAACTACTCCGAAAAGAAACAGTGTCGCTGTGATGATGCTAAAACTACTTGAACATGGCACGAGAGCGTTCCCCTGTATTATTATGGTATTATCTAATTTATATGTAGTGTTTCTCATGTTGTAATGACAATGACGTTATGTAGTTAGGATTTGTCTTGTAACTTTTAGAGTTTTAGGAAATTAACATGATTCTGAATTTCCTTTTCAAACTCCTATCTCCAATCTACATAAAAATGTAGGCACTTTATCTCAGTCAGCTGAGTACTGCTGACTGCTGAGAGTATACAAAGGAATAGGGGTTCTCGTTTTGAGACTCTCTGGGCTCAACGAAGTTGATTGTCTGCACCTGTATTATAAAACAGACAAAACAGTTGAAGCCTGCACTCACCACTGTCTGCACAATGTTAAGTAGATTAGTCAGATCCTTGGCTCTGATTCTCTTTCAAACTTGTTATCATAAATAAGACGGCGAAATATAGATATCATTATTATTATTATTATTATTATTATTATTATTATTATTAGAATTTGTGTATTGTGTCGTACGTCACTATACGTATGTACCCCTGCGTAAGCTCTGACTTTCTTTTCCTATACACTCATTCTTATTCTTGTCAGTGGGATGTCAAAGATCAAAACTATCTGTATTGAAAATTGTAAAATTGTACCGGTGACTTTCATGTTGTTGATGGTTTAATGGATACTTGACTTGCTTTTGCATTTCCATTTATTACAGTCCTGTCTACTTTACATTACCTCCCTCCGTACACCATATAGAAATTCTTATAATTATTGCAAGTTAGAGCAGTGCGTTCTGCGTTCGGTTTAGGTGGTATTACAGTTCTTTTGATAATAGTATAGTTCAAATTTCAAATATATGTAGGTAGGTGCCCAGTAAACTTCGTAGGTATATAACTATTGAAACTCTTCTTTTTGACTCATGCCCTCATGGAAAATTTTACTGCTTTCAATTTAAATGTGAATAATAGCCGATTTAAATTCATAAAATTACCATACTACAAAAAAATGTTCACAATCGGAAACGAAATGTCAGAGAATACTTCAAGTTTCTAAAATGAGTAGGAAAATATGTAGGTAATTATATAAAACTCATACCTACTATACAGATGTCGACATGTGTGTATTTAGAAGGATTATCGACGTATTCAAGAAATCAGTGTAGGTTCTCTTGGTCTTGGTCACAATTTGATTGAATTTTTGACAAAAAACCAACTCACTGATTTATCCGTTTTTATTTAGGAAATCGAAATGTATGAAACGAAATTTGAAACAAAGCAGTACTGGCACGATACAAAACTTTAGATGGAAAGGTCTCGAAATTCCAAGTTGAAGTAATTTTTTGGAATTTCCTGCACTTACTTGGAGCTAGCAACGGCAACTGTAGGACCTTTAATTTTTACCTGGGAAAACCCTTTGTTGATAAATATCCCGACCCAGACATAAGGTTTACAGATTTTTAAATAATTTCTAGTCATATATACGCATAATTCCTGGAAAGAAGCATCTTGATATACTTGTTTAATTTTTTTCCTATTTAAATGTCGCTACTGGCTTTACGTGTATGCAAATTACGGTACACATTAGTGACTTAGCATAGGTATAAGTTTGTTAAAAATAATAAATATATAATGCCTTTCTTACGCCCCTTAAATTCTTTATACTGTTGATACTTTGATACTATTTTTACGTAAGCCTGATTCCTAGTACCTACACTTTTACGCAATTTATATTTTCACATAATGCGTATTTAGGTAGGTACGTTTACTAACGATAAGTTTACTTACAAATTAGTGACAGTGGGCATGTAAAGCACTATACTAATGACCATGCCCATAGCTGGCCGTTGCCATATATATTAAAGTAGGACTTGTGGGGATATGGAGACGGGGACGACTGGAGCTCTGTCCATGTTTCAATTAACACGTTCTGTTCTATCCTATAAGTAAAATATCTTATAGCTTATGATTCATATTCACCATTTAGCAAATGCTAGTTATATTAAATAACAAGGCTAGTTATTGTTTCTTCAGTCATTAAGCCGCAAACTGACTACATTCAAAAGCTGAAATCTAGAGGTAGCATTAGCACTATTGCCCTATAATCTCCTTTTTAATGTCATTACATTCATAGAATTTACTAACGATATAGCACTACAATTTCATTTGAGAACCCAGTACAAAATATAAAGTCCGAAGACATACCTAAAGTTAAAACAACGTTTTTGTACCAGTTCTTTTCGATATTTATTTATTTCGAGTATTATTGGTCGCTTTGTTTTCCTCCAGCTTCAAAACATATTATGTCCCTCTTATTCATTACCCTTGGACGTTTAATCTCCCCTGAAAATTTAACAATTTTTAACCTTAAGGATCTCGCTTTCAGATTTAACCAATTTTTATAGTTGAAAGTCACAACCTTAAAGTTAACCTGCAACTTTTCTAGGGAAATCAAGGTCTTAACTATACACCTCCTGACATCGAGTTAAATTCTGAAATGTAAAGTTTGTGAGCAAAAGTTAAAGTTATTAAATTTAAACCTCGTCCCAAACTTATTTGGTAGTGGAATTGTAAACTGACATGAATAAACTGAATAGTGATGGGATCATTAATCTGTGTAATGTTCTTGGATATAGAACAGAGCTAACGTTGGGATTTGCATGTGTAAATAGTGAGTACCCACTGCCAAACATGGGAGACAGAGGATTTCCCTGATCTCCTCCCATGTCAGTCCAACCATAAGTTACTATGAAAGCACAAGGCGGTTAAAGACATTTGTATGTTATTCGACTATTAAGATTCGACTCTGTGTAATAATTTTATCACTTGTGTTGCATATCACTTGTGTTCTATAAAAATAATTACCTATATAAGTTTTAAAGAAAGAGAGTGAGAGAGAGAGAGAGAGAGAGAGAGAGAGAGAGAGAGGATCTGAACGCACTGAATACCTTACGGGAATAAATAAAGTGTGTCGAACAATAAGTGCAGTCTGAATGCACTTTTGTTGCACATGCACTATCCTTCAAGTTGCTCTTACTTTAGGGAGTAGTGTGGTTACGCATGAATTGAATCAAGTATTGACTACAAACTTTGGCACTAAATAAGAAGACTACCATATATTATTATATTTGACTATATTATTTACCATTAACCCTGCCAGGTTGGTTGAGAGGTTATAGCTGACCGCAGTGTGGAGGTTGACTGATACCTTCCAAGAACCCACGATATTCTACTACTCTGTTTTTAAAATGTACGGTTCGTAGTTCGGTTCGGTTCTATAGAAAATCAACTATATGGATTGTGAATAGATATAGAGACTGATGTGGCGGTAATCCTCTTGTTACTGTAAGAAAAAATATCTGTTCATGTTGTAATAAATCGTGGGTCAGCTCGTCCCAGCTTTGCAATAAAGGCTAAAGAGCTTAATATTTCACTACCTATCACAGCCCTATTGGCTTCCTTACGCTCTCCTCTAGCTGGCCCCTGGCCATTAAATCTATTGACCAAGCAAAACAGTGACTACCATTAAGAATAATATATAAATTTAAGAAAAGACTGTTAGAACTTTGCAGTTTTTTTACTGATATTCTACTCAATAATTAAAAATATTTTAATTAAAAATATGTACCCTATCGTTTTTCTTCAAATTTTCCCTTTTCTCATTATACCTACTCCAGCAAGACTACCAGAATATCCATTTCCACATCAACCAAAATACTTACGACAAGCTCCCAGATTTACTCCACAGTACAACAATTACGGTACAGGTAATCTATTTTTTTATAACAAATATGTAATGCAATGCCTAAGTATACTCTATGTACTCTATCAAGCTCAAGATGTCAATGTATAAAATATTTTAAATTAATGGATAGGGATGGCTATGTCATGTCATGTATTTTGCACTTTGATGATCTACATTTGCACGATTGAGGACTGCGGTGATTTTCTTGACTACATTAGATATTATTATATGTGCATATAAATAACACGCAAAACAGATTACTATACTTTGTAGGCACTTTTGTCTACTTTTTGAGGTTTCTATTTGACTTTAATTTGTAAATACCTTCAATTACGTATATGTATTATTGGTGAAGATTTGCAATATAGAGAACAGAAAATGAAATCTGAGGCATTAATATGCCTCTGTCTTTTTTTTTCGTTTTTTTTTGTAAGAGAGTGTGCGAGGATAACGCTAAAGGAAGCCAGAACGTGACTGACTAGTGAGTTTCGTAGACAGATAATCGAGCGCATGCATAATGCGAACACAATAATATGTGAGGCAATTGATAATGATCATATTATAATAATAAAATGATGGGTAGGAGATGCACACGTACATATTCAAACATTTTTACTGCTAAATTCAGACTCTATTAGAATATTATTACGATATATATAATGACAAAAACGAGCGGTCAAGTTTGTTGCATGTGATTTTGGCATCAGATTCAATTTGTCGGAACCTTAAACATATGTATTGTAATAATGAAAAGTGCAGTGTGAATGTAGTATATATTTTTAAAATATGTATTTCATAACGCCCATAATTTTTCAAGAAACTCATTTTTATATGAAATTATGCTTTTTTATGCCTGTTAAAATACAAGACATCGTCGGTAAAAGTAGTTTAGGTATTTGGTAGTATCCAATTTGTAACGATAAATTGGAAATACATTTTTTGTCTTTCTTTTAAATATTACACACAAAAAATAGAACAATACTCAATCAATCAAAATTGATATATTACTCATAGAAATGTGTGGCAAACCACTTCCTTTCTGATTTAATTTGAATTGCAAAAACTGCAACATTATTTAAAAATTTATTGCTAGCTTGGCTAAAACGCTTTTAAAATATTCGGAGAAAAAGAAAACTTCAAATATGCTAAAATTTTCAAATTCCTAAAAAATAAGTCGGATTGTATAACTTTGTAAATTCTATGTCGATCTCATCATCCAGTCACATGCTTTTATTTTCCACATGTATATAAATATTTGGTACCCACCTATTGTAAACTGTTCCTGTGCGTTTACTAAATAAACTTACAAAGAAGCAATTTCTCCTCAACTTCAAAGATTATAACACAGAGAACTGCTGTGATACTAATGATATAAAAATATTTATAATCACAGACACTAACTACATAATATAAAAACGAGTACAATCAGTGACATTCAATAAAAATTGCTAGAAACCATAATCATGAGATCAGAACGTCAGAAAAAGGGAAGGTTAAAAATGAGTCTTGCTGATTGTAAGTACACAAGCAACTTGGCGTTAGTCTATTTTTAAAATCTTTCAATCTTCTCATCTCCTATAATTTTAGATCGTGAACAATATGTACGAATGACGTATATACATTAGATAGACTACAGCTAATGATTTAATTTACGTAATCAGCTACGTATCAGAACAATTGGGAATTACATGTAGGTAGGCACACACTGTGTAACCACAATCAAATAACTATATGCATATGGTCAAAGTCACAAGAATAAAAATTCATAGTATTTAATTATTCATGCAAACATGTAATAAGTAGTTACGCTAAAATAAAATAATCGAATTTACATAACTTTGTTTGTAAGTGTACAATTTGCGTTATATTAGTATTCATCCCCAAAATCAAAAAAAAAAGGAATTCAAATTAAATTTGAAAAAAAACAACTTCAATCGCAATTTACAACCAACAACAAAGTAAATTCGAACAGTTATAATATGTTGATGAGCATTGCAGTTTATTGCTTGAAATGTTATGCATGATCCAAAGGGAGAGAGAGAGCGAAACAGAAGTTTAGAGGAAAACAAAAGGGACAGGAGATATTATATAGAGAGTGGAGAAGCATTCAATGGAGGAGACGCGAGTAGTTTAAAAGGTGGTGGTGGTGGAGCATAATATCTGTATTTACGTCTAGAAGCTGTTAAAATTAAGTAGATAGTCGTTCTGGTTCGTATTCGTAATATAATAATAGTAATGGAAATAACAATAATGATAAAACTGATTGCTCTGATGATGTTTAATGTATTTGTGGGCATTATAGTGTCTGGATGGGATGAATGGCTCGACCTACTTACATTGTATCATATCGACACCTCCCTTCTGCTGATTCCAATCTCCAAATCTCTGTCGTAGTAGAGCTCTCATAGTTATTAATTATCCATCGCAAAGTCTACAATGTCAATGTTTCCTCGTGAGTTTAGATCTTATTCACAGTGTGTACACACACAGGACACATCTTGTGAAATACGCTTAAATATGAGTTTCATTTCATTTGCATGCCAGCTCATGTGGACTCCTTATCTTCTCTCATATCACTCAATATTTCAACGTCAGCCAGAGTCAGAGTCAAGTCGTAAAGTCCTAGTCACAAGACTGCAGATAACTACTTGTTAGTATAAGACCAGACGAGACCGGAGACCGTGCAGTGTGCAGTTAATAGTTAGGTTATAATATTGTAAAATCAAGAGTTAATAAAAAAAGACTATCGAGTCTCAGTCATGTTACAATTCTTCTGGAATGGCTATAGATATGAGTAACATGCAGGCAAGAAAAAAAGTAGCTGGAGTACTTCTTTTATTTATGTTTTCAGCCCAAGCTAAAGAGCACTGTGCTTTTATATAGTTTTGTTTCGATTATTGCTGCCGTCCCTCCACTCTTATTTATCTCACTCAGTAAGTCAGTACTACCCTCGAATGAATTTCATTTCTAATTAAACCCGCGCGATTTCCTACGAAATTCCAATTATTTCATCCCCGAGAGAACCCGCCTAGCAAAATAACTGTATATTAATGGCCAGAAGTCAGAAGTAGTGTGGCTTTTATTTTAAAGGGAGTCGTTCAAGGAAATAAGTAAACACAAAATAATTGAGAGTATTGCATTACATATTTAATTATTTTTATTATTACTAAAAAAAACTAAAAAACCACAATAATGGTGCCGGCCGTCAATTTTAAAATTTGATTAAACGATGATTCAATAATTTAACATTCGTGAAGCAATTGAATTCGTTATCTATAGATTTAGTGTAACTTAATGTAACAATCAAAATCGTAATTAAAAAAGCAAATTACCTACTAAATGTCCGCAAAGTTTAGTTTTATTAAATTTCAGAATCACAACCACTTGTACTGTATTTTTCAATTTCAATATTTTAATTACTTCTTCTATTGAAGAATCTTCTCTTAGCGGATTCTAAGTGAAACTCACAAATATAAAGAATCAACAAAGATGATATATTTTTCATCAAATTAAATGTACACAATCCCAAAAGTCAAACTTTCGGTTTCGGTTTCGGTTCCAATTTCAATGACAGCAGATAGAGTGTTTTCTACTCGACTGCAGAAGTGGTACTGAATTTATTGTAAAATCTTCCGATTTAAATTTGTTCAATGCAAAAAATTAATTCAATTTTGCTGAATGTCGTCTATTTAATTCTTTTTTTTTGAAAAATAAAAATGTATTTCCATTGACGTCGCCCGCTCAATATTTGAATCTTGTAAATGTCAAAGAGAAAAATGTCTGTATACATTTAAAAGTAGAAGGAGTCGATTCGAGGAGAGATAAAAACAACTTTTTTCGAAATCGTTCCTTTATGCACATATGGGGGTGATTAAGCGCTTTTCCAGTGCACTCACTGTCACTCGACAACCTACTATGTTATTCGTATGTGTGTATGTACATTATACATTTTTATAATCTATATATGGTTAATTTAAAATGAGCCTATAGGTTAGTTTATGTTATACAGTTTATATCCAGTTCCAGATGCCATTGAATCCAAATGATTGGGTTGGGGTTCGGACGGTGATGATGGGAATATTGAAGTGAGATATATAGTATATAAAAGAATTTCACTATAATATATATTCGTGATATTAATATACTTTCATGGAATGACATTGAAACATTAAACTAAATAGATATCTTTTTTTTACCCCGGACAGTGGGGTATGTCCTCTATAGCATAATATCTTATCGCATCTTTGACTACGTAGCATGTAAATGAAAATTTGTAATTTAACTTAAAAGCCTGTTGCCATCAAAAAAGGCTTACCCGGCAAATTAGGAAGATGTAATACCAGTCATAAGCTTCAATTCTTATACGCTATGCAAATCTTGTGAACTTATAATAGCAGTTTATGCTTTTCCACAAAAGGCCGTTTTGCTTTTTCCTTGCTAATCTTTTTCTGTGCTTGATCTTTATATTGAGAGGTGACATTTCTTCATGTTAGAATTTGCACTGCCCCTTTACAATAAATACTAATTTTGTGTTGTACGTGTATACTTTCAAGGCGTACGGCGGCCTGATGCTGATACAACATCTTCACTCAATATTTGTATAGCTAACATGCAACAGTGTTATAGCATAATAATAAGAGTTAGATTTTGTTTCTGTCTGTAGTGCGATTACTAAAAGAGAAAACCTATTAACACAGCACTAAAACGTTTCAAAACATTTAAGCAGAAGCCCAATAAAAATACATACTACATCTCTACCCCACGATGTATGTAGGTAATTTGTGCTTAAGAGATAGCTATTAGAGGGTAGAGTAGTTAGTGTCGGTGGGTGGGGGAAAAAAGAGCTGAAGTCTAGAAAATATGGTTGCCGCAATGAAAGTCCATACCTACTCTATAATTAACTATCACCCAGTTCTAATGAACTTCATTATTCAAAACCAATTGATTCAGTCTAATTGATTTTCAGCATAAGACCATCTATGGCATATTTCCATGTCCATGTCCATAGCTTCATGCTATCTCTCCCTCTCAACAACGTCTCTCCTGAGACTCTTCTCGAAATAGAAATCCATTAAACCTCAACAGCTGTGACATACTACACTCCATGCATGATATTCTAATTCGACAGTTTGACATCGACCAACAAGTCCTCTTCTACGACGACTACTCCAACTGTCTAATGATCTTTTAATGAATAGATTTAGGAACTAAAGAATGATTGGGTATTAAAATTAATCAACTATGAGCATACACTTTGAAAATTGACTTTAATTTATTGGTTTGTTCATTCATGCAATGCTCATTAAAACTGTAATTTCATGTAAAGTACTGTCTATAATAAAACCAGTATTATGTATATGTATACGCAGTGTAGGGTAAACATGGATTGAGAGAGTAGATATTATTCAATCATGTAAACTTTACTCATAATATCTTTGAATTGACATTTCCTTGCAGGTTACTCAATACAGAGACGGGAAAATGTGGGTTTTCCGACCCAAAATCCTCACACATTGCAAGTTTCACTAATGTACCCGGTCACATCATCAACTTCAGCTAGGACCATCAAAGAAGATGACAAGTGCTTCACTAATGATGGAAGATTTGGTGTTTGTCGGCAGAAATTCCGATGCAACTATTACACTCAGTACACCTCAATGTACGCGGAAAGAATTACCACATGTGGACAGAGGAGTCAGCCGGCTCTCATTTGCTGCCCAGGCACGTATTTATTTAATATTTTGTAAAATCAGTGTCAATCACGAATCATCATGAGGTATCCATCATAGTTACTTCGTCTTTCCGAATCTGCTACAGAGCTAAAGGTTATTTGAGGAATCATAATTAGGATTGCGTACATAGGTATTAATATATGCATAATAATATTCACTATGCTACAAAAATATACCTACATACCTATGTTATGGTCCTACATGGAGAATCGAAAATAGAATTTATTGTAACTTTGACTGTTTGACAATAATACGTCCAACATAACTTCAACATACATTCTTACAATATGCATTCATATTCACCATAGGATTTAGTGTGTGGTTGTGGTGTGAGTACCTACCTAAATTGTCAGCAGTACTTTGTTACACAGTATGTAATTATATTTATGAAGATACCTACCTAGGTATATAACAAATTTCGTTAAACATGACGAGAATACTCACGTGCAAAAGCCATACAGTCGTCGGAGTCGCATCATCAAATCATCACTGCATAGTATCATATCGAAATCGAATAGATAGAACAAAGGAATAATACTTTTAGGTACATTAGTAATATTTTTGCAGCTCTCACACGTGACGCAATGGATCCATTCAAGTTCATTCAATTACCAATTGCCAACCATGCTGAGGCTTATTCCTGCATTCTGCATGTATTATTCTTGTTTGCCTAAGTATGTTTTGCATTTTTTAAAGGAATTTAAAAAAAAAACCTAGTGTACTAAGATGGTAAAATAAAATGGAAAGTTGGATAGGAAAAGAAATGATAGAAAATGGAAAGATAGCTACAATATAGTAGTAGAGTGGGATGTAAGTTATTCTATTTTAAATTTATTTGGAATTTTAAGCATTTATTTTAATCTGTTCATCTTTTTCTCCTTCCGCCAAGCTGTGATAATTTATCAAAGAGACTCCAAAGAAATAACAGAATCGCGAAGGAGCATATCATAAAAATAAAATGCAAAATTGGAGAACGTCGTCATTATATTTCCAGAAAAAAAGATTGTGCTTCAAGATACATGATATGATGAATAATTGTGTATGGAACGATACTTTTCCTGCATGTATTTACCAATGTACTTTATAGGTGGGTAGGTACTACAGACATGTAATATTAAACCATCATGTGGTGCGGACACAATATAGAATGGAACATGAGTGGACACAATAAAATGAATTGTCTCCTATTTAGTTTTTGTATAGATAAAGGTAAGATAATCGGCAGGAGAGAGACATTCTAGACTCTTTGTGGAGCCCAAAAAATATTTGAGTTTAACAAAAATTCTAAACGATGATAGCATATTATGTGCTTTGTACAAGAATAAAAGTTTTGTAATTTATATTTATGTATTTAAATTAAATCACACACACACACACAAAGAAGGACAGGAGCAATACTTTCAAAATGTGAATACTAAACCGACAATTTCGACAGTAAAAAAGCCAGAATTAACTTCAACTGAGCAGACCTTGCCTTTTACGTCTTACAATCCGAATGGAAATAATGCAAATGAAAATGGTCGTAACAAATCTATGACAAATGTAGCTCCAACTCTAACCTCACGTCCAGGAATTACCGCACCACCACCTGCAAGGCCTCCTCCTCGTCCACCTACAGAGTCTCTTTCTGTGCATAAAAATAATTCTAATCAGATCCCGATGATTGTGAATGGTTTCGACTTTACATCTCTTGATGCTCAAAAAGGTAAAAGATTTAAATTCTCTTAATTAAAAATTCCTCATTAAGCTATCATTAATCACTGAGGGAATTAATTATTGAGTAATCCATAATGTGAGAGAGTAATTATTATTTTCCTGACATCGAAATAGATGTTGAATATATTATTTCATTTTGGCATATATTTAATGTGACTGTTCTAAATTGTAGTGGAACGGCGCGGCGTCATCATAATAATTAATAAATTAATAATAAATATAGGTAGTAATTAATAATGAAGAGATTATTGCAGACTTCTGAGCAGCCTATAGTGTGTAGCACTTGTAGCAATAATATACAGTAGTACCAATAATGAAAGTTCAAATTTCCCACCACACATTTTTTTAGTGATGAAAATATAATATTTTGACCAGTCACTCTCCCCAAATGTAAACATGTTATGGGCCTTGAGAAAGATTATTACTAGTAGAAACTATTTTATTGATCGCGGAAACTACATAAGGGCAAACAGGTTTTTGAACAGATCTCGAAAACCCGTTTCCGCTTTTTCCGAAACCCCCAAACATATATTAAATATTTTTACATGTTGGGTTTCGTTTAAATTATGTCAAATACCAATTTTCAATTATCAATATTTAGGAAAAAATAATCAGTATAAGCCTAACAATAGCTTGATTGGTCTCAAAGCTTCCTTTAATACACAATACAAACCAAATTGCAACGTTTATACTCTCACAACTTTCGTTTATGAAGAGTTTAATGTTTAATCATAATACATATTTTATAAATTAAAGACGATTTAAGTTTGTAGTTCGTGTATAGTGGCTACTATACGTAGGTATATAAATTTCGTGACGAAGCTCCTCTGCATCCTGCATATACACTATACACTCAACAGAGGCTAATAATGTAGTAGATTGTTAATTATTATATAGATCTTATAGAAGGGAAAGATCAATGAAGGATTGATCCTTCGATAACATGTCCTGGCTTGAGATGCTATAAGTATGTATATCTACATGCCCCTGCTTAAGCTTAAATTATAAAATGCTAACAAGTTCACTTGAACTTTGATCAGTCAGTCATACCGCACTGTGACTGTGATTAGAGGTGAAGATGTTTGTCGCTGTCTAATTAAGCCTTAAAAGGAGTACTATCGATTGTACAAGGTGAATATATGAAAAATTTCCATCTCTTCGAAATTAGTTGCAAACGATGAAAAAAACGAAAATTATAAATTCCAGAAAAATAAAAATCAGAGTTGGTACCTATATGCTATCATTACTTTAATAATTATTGTCGTTGATTTTTAATATCAATTTGAATTTTATTACATGGAGAGATGGGAGTTGAAGTGATGGGTAAAGAGTTAATTGTGTGGATGTAGAGGGCAAATGATTTTAAGGTAACGGAGTACATTTGAGTATATAGATGACCAGTTTCTGATTACGTGCACTGATTCCTATCTTGTCAACCATTAGTCATTCAGATGAACTCTTATTTATTCTTGTATCTACTCACGAATGCATAATTTCTTGTTAACGCGTAAAAGCAAATGCTGATTATTCTCAATTTTGATTACAGTTTGTGGAGTTTACGACTCAAAGTCACAGCTTCAAAATGAAAACTATTGGCCATGGATCGTAAGTCAAATTAAATTAATTATACATCCGTATATACTTCTCACCCTCACCGAAGTCAATCTCTGCTGATTGATCTTAGTAATTGATTTTCTTCTTCTAATGTTCTGTAGGCATACTTTAACTCAAACAATTTCGTCAAAGTCATCTTCCTCGTGAATCTAAGTTCCAAAGGTGTCATGCTCATATAACGTTATACTGCATACACAGCAAAGGTGATAGTCACAATTACAATCACAACCACAACATTGCATATAGCTTTAATCATAATACTCAGCCAACGGTGTACTTAGCTTATTGGGAGTCGCACGTTTTGATGTTTCCTTGAGTTATTACATAATATCTAACGTACTAGTATAGAGCATCATTAACGAGGTTACCCACCTTCGTAGTACCTATACCTACACAAACAATTAAAATGTAAATATAGCTTTAACTATAATATGCTTGTAATAATTATAGACACACAATTGCGTAACCTGGACCAGTGAAACAAAACATAGACTGCACTATTTCACTGAATTTCAACGACATATTGAAACCTTCTATTAGTAAAAAGCAAACCCATTTGCTAAAAGTATTTGAAATTAGAATTGGAACTTGTCCATTCGTATAGAATATGGTGTGCATAAGTTTGATCTTCAATAGATTTGAATGTTCATGTAATGAACAAAATGTGTACATTTGCACTCGTCAAATACTCTTACAGCTCACATAATATATTCTTTTACTCAGGTGTAATGATTTTCAAATTTACAAATTACACTTACGAGTAAACATAGTTAGTGGGGAGAAAAAGTTAATAAACTAAGCATTATTATCTAACCTTTCTTTTTAGTGCCTTTATGTGAAATACACAAAATTGATGCGTTACAATTTATTTGAATTTACTTAAGAGAATTGCTTGGAATTTGTAAAGTGAAGCTGAAAAGCAGCACTCAGAGTCCCATCTCCATAGAAATTAATATGGAATAAGAAAATTATTGCATATTTCGCTCTTATTGGCCCTCAAAACTAAAATATATATAATCAAAAATTGCAAGTGAATTATTCTAATGGAAATGTAAGACACAAACTCTCACAGCACACAAGCATTCACTTATTACTGAAACCGAACAGGTCGTACTTAATTATGGGTAAACGTATCTTGTATGTGCATATAGCAGGAACAATTTTGTTGGTATAGTTATTGTGTTGAGTATATATTATATATTTTATATATGTATATAGGTATATACTTACGTATCTATTTTCTAGTTAGTGGTAGTTAGTGCAGTCTAAAAGGTACATAGTATATACTATTTGATAATGTGGTAGATACATACCTATTTGTATTTTTGAAGCAAGAATAGCTTGTTGTCCTTTCTTACACATTAATGTGTGTACAATCCACAACACATCAACGATCAACGTTTATCTATACAATCTGCAGGTTACAAGTACGAATACTGCTGCGTATGGATTAAAATATGCAGTCAAAATAATATATAATGTCAAAGTTGCTGCGAGACTGAGGTGGTATCACATTTAGTCATTATATAATTCCGCTACAGCGGCGGATACAGAAATTTTGTCTGGGGGGGGGCTAACAATGTTAAGCCGCCATATTGGAAAATGGCCGCTCCTATCTCTACAATGTTAAAAAATTTCCTTCTGGGGGGGGGGGCTAAAGCCCCTAGCCCCCCCCCTTCTGGATCCGCCCCTGTTCCGCTACACAGGCGCCGAGATCAGAGTAGTTATAAAATGCCTAGTTTTTATTTTGGTGAATTGTTCTTGTATACAAGAGGCATACAAAATATCTCTTGTTGCTTATAGTTGTAGGAACCCTTGGCCCCTGCTTAGTCGTTCAAGATTAAGAACTAGGATCGCATCTATCCGATATTCGATTTTGATAACAGATTGCAAAATTGCAATAGTACACTGTACTCACTGTGTATTGTATACAGAGTCAAAGAAAAGATTACAAGTCTTCAGTTTATTGACAGTTGAAGCTGAAAACAACGTCTGTTTTGTTCTTTCATCTTTCTATATCAGTATGTCTTTTTATATGTATATGTTTGGTGTTTGTAGGTATAGCATAGGTGGATTGTATAATATGCACTCAGCAAAAGCAGCCTTTCTCCCTGATTTTTTTTGCATTATACTTTATAGGTATAGTGTGGTATTTGAGGTAAAGGAGTAATTCAATATTCAAGCCTTCTATTTTTATACTTCTATGATTGCATATATATACTCCGGTTTAAAAAGCTCACCCACAAAATCACTACTATTACTGACTAGAAATGCCTAATAAAGGTGTAGATGCCTATATAATCACAGTTACAGAATATTCACAGCGCACGCTGTGCACATAATATAATTAACTTTACCTCCATGCATCCTATACAGAATACAGAACAATGGAGTAAATGAAATTATGATATTTTAACATTCTTACGCTGGCTATTCCCTCCTGCACCAGTTGTAGAAATATAATCAAAATCACATTTGAATAACATTCTTTTGGCTTGGAAATGTATGATCGCTATATAGCGATCAAAGAAACAGAGGACCAGACTGATATATATACATGATAATATACGTTTGGAGTTTCCACTGGTATTGCTGCTACAGATAGGGTTCTCTCTATAATATCATACTCTACATTAATTTCCTGAGAAAAGAGAATGACGGAAGAAGAAAGGGTTTGGAGTGGTTGTGATTGTAGGTGTATAACCAGTAGTAGTGGGATTGGCAATTTAATTTGATAGAGTCTTGTTTACAGGAAAATATTTAAACCATTTTTGTTCTATTCTCTATGTGATGTTGATGTCTGATCTGATCTGATCCGATCTGATCTGCGAGAGATCAAAATTTAACATTAGATTTATTATGTGCAATATCTGCAGGTTTCCATTGGACGTAAGTATAGTAATAATACAATAGAATGGTTCTGCCTTGGATCTCTTATCACGACCGAATACATCATCACCACGGCTCATTGTCTTCAGGGGTAATTATGAATGGATATCTTTCTTTCTCTCGATTAACAACAACATGTAAAAGAATTCCACGCACCGCGCTCTCATACAGTCTCACATTGTTGCAATTATAAGCATGTGAGCAACACTTCTGTTCGCACTCACTCTTATTACTCATTTGCTGGTCTCCTCTCCATACTAAGGAAATTTATGTTATAAGTGCAGTCCATCCATAATTTTTTAACATTCACACATACGTGTACGAATCGATAGATCAATCTTAAATATTTAACTGCTTGAGATAACATGCACATATTTTTTAAAGTTTAAAGTCATTATGATACTATTATATGATGTTCGTATTTGTCACTTCCATATTCCATATGCACCATTCGTTGGTACTGCGGTACTTAAGTAATAAGTTTAGTGAACCAACTTTGTGTTTCTGATGTCATGTTTTTTCTGACGTGCAGGTGGACATCGTTATTAACGACAAGACATAAGGAAAGGCGTACGTACTTTACTTTTAAGCGTTTGTCATGTACACAAATTTTGTCGTAGCTTATGTACTAGAGTGATATAAATATAGTATGAGGCGGGTACAGACTATAATCAGTACCTAGTACACCTACGCATATTTTGAGTTTATTACTACACGTATAAATAAAATTAATGTATATATATTATTATAATCTTCATTTGTGACTTCCAGCAACATCTTTTTCTATGCACTTCAACAGTCTATAGCAAATAAATTTGAATTTGAATGCATTGCAATTATTCAACATTCAGTCTGATAGTACACACAAAGAATCATTATTACGAGAGCGTGTAGAGCGTCCCATGTCTTATTTCAAAGAAAGATGTCTTGAAACTGACAGCTGTACGATCAATTAATTGATTAATTAAGCCTTACGATTTTCGTTCAGCTCTCAACTGCCAAACGAAACATATCGTGTAGATAGTTGAAATATTATTTACTTGTTTGTAGGAAGGAGTGTGACTACACATCTACATCTACTCTGTGAGAGAGAACTACATGGACTAAAAGTAATTATAATTAATGATAAGTTTGTGTTTTCTTCCTATACATGACACAAGCAGTTTTAGTGTAGCTCCGTCGCTAGTAGGACTTATGAGATTATGTATTTGTTTGTCTTTTGCATTTGTTGCATATAAGCATATAATTATATTCCCTAAATACTGTCACTGTTCTTAGGGGTTCAAGACGGCACGATGTGATTGTGTAAGTCGGATGGTAGTCTAGTCGTGGACATACACAGAAGCTAAGTAGCAAGTGAAACTATACTTACTACCTACTTATGCATATTATCTAGGCTGTTTTTGGTTGTCAACTTGGTTGAGAATATAAACACGTGTATAATTCGTGTGTGATACAAAATATATAATGTGGCACGATATGCAAGTGAAATTTTGTTTAGATCTTAGTGCAGCATGACGTGACGAATGAGGATGTTTTTTGCTGTATGAGATAATATGTTTTGTTTTTGCTCAGATCTCCAACCGTTGCAGCACTAGGTCAACTTCACATGGGCAATATGGCAGCCCACGAGGGAAGAAATGTTGACCTAAGTCCCATTGCAGAATATTTCCAGTTTGATAAATATGTGTACCCAGCGATGTACAAGAATGTTGGACTGGTACTTTATAAAGATTTTTATACACATAATCGCATACTGTATCTTCAGTTATAAATTTAAAAAAAACTATTATTTATTATACCGGGGAATTATATATTGTGTGCTACTTCCTCAAAAGATTGTATTTATCCATTTTTTGGTATATCCTAAAATCCAGACAATTTAATTTAAATCAACAATAAGTATAATCTTTCAACATGCTCTTAGGTTATTATTTTAACTTTACAACGAGGCAGAATCAGCATTGCAGCAATATTTTTGCTATAGAATGGCCATCATATCCGAATGCATTTTGTAAGTAACATATTGTAAAAAGGTTATTTGCACGAAAACAAAATGTTTTTTATTTTAACGCTTGCAGTAAGAAATTTTTGCTGTACGAAGTCACAGTAGACTGGAATGTTTTTTGTACGAAAAGAATGAGTCCGAAATGTTAATTGCACCAATTTCGTACATCCTATAATAATGCGCGGGTCTGAGAGGTCCACATTTTAATAGTACAAGATATATACTTGTACTATATATTACAAGATACACGGTAACTTAACATTTGGGTATCACTCCGTTCGTATAGGGTAAAAATCGTACAAATGACTTTCGTACAAAAAGCATTCATAAAAAAACCTTCGTACAACACGCTTCGTACAAAGTGCATTCGGACACGAGACTCGAGGCCGATAGAATATATTGGGTATCAATATGATTGTATGCGCCGGCAATACTCGGCATCCTATATACGTAAGTATGGATTGATGTTGACACAAACACAAAAATTGCACTGTATTTTGAAAATTTTAGCCCTCGGCCTCTGGCCTCTGGCAAAATAAGACTGTTATACACAATAATATCTACTACAAAATATATTGAGAATCAGACTAACTACATCTCCACAGAAGATGCCAATGTCACATGCAGTGGGCCTATAGAGCGGTCAATTTGTGGCAGTTGTATTATAGTATGTCATGTACTATGTACTACAGTATAATGTGGTACAATACTACAATACTATAGTTCTGCTACATATTGATATTACAAATTCCAAACAGAAATAGTTGTATGTTCTTGTCACGACATTGTCGTGGCTAGTTTATACCAGCCTGTGTTATTATAACCACTGAGATAATAATTCAAGAAAAAGTATATGCGCAATATCGTTTTCGAGGCTAATATTATGAATTCCAATCCCGTTTTTTACCTAATATAATAAATGGTTTTTCAAATTGCTTTTCTATAGTATGTGTTTGAATTGAATTAAATTGAGTTTAGATGTCACATTAACGTTAGCTGTAAGTACACTGCTATTTATCTGCATACTTCCAATAGGTACGACTACAGAACAAAACTGAGGTATCAGCAGGAATTCTACCGATTTGCTTCCCCTTCCTTGCTGGAGTACTAGATATCTTGAATTTCGCTGGAACAACTGCACAAACCATAGGATTGCGCTATCCGAATCCAGGTGACGAATAATCATTTATATAATATGAATTTATCCCAATGTTGATTTCAAGTCGATCATTTAAAATAATGTTGGCAAGCGTAATAGTGCGAAAGTTGTAAATAAAATTTTACTATCTCTCTTGCTATCAATAACTATATACATACACAGATGCAAGTATGTAATTTCAACTACTTAGCCTTTAGATTGAAGGACCTGTGTACACACTACACACTTAATTACGTCGATTATTTCGTTGTTTAAATGACGGAAGTACGTGGATAAGTACCTTAAGTTTTTGGTAACAATGTGTTTCCGCTTCTGAACATCTTCATGATCATGAAATTACAACTAGTAATGCAGGGTTCACATCAAAGTATTTAATGCCTGATACGGCAGTAATTTTAGCGACGTGGCGTGAGGCTACCTACGCCAGTATAGATATTGACGGGTCCGTCACAGATCGTTCACATCAGCAGTTATAACTGGCGGACACGGCGCTACAGACAAGGATATGTGCGAGTTTACAATAATATCCTTGCAAATCTCCTCCTTGAATTTAGCGCATTTTTTTTGTACAGGAGTATTCCTGGACCACGTCCTTGGTTGTGCGGCGGTTCGAATTTCTTCTACTGCCGTAAGAAAAGTTAAATCTTGTTGACTTGGCAAAAATCGTCTTACGGCAGTAGTTTATTGTCGGCCGCGGCAACATACTAATGCCGGAGGAGACTCGATGTGAACACTGTTGGTGGCCACGCCAGTTTTTACTGGAGGAGGTGGAACTATTGCCGTGGCGGAGGCTGCATAATATAGCAATATCAAATAAACAGCGCTAGATGTCACAATTTACAATACTTTCACTCAATATACTTACTATATGATGAGTGTCATGCTAACTTACATTATTTTGTTTTGTAACTGAAATTGAAATGCAGTAAAGAATGAAGAAGGAATCAAAAGCCAGTTTGGAATTGCGGAGTACCGAATATTTAATAACAGCCTTTGTTCTATGGTTGTGAAAAGCAATCCTTCACCAACTACAGCAAGGAAGCTACCTAGAGGAGTCAAGTCAGATATCATGTGTGCAGTTTCGAAGACCAGTCCTCCGATGTGTTCGGTGATAATTCAAATTAACTTAACTTAACTGCAAATAATTATATATTGCCTACTGGCTCGTTCAAAGACTATTCAAAATAGCACAGTGAAGGTAATATAACTGTTATTCAATAGATTGCAGGAGCTCCATTGGTTGTATTTGATACAGCAAGTGATTCTTACGTGGTGATAGGCCTGTCTTTGGGAGATTCAACTTGTTCCGAGTTCCAGAGAAAAATAACCCTTTTTACTAGGATTAATTCTTACAGTTCGTGGTTTCGAGAACACGTGGACGAGTTCCCGGCTCCTCCACCTTGTTACGTATAGCGACTGATCATTTTTTATTTTTAACTTTATCGTGACGATCAAATTGAAACCTTAAGCATTACTCATTGTCAGTGTAAGCATAAACTATTACATACGTATAAGTAACGTGACGATAGGTCATTAACTCATCTTGACTATGCATATTTTATATTCAAAAATTGTTCAAGTTTTTATTCCCATATAATATTCTTTCAATTGAGTAAAAACAGATTAAAATACTTGAATAGCATAATTTACACAAATATGTTTTAATTTATCGATTTATATTATGCACAATTACATTTCCTTACTAATAAAAATTACATGTAATTAAAGTTATAATCATTATATTCATCCATGATCATTTTACATTTAAAATATCTTTCCTGCTATCATTAAGAGAACTGTAATCAAAATATAATACCTACGTTATTTTACATTAAAATCTGAAAAAGGTAAATACGGCAGATGAATTGAAAACTGAACGGGTTAAAAAAAATTAATAAATTTGTATCATATTTGTCATAGTGTATGAACATTTCAAGACGTTAAAATAATGAACACAGCGTTACAAGTACACACCATATCGCTGCTCTATAACTTAACTTACTTGAGATAATGTACCAGAGAATAAAATGAAACTAATTACAACTGTACTGAAAACAAGTTCAGTTAGATTTATTTGAACTAACCATTGACTGAGATTACCCTATTGCTTATTCTTGGTTAGTTCCTCGATTTCTTTATCAATAATTGAGTCCCTGCTCTTTGGACCATCTAGTCCTAGCCAGCTGTGCCCCTGTAATATAAAACACAAATAATAATACAAAAAGCTATTTACAGAACTCCTTCAAACTTGTACAATTGCAATTACTGCTGACAAATGAAATGGAACCTACGTATTGAATGTAAACATAGGCCGCTAACACAGCAGCAAGAACTGAGAGAAACACGAAGACCTTCAGGTGTGTCTGTAATCCTTGTTGGGGCTGAACATCTCTTGCACGGCTGACGGATGCCCTCTCGTCTTGCTGGCGTCTTAAGTATGAATCACCAAGAAGGGCCTTTTTGCGCTCGCTTTCTGCAACATAATCGTCAAATGTTCGTGTAGACCGGTTCGGTGTAGAATATGCAGAAAATGTGTCTCGTTTTTGGGGAGAATCTAAATTACAATAATTTATTATCATTTAACTTCGTAAAAACAGATCCCAACTTCCCTATAGAGCATAGGTACATAAATTTAAAATGCGTAGTGAAGGAAGACAAATTAAACGTCGTAGACATACCCGATTCTTCAGCCAAGACAACACTAGGTATATCACTGGACTTCGATGAGCCCCTAGTGGTATTTGTAACTGCAGCTAGAACTTTGGTCTTCTTCGGCAAGCTGCTACCACGACTCGAACGACTGGCCCTCGAAGATGTCTCAAAACTGGCACTATAATAAGCATAAGCATAGTTGAATCAAATTACTTCCTGGTGCAGTTGTTCTGTAGCTTTTCCTTCGGCATTGTCCAAAGGAAAACGTTTCTTGAAAAATTATTACTACAAATGACCAGAATCCTTTTACACGGCATACACAATATTACAAGCATAAACATAAATAACATAAAATACAAACATAAATTCCCTACTTTCGAGCGTCCAATGCTTCTGAGTCAAAGCATAACTTACAACGACTGCAACACAGTTTAAAAATATAGAACTATATTAAGGAAATACTTTAAAAAGGTAAAATCGCTGATTTAGAAAACAAGGAAATGTAGAATTAATTCGAATCTATATAGACTAGAAAAACATAGGTATCTACTTGTGGCTTGTGCTTGAAACCGATCCAGATAAAGTATTTTTAAGCCGTTTTGTTCCTAATATATAAATTTAATTAACGCATTTAAGAAGCTTGCAAATTACACCATACATTTTAGTGCTGGTTTTGGAATAAACGATGTCCAATCTCAAAAAGTTAACATGAGCTAATTGATTTTTGTGATATTAGGTAAGTAACACGCAAGAGGCAAAAATTAAAGTTTTTTGTATGACGTAATACCTTCAAGCTCCCTTATAGCCTTACAGCATTGCTATACTATAGTTAAAAACCTTCCAAGGATTTTCGTAATTGGTAAAATATAACAACTTAAAAATTAAAATAAATAGGTCTAAGAGAACCTTTAAAACAAAAATTACAACTTATTTACAGTATTTACGCTGATAAGCAATTGTACATGTTTAATCACTCCATAATATACATAATTTTAAAAAACGTACTCGTCTGAGTCAGATACATCTCCATTTTGATCATCTAAATTTCCGTTAGTACTGTTCAAGGCCCCTGCTGGAGATGAGATTATAGTCGCCAATTGCTTTTGGTACAGCCGACGAGTGGTTCCTATCCGATAAAATAAACACAGATTATATTAAAAATTTCCCCAAGATCACATACTATGAGTTAATTAGCGCAACAAAAATTCTACGCCTTGCAAGTGCCAGTATCAAATACACGCACTTTTGGAGTTTTGCTCAAAGGCAGTTTCTAATTGTTAAATAAACTAAACTAACCATAAATTATTCTAATAAATTTACCAACACTCAAAATTTGGCAGCTAATATCATATTTTTCCCCTCTTCTAATAAATGGAACTACATATTGAAAATTGCAACTGATATTGGATATATAATTTAGTAGCCATTATTTGTTGCATTCTTACCTACGACTGGCCCTATTTCCTTCCCTGAAGAAACTAATTTGTCGTATAGTTCCTCATCACTAAGAGCCTCAACTTCGCGGAGTGATGTTTCAAAGTCACTTGCGCTGACAATACTTTCGTTAATGCTCTAAAAAACAGGAAATTTCAAAACAAGTCATGTAAAAAATTATGTCAGATATTAACGAAGATAAAAGCAAAGGTTGCTAGTTAGTCAACTGGAGATGACATCTTGAAATGTTTTCGGTAGTTAGAAAATTGAACTTACAACTTTAGCTTCAGCCATATCTCGGTTGGTATAGTTCTTCCTCAGCGACAAAAAACTAAAAAATTAAATCAAATAATTAACTCCACTGAGTTAGTATAGTTAAGTAATAATATCATTTAATTAAATGCAGCAAAATGAACAACTGACAGTTTACCGTTCAGTTAAGCGTTAATTCATAGAAAAGTATTACATAATGTTGCGTTATATAAATATCTACCGTTTGTAGCTTGTAGGTCGTAGGTTTAGGTTACACGCTAACGGCAAAAACACCTCTTACACTTCGACAATACCCGAAAACTATGAAAATCCAAATAAAAACTACACGGGGGACTCAAGTTAGTGCCGTGAAATTACAGTGGTAGTATTATAAAGATAAATAAACCAAAATACACAAGTTCAAAATCCACAAAACAGTATCAAAAACAAATTAAAAATTGATACTACGTACTGAGTACAATGTAAAGTACAACGCGTACTACACAAAGAGGAGGTTTTTCTAGCGTTCAATCCAAAGTTGAATGAAAACTAGCGATATACTTACGTTTTTGTCAAGCACAAAGTGTACAGGGCATAGGGTGGTTTGCAGTACGTTCAAATGTAGTTGAATCCAGAATCAGAATGCCACTCAAATACCGGGCCACCAATTGGTAAAAATAATATTGTGCTGGAAAAAAGACTCTTTCTAGCCGCACCACAAATCACATGGGTTTCGTTGAGGGGCTCAACTGGCGTACATATCTCCAGCAGTTTCATATGGTTTAAGGTCCTACGAACGATACAAGTATAAATTAATATTTTATACCGGTAGATGATGTTCACAAACATGACTCACTCCACTGGTTTAGGTAACACAGTACGAATAAAGGATTGTCCATAAATAATGCCAAGTTTAGGGTCAGTGGGTGGACTAGGATATTGACGACGTCCAATGTAAAAGGTAGCCATTTACGCAATGTTTAAGCTGGTGACAGGGGTGGTTATCGGGTTGTAGAAATGAAGATGTTTTGATAACATCATTTACGGACGATTTCTAACGGGAATGAAATTTTTAACCGATTACTTCGCTGGGGCCTATTCAGTCAGTCAGCCAAGAGAAGGATTTACCAGAGAAGAGGAATCTGACTGATTTTAACTGGTGAGCTAATTCAGGCTTGGGGGTCTTAAAAGTATGACATTGCTCGCCAAGTTTGGTCCGCGACAAGCCCTTCATCTAAGGATCACACTGGGAACTAAAATGTATAGAAAATGACCATGAGGTATACGAGGCGCGATTCCAAATAAAACAGCATGCTTGAAGTTTTTCAATCCATGATTTGGTTATTTTGGTGAGGTGCAAAAAGGTGCATGGTGTTTTAATTTTTACTTAAAGCAGGTGGTGTCATTTATTTAAACTAATTACTGATCGATCATTTTCGATCAAATTTTGTGTGTGCACTCAATATTTTGTCTCACTTTGTGTACTCAAAAATAAATTTTGTGCCGTCACTTAAATGATAAATTAGGATTGTTTGAAGAGACCAGATAATTATTATTATTTATAATAATAATGACTTATCAAACAGTAAGCCATTCGGACAGCCGAATATTTGAAGGATTTCGATCGTTGGGACACGTCAGCAATGATGTCCCTTGTTTGACAAGATATATACACCGGCGAAGAGAAAATTTTATTGTGTCATGTATTGGGAAATCGTTCAACACATATGCAGTAAGAATTAAATAGTGAATTGGGTTGTTATTAATGCAATTTCAAAATATTTTGGTATTTCAAGCATCCGAAAATAACTCGTTAATTTAACTGAATTTTAATTTCGTGCTTTATTTTTAGTCACAAAAGTTAAAATTGTTGAGTGTGAGCGGGACACATAGTCATGATATTACGTGCATGTCGGCGGATTCTTATCATGTGTATGCTGGCGCTGGGGGAAAAATATTCGCGTGGAGACGTGGTACAGAGGTATTTAATATTTTATTGCTTGAAACATGGTTATGTACATTTTTGATCTGCGTTCCTCGAAGGTATGATTGAAAATGTAGATATTCATCATAAGTCGGATATAATGGGATTAAATACTTGTATTGTAAATTTTAGCTAAAACATACCTATGGTGATGGTACTGAAGACATCATTTCTATCCTTCCCTTTGGCTCTAACTTGCTAGCATTAGACAGATCAGGTCGCTTACTCATGTGGAACATCATTACAGAAGGTTAAAAATATTCACGGTTAAATTGTCTTTGTATGAGTTCTTACTTTCTTGCTTCAGCGTATTAATTTATTTTATGATTTGGATTGCAGAGCTTAAACTGGAATTAAGCTTGAATGGCCAGCCGCTAATTCTGATGCATCCTGCGACTTATTTGAATAAAGTTTTGATCGGATTTCAAAACGGAACTATGCAACTATGGAATATAAATACTGTTGATCTAATCTATACTTTTAAAGGGTTCAAGTCAACTATAAATACGATTGTGCAGGTTATATCATCATTTTGTTGAATATATGTAGGAAACATAGTCGGAAGCTACGGAAGCATGTTTTCGTGTACCAGTGCCAGTATATTAAGAGTGTCTTTTCGATAGCATAGTCTCTCGAAATTTGAATTTGATACTGTTTCAGGCACCAGCAGTTGATGTTGTGGCAGTTGCTTTACCTGACATTGAATCTGTAGCTCTCCATAATCTAAAATTGGACCACACATTGTTTGTCCTGAATTGTGAGGAACGTATTACCAGTATTGGCTTTAGGACTGATAATTTTCCAGTGCTAATAGCGGGAAGCGAAAATGGTACCCTATTCATGTGGGATTTAGAAAGTGAGTAAATCAGCTATGGATATCGGAAATCTGTGATTCTTTGTTCTACTCAGCATAAATTATTGCTATTATACAAAATTAATACCACTGCTCAAATCAGTCTAAAACACTTTCTGAAAACATCGTATGTATTATCTTATGTATTATAGAACAAGAAATGACAGGGCATCTAGAGGGAGCTCATCAAGCTTCTGTAGCTAGTATACAGAGTTTTCCCCAAGAACCAATGTTTGTGACGTCTTCAGCAGATAACAGCATTAAGGTATGGTTTATATTTTTATAACTTGATGTTTTTACTTAAGAAGTCAATTATTAAATTAATGAAAAGACACTTTCGTTTATTTATTTTTGGTAGGTTTGGATATTTGATATGCCAGATGGAAGCTTTAGACTGTATGGTAGCAGGGAGGGGCATAGCCGGCCTTCAACTAAAATTCGATTCCATGGAACCAAAGGATACAATATTTTGAGTGCAGGACAGGATGCGAAATTTTTAATCTATCATATTTACAACGAAACGTATAATCGTTCTTTGGGAAAGACTAATGTTTCGTCCCACAAATCGCAAATGCAGAGAGACTATACAAGAGATGATTTTGCAGTGCCAAAAATAATGGACTTTACTACAGGTAATGAGCTGTTTACATATTTCTGCGTTTAGGAACATCGATGTTTAAATGCTTTCATTATTTATAAACCACATGACATAATCTATTTTATTGTGCATTTTCTGTTCCAGAAAGTGTGGCTAATCCAAATCATCATGAGGATATTGCTGCTTGTCACGACGGTCAAACGGCGCTTTCTACTTGGTCATTTAATAATACTAAAAGAGGCGATAAAGTATTGATTTTACCGAAGTACAAAAAGTTGCCTAAGGTTGGAGTAGTAGCAACGGTAAGACGATTAATAAATTTTATTACACTATTCTCTGCTGTTTGACGATAATTTTCTTAAGGGATACGATATTGTAAATTTTCAGAGATTATTTATTTCAAATTTTTATTCCCTTGACTTTACTAGTGCTTGACTCTAACATCGTGTGCTCAGTTTGTGATCAGTGGTTATGATGACGGCAGTGTTGAGCGTTTTAACATTCAGTCTGGGCTACACAGGAAGACGTACGGATCACCAGCTCACAAGTAATTGCATATCTGATAAGGAATGCTTTTGATTCAATGCAAGTAGGCTTCTATTAATTTAATCTTGGAAATTTTGTTTAGGAGCTCTGTACGTGGAGTGGCTGTTGATGACGTTAATTCTTTAGTAGTTTCTGGCAGTTCAGATTGTGCATTGAACTTTTGGGATTTTACTACGGGAGAGAAAACTTCCTCGTTGCGATTTCCTGCAGGAATTGCATTTCTATTTTCTCATCGGTCCTCGTAAGAATCGTAGCGATACCAATTTTCAGATGCACTTTTTACGATACTTCGTATGTCTTGTTGTAATAAAGATTTTCTTTCTTTAGTGGTTTATTAGGAGCAGGACTGGATAATTATTCTATTGTAATTGTAAACATCTCTGTACCGAATATCTTCAGAAGATTTTCAGAAATAAGTAGTCCAGTTTTAGATGCTTGCTTTTCCCCGGATTGTCGGTTTATCACTGCGTCAACTTCAGACTGTCTCATTAGAACTTGGGATTTGCCTACTTCAAAGTACTAATTTTGGGGCTCTAAATGTCCTGTTTCGATATTACAAGTTACAGTTGCATACATGTGTAGGATTCATTGTTACGTGAAAATGGTCCATACATTATAAAAAAAAATATTTTGATTTCATTATATTTTAGCCTGGTTGACATTTTCCGATTAGAATCTATAGTGACGTCACTAACTTACTCCCCAAATGGAGAATTTTTAGCATCGACTCTACATAATAATGTTGGAATTCTGTTATGGATGAATAAAACCTTATTTGCTCATGTTTCCTTGATGCCTATTCCGGATGACTTTGAACCCCCTTTGGTATCTCTGCCTGGTAGTAAACAAGGTAATACTGCTATTTCCGTTTGTGCAATTACTTACGCTTAGAGATATATGAATCCATCTATTTTATTCAGGCTATTTTTGACGTGACGCTTTAATATTTTGTTTTGGTAAAATTGGTAGAAAATTTTGATGATGATGAAATGGAGGTGCATCAAGAATATGACTCTCCAGATCAGCTAAATGAAAATTTAATTACGTTAAGTCTGTTGCCGGAATCCAGATGGAAAAACTTGCTCATTTTAAACACAATTAAGGTAGGTGCCTATTTCGAATTAAAAAAATTGCCATCTTAGCGAATTAAACTGCGTTGGTTAATATTACGAAGAATTAACACAACTACAATTTATACTAGATGAGAAATCGACCTAAACAACCCCCTAAAAATTACGAGGCGCCGTTTTTCCTGTCCAGCTTAATGGCTCCAGGAGGTGATTCAGGCTTGACTTCATCTGATCCGTCTCAGCTAGATAGCAATAAGGAAGTAGTCAATTCTTCCAAAGTTGTAAGCCTTGGTTCTCCTCGCTCAAAATTTTTAACGAAGCTACTAGATTCATCTGCCGATCTCAAACACGGTTAGTTTTAATTACCAGTTACTAGTGATTATACAAATTTTGTTATACTTGAGTTGGAATTTATTTGAAGCTCTTCGTTTTTTATTTCAGTCGAAGAATTGTGCAAAATGCTTAGTGAAATGGGGCCATCCCAGGTTGATGTTGAGATACGATCCCTTGGACCGTCAGCGGGTGGATCAATTAATCATATACAAGAATTTATGATTTTTCTTAGTGAAGCTTTTAAATCGAATCGACACTATGAAGCTGTTCAAGCTTACCTTGCACTCTTTTTGAAGGTAAGGGGAAATTTAGTCAGTTATGCTAACAACTAATTATTTATATTAAAAAAATTCATATTGTATTTTTTAAACTCTTATTGTCTGCAAGGGAAAATTCGTTGGTTTATCACATTTTTTGATTTCACAGATTCATGGTGAAATAATTCGACAGGATGCTGACTTGAAATCAATGTTACAGGATTTCAGTAAAGTTTTGGAAACTAGGGATAGCCGTCTAATCGAGCAAATTAATTCCATATTAGCTTTCACAAATTTTTTAAAGTCAACTTTATTTTAGATACTGCACATTTTTATTCTGGGGACTCTGTTCATTTAATTTGTTCATATGCGTCCGTGGTTATAATTTTTCAAAAAATAAAAACAAATCCTGCTTTTGTTGAAACCGTTAAACTTGGAATTTATTTCCCATTGATTTCAATACAATGTTCTCTCCATAGCAAATGTACTTTTGTTACAGAAGTGGGTGCTTGTCGTTTGTACAAGCATTAACTCTGATAAAAAGACACTCGCCATGGATCTCGCATTAAGTTTACGTACATAGATTTAGTATTAATGTATGTGTTTAAATAATATGATAGTTATAAGTTGTTCAATAGTAAGTACAATGCCAAATTAATTAGTTTCTACAAAGTACTATTATGTATTTTTGTATCCATGAATAATATAACTAATATATAATATCAATATACGACGCTTTATTTATTTTAAAATCGTTAGTTTGGCTCCAAAATAGTATTCTGCATGTATTTATGACGATACTAACCAAGTGGACACCTAATCTATAACATTACATTACGACCTATACAGTTTAATATCGTCACAATTTCCGTACGTTATTTGGTATTAACTAGCAACACATGAATACTTCTACATTTTATTTTGGTTTGATTACTGCAAGATACAAAACTTACATAATTTTTTAACATGTGAATTGTTTACACCTTACCAAATACATTCGAAGTCAAGCTTAAGGGTATGATTATAAACGTATCTCTACTTACTTTTAGTAGCGTAATGTATGACAATCTAAAAATTTTTCTATTTATTTCATACGGAGTCGCGCAAAAATGGAATGACTCTATGAATAAACAACAAGGGGTATAAACAGCATCTTGTATTTCTGTACCACAATGCCTTTTTAAGCATAATTTCTACCATTCAATCCAATAAGAAAGTAATTCACAGGATCACACAACGCAAAAGTAGGTAGGACCCTTACGCATCCATCCAAATTCAGTCAGACAACTAACATTTAGATATGTAATTATAATAATAAAGTGAAAGAGGATGCTTCATGCTAAATATATAATATTGTATCCGAATTGTGCAAAGCTACAAATACTAACTAATATATTACTAAAATTTGAAACTATACAGAAACAACAACGCGCTCACCCGTGTTTGATAAAACGTTATTTTGATTTTAGAAAATAAATGTCAGTTGGACACTTGCGAGTAAATTAATCGTTTCATAGTACCCCTAGATAAGTAAATAACATATAAAGGACTATAATTCCTTTGGTATAAATGAATTACATTAAAAGATGAAATCAATATAAATAGCAACCACTTTTTTATGAACACGTCCAATAATTAAAGCATTATTACAAATCAACTACTCGTTATTACTATCATTATTACTATTACGAATTATTAAACTAAGATGACCCCTCTACCTTTAGCCAGGACTGTAACACTCATAATGTATGCACAACACTAGATTAACATATGTATTATTATTCCCCTCCGTTGGGCTGCCATGTATTGAAAGCTAGATTTCTTCTTGTGGCTGAATCAGCATCAAAATACACATCATTGTCAATGTTCATGCTCCCTTAGAAAATTTAAACGCATGACTTTGATCGACGCTTTGTTAAGTAGTTCAATGTTGCTGCAATTACATAACGATTTCTATTTCAAAGACAAAATAGTCTGAACTTCATCCTTTACATTACTTTTAGCACTCCTCAGCTCTTAACATAGGTAGTCTATAAATCGTATTTAATATATACTGATACATCACACGATAATCTTTACATTACAATGTTTGGATCAAGATTGCACATAAAGCCTTTTTTCATATATGTTCCCCAGAGTTGGATAGTTAATTTTATACTTTCGTCTATTATTAGACTGACTATTGACTATTTTTTACCTCTCTCTGTTATTTGTAAGGATGATCCTATAGAAAATGCCTATCCTGTCCATACCGTTTTGTTCAATGCTATACTAAGTACCTACTTACGATGCTTGGAATCAGGGCAGGGACTTTTTTAACTACTTACTGCTCTCAATGTTCAGGGAAATCTAGACAGGAAATTGATGGATTTTTCACACTGAATGCATCACCTTAAATTAAGATATGTTAGACAAAGAACTTGCCTTGTAATTTATTTTATCTACCAATAAGAAATATTAATATAAATATGTACGTATGTATTTAATACGCCTCACTTAGGTACTAATTTTATAGTGTTCATGAAATTCTCGTAGGGGAGCTAATTTTGTACATGTAATACATAGTATATATTTTGTTCCGATGGAACCAATGAAGTGCTTTCCTATAAATTATTATGACTATCGCTTCTTTGACATGATATCCTAAAATCATTTTATTTCATCCTCATCTTTGTCTCATGCTCAATTAGCTTCTCCATCATGGAAATTTCAGAGACTGCATGACAGACATTTTAAATCCACATTTTCTCTGGTCGTGCGTGCGTAGCACAGAATCTGCATCAGTAAAACTTCTCTGCAATTCTCTTCTTCATCTCCTTTTACTTTTTATATAAAATTGGGGTTCATGACCTTCATCTAAATCCATCTAAATCTATTTTGGGAATTTTTGTGATTCATTTCTTTAAAAAAATGACTATTGGAGGAAATATAATTTCTTTTAAAGCCTCATTTTAAAGTGCTGTACTCAAAGTAATGAAACAAATATTATCGGGATAAAGTTGTCAAAATTCTAGTTTTTTTCTAGCTTTCTATTTCATCCACTCGTCGTAATGGCTTAAATCGAAGAACATCGAAGATGATCCCGAAAACATGCCTAATTAGTGATAGAATATGCAAACACGAAGTTGTGTAGATTTAAGTTCTACACAATACGTATGAGTCGCAGTTCAGGAGTGTGCTCTCAGGACCCCGTAAAGGTGGTCATTCAAGTTGATCTCTCTGATCTTCATAATATACATGTATATAAATATTTATTATGCACACAATAGTAACTTTGGTTTTCTAGCTGCTTTTGGGTAAGCGATGAGGATCATCATGATGATAATCGCCATTCTCCACCATTAATAACATATACATAATATATATACGTAGACGCGTTAAGAATTCAAAGTAATTTTCAACTATGTAAAGACTTTTAAGGTAAGACGATCGTGAAGGCTGTACAAAGATGTCAAATCGAAATCAATGTCGTTGGACACACTTACCTTAATTGTTAATGTATTTAAAAAATCAAAACTGTATCGATTCGAAGTTAGGTACCTGTATTACATTTAGCTTAGAGTAATTATCATTACTGAGATTAGACATCAAGAAAAGTTAGTAATTATACGAAGTTTGAATAAGTTCATTTTTCACAACTGAATTCTTCTTTTTCAACTGATGGCATTGGGCCAGTTTAGCTAGGTACAAATAACAGAATTACATGAGTAGTCGATGGGCTGCTGAAAATAGCGGTTTACAATTTCTGCTTCCACTTTCAATATAATTCAGTCATATTTTTTCTTCGAGTCCTCTGCTACTTATGCTTTGATATGTTCCCTTCTTTATGCTTTTGAGTAAACTTGTAAATGTGGAAAAACAAGTTTTCCCATTGAGATCGTTACATTGTCAATTCCATTATTGATTTCAATGAATCGACATTTTTAGTTTTCTAATTATGAATTGAAGTGGACAACTATATAGGCTTCATCTGGTTTCAAAGAGTAATTCATTTCTGAATTTGAAATATTGCTTTTACAAATTTAAGAATAAAAAGAAACTCCCTTTTGATCGGTTACAAGCTTAAATACTTCTATAATCTAAAGTCAAACTAAATATTTGGAAATTATAATGTTATTGGTGTCACTGGTATACACTATAACTGTAGCCTATGCTGTAGGACGAGATTCATAAAAAAACCTTTGTTCATTTTGTCATCAATTTCAATGCAATATTAGAAGAGTCAACGGGGTGGTATACATTTAAAGCTTAATTATTGAGTCTGTAGAATGGGAGTTAACTCTTAGGGTAGTTGCTCGTCACCTTCCTCGCTCAAATTGGTCCAATGTTTCAAGAATTAAAAATGTCCGAATTCTTCCTTGTGTCCGTGGCAGTTATTACTATACTATTACTTTGAAAAATTCAATTAACTAATCCTATCATTATTATATAATTAAAAACTTAACTATTTTATTATGATGTAGCATAAAGCTGGAGCTGTTGGGGAAAATCTATTTGGGTGACTTACTTCATACAATAAGTTATACGGCGTTGTGTATTTCGTTACAAGGATGCACTCGCATTATAGCGTAATCATAGTCATCTCCCCGCACTTCTTAAAAGTATCTGTATTCTACAGGGACGACGTTTATAATACCACGATTTCTAGCCAGATTAGAGCAATAAAAAAAACTACGGATACTCATGAAGTCAGAGAGCGGTAGGGGGAGACCAGTCGTAATGGAGGGGACCCGGGTTGTCATGTAAGAGCTGCATATGGTGGGGTCGCGGAGGCATATGCTGGGGGTGTTGATGAAGATGTGGGGCAGGTTGATGAGGCGGTGGAGGACAGAGTGATGCTCTCATAATATCATCTGCTGTGGTACAATGAGGTCGTGGACCCGGCTCGGGCGTGTACTTAAATTTGAGCCCAGTCGCGTAAATAATGCCATCACTCCGAACCAAAGAGACAGGGACTTGCGTGGGCTGTCGAACCCAGAGCCACTCATTTCGGAAAGCAGAAATGTCAGGAACGACACAGAGCATACTTTCTTGACATCTAAACATTGTTTCCGCTTCCACATCCCCGAACCATACCCGAAGATTCGGTGAAAAATTCTCTCCTGTCAGCTCAATCATGGCCACATCACCTCCACCATTCAACTGCAAATATTAATGTATAACATGATCACACACCGTTATCATTTCCAAACTGTATTATTTAAACTATGCCTTACTAAACATACACATATTTCTACTAACTACCTTTCTGTATTCGTGAATTTTCGGTTTTTATTTTTTTATAACTTAATTATTGTTGAAGCTCTTTCACATGTGGGTGTCAATGTTAGCTGGGGGCAAAGTTTTCAAAGGGCACAGGTGAGTATTCCGTCGGAGTAAATATGTTGTAGTATTTCGTATTCCATTGAATACGTTGCCCTTTCCCTTTCAACAGAACTAGAACCAAGACGCCTGAATGAAAGTGCATCACAGTGGAGGCATGACGTCACAATCCAAAGATACATAATTATTATTAAATGCTCAAGTCTAATACTCCTACTAACACACTGAATACTCTCTCCCAAGTTATTGTGATACCGGCGGGAAACATGTCAAATGAAACCGAGGCGATGGAGGAATAAACAATCCAAAATCTATTGGGATTCCCACGATGGGTTTAGATCGAACTTAAAAAAAAACATTGAGTAAAAATAATGGGAAAAAAATTACCTACAAGTTCAGTTACTTTCGTTATGCCTTCCAAAAGAAAGTAATGACATAAGGGATTTAATATCTATATTATCTACGTATCATCCGCAGAGCAATGTCATAAAACAACATCTACTACTACTACCAGGAATAAGCTACCTAGGTACATATAATAATACGGCGGACGTCGACCCAGTCACTACTCCTACTATCCCTAATGCATTCTTATGTGAGTACACATCATAACGTTCACGTTCTCATATATGATAGGGAAGTACGCGCGTACAGGGAAGGAAGAAAATGTCGGTGAATTGGAAAGAGAATTGGGACACAGAGGCACACAAGTACAGCAAAGCTAAAAGTAAAAAGGAGTGGAAACAGTAAATATATAAAAAGACCAAGACGCCTCAGTCAGACACACGGCCAACTATATAGACGAGGAATCAGGGTGAGAAAAGAACAGAGAGAAAATTCTCCGGAATTTTCTCAAGAGAAAATATTCCATAGTGTCCAGCTGAAGTTTTCTCAGTCTGTCCACGGGAAGCCAGAGACAAAAGAAATTTTTATACAATAACAAATCCAAGAACCAAAAGACTTCCCCTTGAGGCTTCAAATCCTTTTATTTTCCAAAAAAAGGACTTTAAAACAAAACGTTATTTTCTAGAGATATAGATTTTGAGCGTTTAGTATCTATTAAGAAACGATACATATTACACTGAACTGCTCACTTTTATGTTACCAAATGTCCATAGTTTCCACGTATAGACCAACCTGCGAGCGAACGTACGTAAAATTGGATTGAAAATACAAATGTGCTTTTGAATTTGAAATTGAATGAAGTATTATGTATTTGTACGTGTATTATTTATGTGTGCAGTTTTCCATGACCTAACCATATCTTAAATTTTGTGAGGTCCCTTGTCTTGATGAGTACAAAGAATAAATAAGTACGTACACCTATACTATAGAGCTATACTAGGAATTAATTCGGATTCTATGTTCAGCATGTCAAAATATCCTACATTGTGTGGTATGGAAATCGATATAATAAAAAAGTTAGTAAATCTTTAAACTGAATTGAAAGACACAGTCCAAGTAGATTTTCAAGCTGATGCTGCTAATTCCTGATTAATATACTTATAAACCCTGAAAAATTTGTAAAGCTCTATGGAGCCACTCTTCCCTTCCCTGTCCTGTTGCAGCACACTTGGGTCGGACGGGAATGAATGGAGTGATTATTGTTTTGACACCCTTTCTCTGGCTCTTCACTCAAGTGGAATCTAGCATATTTGATGAGTTGAGTAGCGTACGCATCCGCTACTACTACCGATATTGAAAATTGAGTCCCTTCGCTACTCCCTCCACACGTGCACCCGATTACGCCTTCCCCACAGACAGACATTTGACATCCAGAGAATGAACTCGGAATCATAATCAACACTCACCTAACACTATTTTTTTTTGGGCTCAATTTTTATTTAATATGTGTACATTATAGCGTATGGAAAATTGCGTTCATAAAAATCCAACTTCAGACATGGTTTCAATTCAAAACTTCCCCCTTCCTGTTTTGAAAATATTGTACTTGTAATTTACTAAACTGACCGTAGAACTAACAATAAGAGATGCTTAATACAAACTAGAAAAAAAAGTTAACTTACATGGAGGCTATGAACGACAGGGACGGGGGTGATGGGACTTGTGACTGGACCCATTCCCTCAAAAAATTGATATTCTGCTTTATCCGTACTGATGATCGTCCAGGATGCGCCATCATTTATCATCTCCTTATTGGGTTCCTTTGGACATGGGGTAGCCTGAAAATGAGTCAAGTAAAAATTGTTTAATATATTTCTTCACATTTTCTCAAAACTTACGGATTTACACTTAATTGAAATATCCTTATATAGCATGATTACAGCTATAATACACAATATACAAATTAAATTTAAAAGAGTTATGAGCTCTCTAATGAATATTTATTGTGCATTATTGCGCAGTGTATTATGTAAATTATTTTATCACTGAAATATCATGCCTTTATACCATCTGAGTTTTAATGAGTTTCACGAAATAAAATTCTGCTTAAACTACACGTGGATTGTGTGTGTGTGTGTGTGTGTGTGTGTAGGCTGTTTGTGTGTAGAAAATTGAGAGTATAGCGCATAGCGTATAGTAGTAGGTACTACAATCGCTACACACTACACACAGGTTTTGAGGCAGGAGAATCATAATAATTATTTTCAGCGTACACAAAGGCCGTAAAAAAATACCTCACGTACATTTTATTCTATTTAATTTATTTCATGATTAGACAGGATATAAAATATCAGTAAGAGAGGTAGTTAGTCTTGATAGAATGAATTCAATTCACAACAAAATTGTGAAATCTGAAGGCGTAAAGGTGAATGAGCCGACTCAAAGAAGAGTCAAAGATGGAAATCCTTTCAAGAGCACCAGTACAAAGCACTCGACAAGAAGTCGTTTTTTTTTCTCTCTCTCTCTTCTTCGTCTTCCCCTCTCCTCATCGTCTCCGCCACTCTTTCTTTCTGTCTATCTTTCTTTCTTTTTCTTTTTTTTTCATTCTTTCTAAAACCATCCAAATCCAAATATAAAGCCAAGAAGATATTGTTCCGTTGAGCTCAAAATAATATGTTCCTCTGGCTTCATAGCGTCCGTCCGTGTGTGTGTGCAATGAGTCATGAACATGAGAGACACTGACAATAACTTAACGACACTACACCACTACGAGACTCACGACTATAAAAATAAAACGAAGGACTATCTATTTGTACCTCGTAATGAACTTCAAGATGAGATACGGCCCATGTATTGTGCCTCATTAGATTGACAATTGCATTTTAATGTAGAATATGCACATTACATTTTGATCTAAAGTGGATGCTTGACGCAATTCCGGAGTAGTATCTCCTCATTACTAACAGCGCACGTACTAACTACGTATATATCTAGGTACTATATACACGCTCAAATTTCATATATTGGATCATTTCACTATTTTGCAAACTTATCCTATTATTATTATTAGTCCTTATATATACTTATCTCATGGTGAAATACAAATTCAGAATCAGGCATAGTATAGAGATGCTCATAGGCATATACTTATTGTAGGTAGACAGAGTGTCTTTTTTTTTAGATTTTTGATGTAACTTTTAATACAAAACAAAATAAAAAAGAAACAAGAAGATAGACGCCATCACAGACTATTATATGACATGCCATGTGAGGTAGTGTACAGACAGTGTATACGAAGGGAGGTGAGCGCTAAGTTTTAGAGTCATTAGAGGTTGGAGACTTTGACTTCTCTCTCTCTCTCTCTGTGGATGGCAGAGAGTGGAAAGTGTGATGTAGGTAGGTACATACACGGTGAGAATGAGAGACAACAATGACAGAGCACACATGGGGATTCAGTGAATCATCTATAAAATACAAAAGCACATCCAAGTATGTAATCATCCCACTATTTCAACTAGCTACGTACACTTCCATTTACCTCTCTTTACTCTCCGCTCACGAATTGCAATCCGTCAGAAAAGTCTGATGGATTCGAGAAAGCTAGACACTGTACTATAGGCAGTGGTTGTTTTTGTTGTTTGTAGTCGTCACGTCCACACACTTTGTACATTTAGTAGGGCTCCGTCTCCGACTATTAAACTACTATACTATATACTATAGCCATTATTTTAAGTTTGGTTTGTGTGATTATATCATATCCCTTGTCCCTATGACAGCCATGACTATGATTACGATTACAGTAGGCATACGGATTGAACTAGAACTCATTCTTCGAGAGAATCTCATGTCACTCTAATAAGTGTCCATATAGTCCGCTAACTAAGGTTTGCATTCGTGTTTTCCATTTAGCTTCTTCACAATTATTCTTTTGTCTTTTCTGTGCGGTGCTCCTTCCTCCTTATAATGTTCCCTTCCTATTGGTCCTATGCATGACAGACGACAGGTAATAAGTCAAATATACGACATATAGGTAGTAGGTGCATTGGCTTTCTATCTCCGAGTAATTCTAGTAGTACTTGAAAAACTAAAGAACTCAATGCAATGTAGTACAGTACAAGCTCGCGTTGGGACCTTTAGACATTGCGCTCTGAACGTCTGAACGTAAAATAAATCAAAAATTAATTAAAGTTGTTAGAGAATTTAAATCAAAATCCATGGCCACGCACAAGTTTGTTTTTCGTTTTTCTGTCATTCCAATTTGGTTTTTATTATTATGGACATACACATTTGAGACTGATGAAATGGTAAAGTTTTTCACTACTCATATCTCCGTCTGCCTGTGTCTCTTTAGAATTGAACTGAAATTCAAATAGAGCTGATACAATAATGCTCAAGGTTAAGTCAGACCGCAGACTGTGGCCAGAATTTAATAGGGGCATCCATAATCCATATGAAGAAGTAGAAAAGTAGAGCTATAGTTAAAATATTTTTTTAATGAGAGGACTGGAACTAGAACACTACGGTTTAGTTTTTTTGTGTTCAAACTGAAAGTATCTACAATTCATGTATTTGTAAAACTAATGATTTCATTTTAAATGTTGAGAACTAGAAAGGCAGAGAGGCTTGTTGTCATGTTATTATATCGTTATATAGGGATACGATACGATAGTAGGGCTGCTGACTAGTGAGCTGAAGCAATTTAATTTTGAAAAAACATGGTTTTTGTAGCACACTATATACCTATAGGTACTTGCATACTTTAACTTTTATATGTATGAATATACCTGTGTACTATATGTGTGGATACTGGTCTATCGGTGTAGGTACTAGTACTAGGTACTTGTGCATATCAATATAGGTGTATCAAACAATAATGCATAATAAAACTACTAATAAGACTAGGCAAGTAGGCACTAAGTATGATATGGTATGGCCACTTGAGCTTCTGACTGGATTTGATATTACATTATATGTTGAACAACGTCGTCAACAACAACTACTATATACCTCGACTCGCTTTGATTTTATTGACTTTACCTAATTCGTGATTCAATTATTTTCACATTTCTGGATTATTTCCTTGTTATAGAATCAAAATGAAATATTTCGTGCTCATATTTAAGTACTGTGAGAAATTTCTACTCTTTATTTCCACCCAATTATTTTTCAACGTCTGTATGAATATGTTTGGACTGTGTAGCTTTTCCCTCCGTCCTAACTTTATATTCTGACTGATTTTCCTTCGTGAATTGTAATGATGTTTAAAGGAGATAGACGCCACAGTCCCAGTCTGCGCTCACCAGTATTTTATTCATAGTTTTAGTTTTATACAACTAGGTTTATGTGTTATAGATGTACAACTACGGAGATATAGACAACAAGCATAGCTATATAAACCCTGCTTTATTGAGTAATTTTTTGCCCTTTTCAGTTTTAAGTTTGTAGGATTACTTACATATACGCAATAGTGCGTTGATGTCATTTGAATTGTTCACGGCAACTCACAGTAATTCTAAAGTTCCTATATGTTTTGAGATAAGGATGTCTATAAATACAATTGAAAGCATCAATATTTTAAAATAATTCTCCGTTTACTCTGTCGAATGTTAGCAGGGATGCGCGTTGTACTCGAAAAAACGAAAAAAAACTATACTACTTGTAGACACTCACAATTAGTGGTGAGAATATCGCTACTGAAGAAGCAAAATTGCCGATCTACATCTTTTTTAATGTAGTTGTACAATATCTGGTTAAAATCCTTCATTCATTTAACTAGTTAAATTTTTTGGACAGTAAAACACCAAAATTTAATTAGATTTGGTGTTATTCGGCGCCTCAATTATCTGTAATTCGCAGACCCTTAACTATAGATTCCCGGGTCATGAAGCAATTTTGTAAATGCTCTCAAGGGGATTTCTCAGAAGTTTTACGGCGAGTCCCGTGGGTGTGCCTATATACTCCATGTAATAGCATATTAATAAACTAAAAATATGTAGGTAGATACTTTGTATGAAGGAATAGCGTTCACGCTCACAGCACAAATGGACAGTGACAATAGGCGTATGGCAAGGCATAGAAAAATAGAAATGGAAATATCAGAAGACGCTCAGCAGAACATTCTGTTTGTCAGTTTGTGTCTTGCATTGATTTCTTCCGCGTATAATTTTATATGCAAAGACAGACGACAATTTGACACTGCATGACATGATTGGAGTGTGCCTATGTATGCATTTGGAAATTGAAGCACGAAATAAATGTTCCATGTAAGAGAGTACAAGACTGCGTGTGATTCTTCTGGAGCACAGAAGGGAGTTCAAGAAATATGGACATTGGGATGACAGCGTGGATGGTTGACGCGAGGCGATTGACGCAGGTTGATTCCGATGCGGACAGCTAATAACAGGCACACGAGGGAAAAAATCCACAAATATTTGATGAAATGGTGGGTTTTCCACTCAACTCTATGATGGTGATCGTGTCGTGATTCATCTAATCAGTGACTTTTCTGTTCCGTGTAATGTCATGTGTGGACAAGTTTCAATCGTAAAACCGCATGCAAGATTAACAATTTATAGAGACTGGTGAGAGTCAGAACCACAAGTAGATATCCATGCTCCCTCTGCTCCTGCCTGACATGTCATGCCATGATGCCACGCCATGTCATGGCGCGCCAAGTCATATGAACAACGATGTCACCTTTCTCTCTCTCTCTCTCTCTCTCTCTCTCAAAGGCGACTGACAACATAACCACATGTGTCTCCTTATGCCGTAAAATCACGATCAAAATCTAAATATACCTGTCCATCAACCTTCAACCTTCAATATAGATACGTATGTCCATGTTCACATGTTTTTTTTGTAGTAGAAACGCAGAAATGGAAGAATTTGTTTGATAGAGTTCTTCGTATTGTATATGCTTGAGGAATAATGTTCAAAAATGTTTACCTGGAATTGAATAATTCGTTCCTGAGATAAGCAGAGATACATTCGTTCCGTGTCCTTCATGTAGAACGCGCATTTGTGGAGTTGTGACACAGGATCATCCGCATCAAGCAATGCCATTTGCTTATCCACCTACACAATTCAATCAAGTTAAAAAATTGGTTACAAAAACTATCTAGCCACTTATTACGTACAGACAGAGGACATTATTTTATTTTATTGATTCGTAGGATCAACTGTAAATTTTTGAATTAATCTTACCTTCCGAATAATAAGGCGCGGTAAAGCCATTTCGGTGACACTGCAAACGAGCTTGACGGTACTTCCGTAGTGAATGTAACCATCCCTGACAGTGAACTCTTCAGAATCGGGCTCATTGTCGTCTACTATGACAACCAATGGCGATCATTTTCATAAAATAAAATTCTCAGTTAGAGCAATATTCAAACAAAATATTGATTAAAAAAGACTAAATACTGGAGAAGATGAACTCCCCAAAGGAACCAGAACTACACATATTACAAGGAGAGGAATTGGAAGGACAAGCAAACTTTTTTGTAATTTTTGTAGACATTCTTACCCAAATGAATGGTAAAAGCACCCCATTGAGTCGAAGACGCATGAAAATTCCCATTTTCAACGTGAAGGTAACGCGTGCTTACTGTTTGTGATCGAAGACGATTGAACAAGGCAACTTTTGTCCCACTGGCTATGCACACTGTAAAAATAACGATGTAAAATTCATTTCACTTGGATCTAATTTTAAATTTTGCTACATTGATTCTGCGTTGCCAGTTAAATTTTTGATTCAAATTCGTACATTCTGTTGCAATCAAATTTAAAGCATAAATGGAAGAACTTACAGTCAGCATTTTTGAGAGATTGCTTCTTTTTCGATGGTTTAGATATCACTTTGATTCGTTTACTGTGAAACAGACCTATGTCTTGCCCATTACCGTAGAACATTTTGACCGAGAGCATAAAATGTTTTCGCTTGTCCGAGTCTGATATGTATAATGTTTTGGCTGCACAGTATTGCTGAAAATGAGTAAAAATTGGAAGCTGAAGCTTATATGAATCATAATACCTAATGTTATGGCTATGCTTTTCCTTTTTTAAGATCCTCTTTATTTTGACTTTTACCTTGCCATTCAGATCCAACTGCTGCATATCTTGGTCAGAGTTACCAATGCCGATGAAGGCACAGAGTTGAGAGCCCTGCTCACTTTCTCCCTCCTTCAGGAGTTGATCACGCTTCCGTCTCCAGCCATCCCCGTACAAATAAATACAGGGGGGAGGGCAGAAAAATCGCTTCTCATTTCCATATGACTTCTGAGCAACTTTAGCATGTTGTATCACGAGCACCATATCACCCCGATCACGGAGGTATCTCGTCATTGCATCCCTCGTGAGTCGCTGTTCCTTACTTCGGTAAATTGACGAGCTGTGTAGATTACAATAATTTCCATTCAAAAATGGTTAGACTCCACATTCCACATTACATTACAGTACACTCAATGCCTTCCCAATTCCCACCTACGAGCAATTTTCAGAGTAGAAAACAAAGGAGAGAGAGACAGGACTCACCTAAATCTTTCAAAAGGAACTGGAGGTGAAGGCGTTGGAAGTGGGGAGGGTGGCGTGTGGACGGGATGCGGCATGAGACCTCCATGTGCCAAACCAAAGTGTGGTGGCAGTCCTGGCGGAGGACTCTTCATGTGGGTCAGGTGATGTTGATGACCATGAAGTAGACTTGGGTCTCCTCCATTCATCTTCTCTGGAGGAGTTAATGAGCCTGGGACGTAATTACTACTGTGTGGGTGATCTGAAACATATAACATTAATCTTGTCCTTAGTTTTCTTGCATATTTCATTCCAAAAACTTTCACCACCACTTTCAACTCTACACCCGTTTTGTCTATCCTCCATTATTATCCATATATTAGTACTCCCTATATCTGTATATATCTATGGCCCAACCGATAGATAATTACCCCGGACGCCCAGACTAGTGGGTATCATCAATTAACTTCGAACACTACAAATACGCATACACATCCGTGAAAGTTTTGATCACATTTTCACTAGAATTATTCCTTGGCAACGCTACAGTATATACTTCCTTGTGTTATTAATGAACTCAACCCAACTTCCTGTGTTGGTTTCCAGGGAAAGTAGGGCTTGGGTAGAATGCATTAAATACTAATAACTTTCCGGATTTTTACTCAACATAATATAGCTAGACACGACGCTGGCCAAAGATGAAGAGGTCTGCAAAAGAATTGCATAGTTTCTAGTTCAAAACATCAAATATATATGACAAAGTCCACATCAAGTTTATTCCATGAAATATTACGTAACAACAAAGCTGACTCCGACTTTTCTCCAGTTGCTTTTTTTTCACACATTATTATGTTATGTACTGTAATAAAGTAGAGATGGAATAGTTATCACTGTGTTAAAGAGGAGTTTATCGGCAATCGGCGGGTCTCAAAGAAATGGGTGAAGGGAAAGAGAGAGAGAGAGAGAGAGAAAGGGAAAAGACAGGGAAAAGTGCTTAGAGGAAGAGTGAAATTAGGAGAAAAAAAAGGGAGCGAAAAGCTTAAAGAAGTCGGAACCACTGCAATATTTCACACACTACAAGGCCAACAGACGAAGAATTCTCAAATAAAAATGTAATGTAACGTATAGTTTCATTCATAGCTGAACATACTTGGCTCCTTCCATATATCAGTATACACTCTCCCATCTTCAAAAAATGTAGCTGTATAGTTTCTATTTTCTATAACGTTGCCCTTCTACCCGTACCTACATACACTACTGACAGTGACAATTTGGATGTCACTGAGTTTTTCCCTCCTGAACAAAATTATACGTGGAGGTTAGCTCACTCACACAGACAGTCCACAGAACGACAGAGCCAAGTCCAAGTCCAAGTAGAGTCATGGTTGGTGAACAAAGCTCAAAACTCCAAAACTCCGAAGTCCAACTCCTTAACTTCCAACCGTTTACTGAGTAAACATTGAGCACATATACCTAATTCAGCTAATCGGAATTGGAAAGGAATGGGCCGGACTCTGGACTGGACGATGGATGACCATGCCATGCTATGGTAGTGGTAGTGGTAGCGGTAGCGGTAGACAAATGAATGCGTCTTCTCTATCGTAGTCGTAAGTCCAAAAAAAAGTCAATCTTCGTGTACGTGCATGCAGCTTGAAGGCTGTTTTCTGTTTGTCTATTGTTTTGTCATGAAATAAGGGAAACCAAGACTAAAATAGTTTTGAGACAGAAAAATAATGTAATAGGCCTCTTCTCTCAAATAGTCATTAAATTAGAAAAAGGGGAAGATGGCAAAATTATTTTTTGTATCTGGATACTAATAGACCTATGCTCAGCGAGACCACTGCACTTGTACCTGTCTACATGCATTTGTACAAAGTGCGCCCCGACATTATAAGGTGCGAAGCGTCTTAAAATTACATGGATATCCCTCAAGTAAGTGAAGTAGTTAGTGCTCTGTGCATGTGTAAACATCTTCTGAGTATGTATTGCAGGCTCCATTCTGTGTACATCTGGATGAATATACATCTCTCTAGCTTTTGCTTTGAAGCTTTAAATCCGAAACGATCTAGTCGCTCCTACTACGCCATGTATACGCGCACTCTTTTTTTTTACTGTATCTGTAGTCCCAGAGCAGAGTCCCAGTCCAAGTATTATTCGTATCGTAGGCGATGAAGGCGAAGGCGACGGAAGGTAGGAAGGTATCCGGTATGCCCAAGTAAAAGAACTAAAGTTCCCCTATAAATTTCCGCGTGTCACGTAGTACATACTGGTTTGGCTTGTGTATGGGTTGAAGCCTGAGCTTAACTAATAGTATGTACATAGGAGAGGAAGGAAGAGATGTTGTTGAATGCTGAATGGGGGACAGTGTAGACTGCAGGCTCGTCTACGTATGTATTCAAATGGATTTTTGGGCTTTGGACAAGATAGATAGAGAGAGAGAGAGAGAGAGAGAGAGCCAAGAGAGTCTAGGACAAGGAAACTAGGAACCCCGGAACGAAGCACCTGGGAAATTCCCACGGTCCCCCCGAAAATTCATCACATGCCTCCCCAACCCATCCGAAATATGAACTGATACTATTCACTTCCCTATAACTTCCCATCTACAACCTCACATATCTACACAACGAACAACTACCGTCACCGTCCACACTCTATATGCATCCTTCACAACATCTACTCGCACTCCTTCTCCTTTTCCCAATCGTTCTCAAGTCGAATTCGAATTCCAACTCGAATATCTCTCCAGCTCTCCTACATTATCTTCACCTTAGAACTAATGTTCACAAATATAGAGACGACTTCCGATGTTACTCCAATATCTCGTCTTGTCAATGTTATGTGCACGACGCTCAACAGCTTTCATAGCACCATTACGCGCTGTACATCTTGGTGGTGTTGGTGTGGTACCTTCCACCTTCTCAAAAGAAGGATACATGCACATGCACATGGCTATATAGGCTCAAAGGAATTCTTCCGCTCTATGCCTTCCACTGTCTCTTCCTTCTCTGTGTTAAATCCTCAATAAATTAATCCATTCTAAGGAATACACATGTGATTCCTGCACATAGCTAATATACCAAAGGAAAAAAATGGTACATGTTCCATGCAATTTGTTATAAGGATGGCTTGGTAGTTTTTTTATGTGGTAGCTATGAGCAATTTTCAATGAGCCGTGACTTTTGCTTGTCTTTCTTGCTCTTGCCTATTGGACTGCATGTCTACGTCTACTACCAACTACCAACTACGACGGACGACTACGATTACTCTACCTATACAGAATCTAAAAAGAAAAATAGAGGAATGGAGTTTTATTAGAATGTGAGTTGAGAATAAAAACAAGCTTCAAATGCTCAAATGGCTCAGCCAGCCAGGTTTTTTTTCTTTCTTTCTTGTTGTCTCTATAGAAATCGAATGTGGAAGTCGCGAGAGACAGACAAATAATTTTTGACTTCCACAATTTTTGGTTTTAGCTCCTAACCATAACTTCCTCTTCCTCCGTCAGTAAAACTACTTTAACAAATTTATGAATTTGTCGAAAGAATTACTTTATGCCTATTTATTGCTGTGACTTTTTTTTAGTTTTGAACTATTATTGTGGAAATCCTGTAAAATATTTTTGAAAGGCACCCTCCTATATACTACTACGGTTACGATTACGACAATGCGCTCAAATTAAAACGTGTACACCACAACGTATGAGTGTGTAAAGAGTTCCACGATATGTTTGACTGGTTGAAATAATTTTAGTTTAATTGGCCCCAAAGTTCACTGACAAATTCAATACTTAGGGAAGTGTAGTCCAGAGTCTTTAACATTTTAGTGTATTGTAAGATCATAGACAGATACGATGCTCGCTCGTCTGGAAAAACACATTAAGTTTAATTATAGACGAATTTAAATCCACTTTGTGAAGACTGAAGGCAAAACGTTCAAATACTTGAACTTCTTTTTCTGATAGCCGAAAGTTTACCAAGATTTGATATAATTTACAGAAGCAAACATGTTGGATGTTTCCAAAAATACCCAGAATTAATTTGTCACAAAAGTTATAAACTTTAAAAATAGCTGACGTTTTTTTTTATATATTTCTATTGCCTCGTGAGCAGAATCACTGCAAAACTTACTGTTGACCAAAAGTTGTACAATTTCGTAGAAAACATATAGAAAAACTTTTACATAAAAAAAAGGAAAAGTAAAGAAACGAAAGGGAAATGAGTGAATTCTAAACCATGAATATATAGAATATACATAATATAAAGTGTAATGCAAAAAAGGAAAATGATGGTCCTGATCCTATGGAGTCGTAGACCTATAAGCGCAGCGTGGATGAGTGTCGAGAGTCCATGAGTGTTGAAGAAAGAAATGATTAATGAGTTGTCCTCGTGTTTTTCAATTAGCCATACTTTGTAGCCAACTGTTTGACAAACGTTGTGCTTTATTTCTATGAACTTTAGGTGTGAACCACGGTTTTATTGTATTCTTACTTTTGGTGTGATTAACTGTGCCATGGATGCTCCTCAACTACCTACCTACCTCAGTCCTTTCTCATTCATCTAAATAGCTCATTAATTATTTTTATTTTTTTATAATAATAATTAATGAATTATGGCGTTGTGGTAATGGGGTGGAGGTGGAGGGTGTGTGTAGCTATGACAGATTTGCCAAGAGTAAAATGATACGTTTCAACAAAGTTTAATTTTTTCATATAAATATGTAATGTACCTACTCGTCACTTATAATAATTACATTCTTGCCCATCTACCCATCACAATAAAATAAGCTATAAGGTTACGTAAATTACACAATTGTAACAATTATTATTGCAAGATATAAAAGCAATGTCCTCCATCCCTTCACAGGAGTTTGGTTGCTATGTACTAACTCAAATTTGATTACAATATTTCTTAATTTCAGAGTTAAAACTATGCATTATTTGCGGCAAGCATTTTAAATGTGACGGCAACTCAGGATAGGAATTTAACATATAGTCAGATTCCAGCTCTATAATTTACGAGAGAAGGACAATTTTATTCGAAAATAAAATTTGTACTAATTATTATAGCTAATTTATGCTTCGATGTTTTTTTCGCAATTTAAATGAGATATATATTCAAAATAGAAAAATAATTAACGATACTTCTCCATGCTTCGCGCTATAATCTATACCATATGTTATATGCCTTCATTTTTAATTTATTTGAATCAGAGGTGGTGATGACTATTGACTGGCTCATATACAAACTCATCATAATGATTACATAGGATAATGTGATAGATACCAAAACAATTTGCTCGTTCAATTTCAAATTTCATTGCTTCAGGATTGAGGAGTAACGTAATAGTATAGGATGTAGTCGTAATGTAATATTGTGGGGAGTGCAATAGGCTAGACAGACGGAGAGACGTAGAGGTTGGTTGGTTTTTGGCTCCTTCGTCCATACCTTCTACGCATATTCCAAATGCCATAAACTGGGAGATACAAGCTGAAAAGCCAACTAAATGCGACTACTTTTTCTTCTTTACAAATGCGGCTGCAGTATCCATGGAAGGAGGAGGAGATAGATTTTTTTGCTCGAACTCAAGATCCAAATAGGAAGAAGACAGGCTAAAGCTACAACAGCCCTCCGCTTCCCATCCACATCCACGTCAGCTACATATTATTATACTTTGCCCATGCCATGTAGTCAATTTAATTCACTCCTCAAAATGTGGAAAAATGTTAAATCTGACCTATTCCAGCGATACTATATCTCTCACTCTCTATACTCTATCCATATACTATACACTTTTTAACTCCTGTAAAAACGATTCCTTCACATTATTCTTGGAATTGGAATTCTGTATTAGATGCTGGGAGACTGTATTAAATATTTATGTGAAGCGAGAGGAGACAATCAAATTCGAGTAAATTCACACACAAGGAGCCTTTGCGTGCGGTTTGTCTATTTAAACATGGACGATATTGGTTTTGGTTATTACATAATTTACATGTTTTAAAATCACCTTCGATTCCTCATCTACTACAGCCCATCAGAGACCGCACACAACCGTCCCATTAAATTGAGTTCAAGGTAACACATTGAGCTCAAAATGTCATATTATGACAATATATGTATGACGATATGTGTGCCCATAGCTTCTTAATTGAACGGAAGGTACAGGGGTAATTAGGGGGAAAATATACTAGAAAAATCAGCGTGCAATACTGTTATTATCATTTTATACATACAATGCTATTTCATGAGTTGACCTGTGCTAGCTGTGAATTTAATAAAAATAATTATTACATATAATTACCTAATTGTAATTATGATGATGGCACACTATACATTACATTTTATGACGATGTAATTTCTTGTAATTAATAAATTCTCCGGTTATCATTAAAAAAAATTAATGGACACAATCCAAATATAAAATTTTATGATGGACTGTACCTGTACGAAAAACCGTACAGAGTTCAATGCAGCCAGAGTATATAGGAGCTATACCTATACCTACCTATATAAGGACGATAAAAGGATATCATTATAGACACCATAATACATAAAGTACAATATTTGAGGGAGTGGCAAAGTAGCCTACCTTATATGCTACATGTAGTGTGCAGGTATGCATATTTTGTGTAAGAACAACAAAGCAATCCCCAACTATAAAATAATAACTATATATATGTACAGAGTTCGGAGCACCATCAAAAAGGGTAATAAAAAGGTCAACTAAGGAATAGAAATTTTATGAAATATTTGTCATAAATTTTGTTTTACTGCCGTCATAGTCTAATCGATGAAATCTAAAAAGTCAAAAGCACTAAGAATTTATATGGATGGGGAAAATAATACAATTTTTTTTAATAGTACTGTTATCAGGCTAGAAGTCTAGATTCTAGAATTCTATGTGTAGATGTATCATCTGTAATTTACTTGTCTTCGCCACCAGGTTGACTCAAAATTGGGACGTCGAGCACACTACTCATAAAATATAACTAAAATATATTATACTGTCCCGGCAAAGGGTTTTTATTTATCACAAAGGAGCCTGTCTAGACTTCATACTTCTTTGTAGGATACGTGTATGGATAGGCAATTCAGCTCAGTTGACGTTGTCAACAATTCAAATCCTTTTGCTAATATATACTAATAGGTAATGGGTATATAGTACCTTCGACTTTCGATACAATGTCCACTGTATTATATACACACTACAGTACAGCTTACAGACAGAGGGCCTATGTACATACACAATTGTGATTGTGATTATTTATCTGTATGATGCATTCTCCTGTACGACGTACGGTACGGTGGTGTGGTATGGGCTCTGCATATATGAGTAGGAGTAGCAGGTATAGCTGAGGTACATCGGGAGGGAGGGACATTATTTGGACGACATGGTAAAGAGGGGACAAGACAAGAAAGAGCAGAGCTTATCTGATATTCAATTAACTTGAGCCTATAATAAATGCATGCTCTATTTTTCTGCAATTCTTCCTTGATTTTTTATTCAGATTACAACCAAGAACCAATTGCCTGGGAAAATGGAAATTTCTGCAGTACAATCTATCATTAATTTCCATGTGGAGATAAACAAGACGGAGCGTCAAGATAGCTTCAAGATAAATCTATTTTATAAAATAAACTACGACGACACAAGCTTATTTACTATTTATTACTCAGCCTTAACATCCATAAACTTGTATTTATTCATTTTCCCTATATGATTGTGATCATGACATGTGTAGAGAGTAGAGATGCCACCCATACATTCTACTTTTTGTACATGTACACAGTTGTACTGTATTTTGAAATTTCCAGAACCATAATATATTCCATTACACAAATTCTAAAAGAATATGCGGAATAAGAAAATACATAGAGGCAGAGAGTAATCTCCAATTTAAAATCCAATGTCTTCAAAAAAACAAACGGAGTCAGTTCCTTCAGTAAAATTATTTAAAACTCAGACTTTTACTAATCAAAAAACCAAATTACTATACCTACCTACATCAATGCAATCGTTAGGAATTCCATTTTCTCTCAACTTTAAATATTTTATTTAAAAGAAGAACGTATAACTTGCTTGAAAAAATACTCCCAACCTAATTAGCATTTCAAGGTCATTTCCAATTATTTAAGAACAATGCGACTTTTTGTCATTTATAAAACATCTTTAAAATTGTGTTTTGATAGGGCATTGAAATGTTTTGTAAGAAAGCATAGTATTTAAAACTATTGTAAATACTATACAGTTACCTACTACTATAGTATTTTTTCTTTTTTTTTTGACTTTGGCGAATATGATGATGTGAGCCGTAATGATTATCTTCAACTTTGACATGTGTAAGAAGCTCTGGATTTGAATTTGTGGAAAATTTCGTAAGTGGAAAAGGAAAGGAGGATCGAGAGAGAGAGAGACTCGACTTATTTGACGACTCGACATGTGAATAAGTTCAAAGAAGTTAAAAATACACGACTGTTATTGATAAAGGCTGGCGCTGGAGTTGGAGTTGAAGTTGGAGTTGGCGTTGGAGTTGGGAAAGTCTGGATGCAAATGACTTTGACTCTCGCTTGATCCATATCCATGCCTTTTACACGAGGAACCATCTCCAGCTGTGCTATGTCTTTATACTATATGCTATACAGATACCGATTTCCTCATCCTCTCCTGCGCGGACTATATTGTCCTATACGAGTATAGTACAAATATATATATAGGATTGCCAAGACAAATTCCAATTCTTTTTCCTATTTGTGATATGGGTAGGAAGGCTAAGGACTACTACGTCGGATCCTCCACTATAAGTTCAAATTTTAAGGGCAAGGCACATAAGGGAAGAGATATGTGGTGTGGCCATGAATAATACGTGTATGAATAAGTCAGAAACGGAGACGACATTATTACATTACAAGAGATGATATTTTACGAATGTGTTCATTCTAGCACGAAGTGGATCACGATGGGAAAAAAGGAAGATGGAATTTTTTTTCCCTTGCGTCCTCCATACAGAGTTCTCTCCTGTCGTCGTCGAGAAGTGAAACTCAGGGAAGATGGATTTTCTAATGGCTGTTTTTCCAACGAGAGTTTATCGGATCGAAGTGTAAAGTAAGAAGATATGTACCCACTTACTTTCACTTTTCCTTCCCTACTACATGCTATATAGGTACTTCCGTCCAATATATTTCTCCACAACGACATAGACCTCCGCGTATATCCGGAGTCTATACCATATATCTCATAAGAAGAAGGAGGGTTTTACACAGTCAGCAGCAGAGTAGGTAGGAAGATATGTATAAAGACTCTGTATATCGCCCAGAGTTACAGTTATCCTGCTTTACTAAGCTTACACGTACTAAGCTATGTGACAGAATTGTCAGTTTTGAAGTTTCTCTCTTGCAAAAGTCTCCTCTCACTTTTCTCCACGCTTTTACGTTTACTCTAAGGAAGCTCCTACTCCTGCACCTGTGAGTATGTAGGTATATGGTTGGGGGCTGGCTATAGGCATGGGAGCTATGTGGAACTATAAGACGGAGTAACTGTAAGAGTTGTACTGATTCTTTCTGTTAGTTTAGCTACTAGATGTTGGATACTGGGAAGATAGGACGAGGGAGAGGTTCGTGGGAAGTTTGGAGGTTAAATGAGGAGGATCCTGCGCGACTCATAGAAAAAGAGGAGACTCACTCAGACTCAAGTGCAGCAGGAGAGAGAGAGAGAGAGAGAGAGAGAGACTACAGTCAAAACAGGGAGAAAGGAGATAGACACCGCGTTTCCGTCCTGGGTGTTTCCGTAAGAGAGAGAGAGAGGCCGAGAGAAAGAGGGAAGGAAAGTTACGAAGGAAGCGAAGATGGATGAGGAGAGAGAAAAGAAGATCTTGAAAGTATGCGTGCTCCACTGTAAGCAATGGGAATGGTTGCTTAGGTGATGGTCGTCAGCTGCCTCATTCCCACCACCAAAAGACCGACTTTCAGAATTTCTCAAACACTTTTAGCTCAGCTCACAACTCATACATCAGACGGACTGGAGACTGGAGCTGGAGCTGGAGAGGAGTTGGACAGGAATAGAATAGCCATAATAATATATCGACTCTGGACTTTGTGTATGTTGTGTATTCTAAACGGACGCCTTATACAGTACCTATACCTCATCGAGTATATTATGCTACAATCTACACTTCAGCTACATGCAATGAATATGCAACACATGCATTCCTATTTAACACAATCCTCTCTTTCTCTCTCTCTCTCTCTCTCGCTCTCGCTACAGTGAAGGGGCATCATTGAAAATAAAACGCTTATGAAACATATTATACAGTAGGAAACTTTTCTTCACTATAATAAGTAAAATTTCTAAATTTCTCCACAGCCTTAAGTCGTGTTTACGGAATAACATGATACTTTTGTTATTCTACCATGTTCCTCTACAGATATTTCCACCTTCCCTCGTCGTCCTCCTCCCTTGTCTCAACTCCTTCATGTTACATACTTTCCTTCGGCAGAATAACATTCTTTTCCTGTAGCTAGTAGCCATACTCCTCTGTGCTACACACACAAAAACCACAAACCACGACGAAACTTCTCCAATGGACACGTATGGTGGGCTCCCATGGCACATTCCTCTATCCTCTGTAAACTCTGCCTATCTATCTATGTACAAAGTACAGTAATTATTACCTTCTTTGAGAGATTTTCCTTCTCCACACAAACATACATAAAAAACAGAGCGAATGAGGAAGAGAATTAGCATGTATTTATTTTTACTCTGATAGGGACATAATATACTTGACTGTTACTTTTGTTAAATTCCTACAGCCTTGTAGCGGAACATACTCTGCGGGGAAATACTTTCCACCTCAAGCTTAATTTAAAGCAAACAGTACCGAGTACAGTTACAACTCAGGGTCAGACCCACCATGGCTAAATACTTAAAATTGTGTTTATATTTGTGGAAAATAGAAACGTATTAAGTAAGATACCACCTGAGGGAGTAATCAGACACACACACACATACACACGCACACACTATCTCTATATAGTGAATGATGAATGTGGTGAGGCCGTATCTTATCCCCGGAATATAAATGGGAGAAAAGTATGATATGAAAGAGATCCGACGAGTCCGGATTTTTGATATTGTTTCTTTACCTGACTTCTTACTACTGAGAGAAGCAGTGACGGAGAGGGGATGATGATGGTAGTGGTGATGATGAGAGATGAAGGCTGAGGGGAAATGATGGATGGAGGTCGCGTCGAGGAATGACGGGACGGGTAAGTCTTCGACAGAGATATCCGGATGTCGGGCTGCTAAGGTGGAGCGGCCCCGTATGTGATTGCAACTAGTTGTACTTCCATTCCCCGGTGGAGATAATGAGAAAGGTCCGTGATGAAGATGTGGTGGTGGTGGAGCATGATGATAATGTTCTGTGAGGTGACCATGAGTTGAGGAGCCGAGTGACATATAGTTCATACTGAGGAGAGCACGAGGGTGCTCCCTAATAAGTTTCGCTTCTCCCAAACTCCGTGGCGGCGGCAGTCAAGAAGTATTATCCTATTCTGGCTCTGGTTACACTTACTGTCAACGTCAACCACAACCCCCACACTCAGAGCTAAAGTACGGGACACACAGCCCAGGAGCGGGGACAAACCCGAAGCGAAACAGGAGCACTCTGGAAGGAGGATCTCCTCTCCTGACTTTTTTGACCCGAGCCAACAACAACAACTGTTCCTCTTTGTCGTCTCCCTCTTTCCTAAACTGTTCCACATTTCATAGCTTCACACTATAAAAACACTCGGAGGACAATCTGAGGGAAGTTTATGCGACAGCTCCTTAACATAAACTGTCGGCTATTTAACGTCTATATAGCACTTATTGTTACAAGTGGACACTTGGCCGGAGACTGGCTGCTCTTCCTCCCCTTGCACTGAGCACTCACACTAGCCGTCGCACTGACCTTAACTTTGAGTTTAAAATGGTAAGGAGCCTAAATTGTTAATTTACGACTGTGTATATAGCAAGTCTGCCTTAAAGCATCCGATTATTAAGCGCTCCATTTGCCATTTAGTCAATTAAAGGAAAAAATAGGATTGGGCAACTGCTCCATTGCTCAGTGATTATAAAGAGTTTTTAGAGGAATACGATGCCTAATATGCCTAAGAAAAGTGAATGAAGTTTTTATAGTAATAGATTCAGAGCACATTTTGTCGTCTCTATCTTCTACTGATATATGTATATCCCCATTGCACTGTATAGTCTCAAATAATCCACCCAGTCGACATCCATAAATCTTACGTAAGCTGAATAAAAGTTAAAGTCATAATCCAATAATTTACTGGAGTAAAGTTTCTGACCTGAATTTCATGCTGATTTTATATGTAGTAGGTAGGTAAGCACTTTTGAATTGTCTATTTATTTCGAAAATTGTTCTATCTAAGCCTGACTGTCTTTAATGTGAGTGTCATTACAATCGTAGATTTTTATTTTACACATGACAGGAATAACAGAAAAGACAGGACTATGAGGATTGATTATGACATGAGAAGGCATACTTTTTAAATGGGATCAAATGAGTTTAGAAATTACATAGTTGTGTGTTATGTGATATCATTATAGTTGGAATTGAAATTGAAACTGGAATTGGAATTGGAGTTACTATTGCTGCAGGCAGTAGGCAGGATAGACCTGTGGTGTGGTGAGTGTGTTGAAATGTCTCTCGCCCTTATATTCTAGTGTAAATGTATATACACATTCGTTTCCTCTCTCTCTCTCTGCATTCTGATTAGCTCCTTCAATTTGAGATTTTGAAACTTATGTCAATTTGCACGCTGTGCTGGTGATGATGTTGATATATTCTCGTAAAAACATGTATTGTTTCTCTCGCGGCCGATAGTTATTGTATACAAGACAGATAGTATTATTATCCTTATCAGACAACGTCCATTCCAAGTGCCCCTTATTAGTATTAGATTTCACTTTTGCATAAACATGCAACACCACTCTCAACGTAGCTCATACAGAGAACGAGAGAGAGGGGAGGGGAGAGAGAGAGGGCACATGCAATCAAAGAGACCATCTGATCACGAGCAAGTCATTACTTACGTATTATTACAGAATCAAATTGTGGGACGGATAGTAATCATTTATGAGCTTCATCTTGTCTTAAATAACAAGGATATGGAAACGCAACACGAGTCCTAGTCCAAGTACAAATCCAAAAGTCAACTACTGTACCACTGTAAGTCAAGTCAAATCAAAGCCGCAGAGTTAAAAACACACGAGCGTCGTTCCATGACAAGAGCGCTCCAATTTGAAGGTATTGGAATTATATACTGGAGTAATTGGAGTAATGTAAATTCCAAGGAAAATCACAAAGTTCAATTATAATAAAAATTGAGCGAGCGGAGTAGGAGGATTAGGACTGAAGAAACACTTTTGAACTGTATTAATGTAAAGTAACATTTCCGATGACAATGTTAATGAAACTGTATTCACCGAATCGGAGTGATGTACGCTTCGTGGAAGAGAAGATTTAATAGGAACTGACCAGGAAGAAAGTAGATTCCCTACTGTTGCTCGCGGAGCAGGTGAATCAAACAGTAATAGTGGGAGTCTCAAAGGAACTGGCAATGGTCTGGCCTGGCCTGGTCTGGTCGGGAAGCAGGGAGGCAATGCGTCATGTGTCCGAATCGGAGAACGGAGACTGAAATGGTGGTAGTGGTAGACGTATTGTAGTCGGAATGGTTCATGCAAAATACGGCTATCACACATTTTCCCTACTACTACTACTACTCCTACTTCCCCGTTCCCGTTCCACAGGAAGAACTGAATGTGTCCGGGATGCTATGAAACAGTAGTGGTTCTGAAGTACCTACCTACTACACATCTCTCTGCCTCCTTCCTATCTTTCCGCTCTGCTAAAAAAAGGACGAATTCCCCGAATCCTGATTTTGATCTTCCAGCCCTCGTTCCCGTCCTCGTTTTCGTCCTCGTGCTCTCCATGATGAACGAAAAGGAAATCAAACGTAACCTTCTATCTACAGTCTACACCCACTCAACCGTGCAACCAATTTGCTCGCTTATAGATATGGAAACCAAAATCAAATTCTACATTACATTCGTCTATTTGCAAAAGTCCTAAATAATTCTCGTTTCCACTTGCTATGCATTACTATTACACAGCGGTATTGGTATGAATTACAGCAGCACATTTTTTAACTACTATTTACTAAGCTAAGCGGTTCGGTTCGGTTCGGAGGAATTTATAAGAACAATGAATTAAATGCTTCAAGACGTTTTGATGAGTATAGCGAATGGGAAGGCGTCAGAAATGTTTTTGAAAGTGTGTATTGTGTGTATATATATAACTGGCTCTTGCTTCTACTTACATAAAAGCTGTAAAGTTTCCGACTAAGGAAGGAAGTTTGACTCAGCCTTTTTTTATGAAGTTTTTAAACTAGGATGAGAAATTTGTAGCTTATTTTTCCATCGTTTAATTCGGCCCAGTTGATATCAAATGAGGAAAAAAGGAATTATTAAAGTTACATTGTTGGCTATGTACCTACTGTAAATACAGAGCTTCTATTTCTGTATTCCATGCTTCTAATTTTCTATTGATATTAGCTACATCCATATTGACATTGACATTATGTGCACCCTATTTTTTATTTTAAAGTTTGGAGCTTCAATGAATGTTTTTAGTTTCTACATAATACGATGATACAGCTTAGGAAATAATTAAATATTTGCTTCCAATTTCCTCCCTCCTTCCCCCATGTTCGTCTAAATCTGGTGTAAATAAGCATCTCTGCATCTCTGCATTCTGCATCATCTCCGTGCAGTTGAATAATTAAATCAAATTCAAAGAAGTTTCCAAGAATCAACAGGGGACATGCAATGAGGTGAATTATTTTACCACAAAATAATTCTATATAGGATCTATCTTTATAGCTTGTGATCTTCCAAACGGAAGCACTATTATAGCCTGAATCTGCATTTTATGTAATGCAGTTATTGTATCTAATTACAATTATTGTAAGGTTATAAGATCGACTATGATTACCTATCTAAATTCGGGTAGTGTAAATGAGTGAGTGTCATGCCACCACGACACAATGTACAAGAGTAAGAGTGCCCTTTTTTTGTTTGTATAATTCCCTCCCTCCATATATAGTAATTAACAGTGTAATTTATGATAGGAAAAAATATAGCATTTAGGGAACATATGCACAACTCACATGCATAATATGTACAAGCTAAACTATACAGCACATGGGTTGACTGGGTGGGTCATAGAGCTATATAATTATACAAATTTGTCATTACACGACGTCGTCCCTAGAGAAACACACGGCCGCGGCCGTGCCTCTCCTCATTTCCTTTATGCCGACAGACAATACAAACGTGTCTCCGCTTATATCCTCGTCCTCGTCCTCGGCCGCCGGGAGATGGTTCATTTTTTCGCGTGTCACAGCAACATAATATGCGGAAGGGAATCATAGGGTTAAAGGGCGATTAAATGCTATTTTGTTGTTTGTTTTCACAGGTGCAGCGTACATCAATAGCCTTAGAGCAAGTTCAACTACCTAAATAACATTTCATTTGCATCCCTGCATCTACAAAGAAAAGAGGAACTTCCAGGAACTTTTGTCAGTTTGGAGAGTGACACAAAACAAAAACAAAAAATGCATGGTGAATTCTTGAGCTTGAGCGCGGAAGGAGTGAAAGCACATTCTCAACCCCTTCTAAAAGATGCCTATCTATATTGTATATGCACTTTTACGATTAGTCATTATTGTAAATTACCTATACTTTCAAGTTTTCATGAAAATGATGATTTAATTATTTCCTAAAGACTTTTTTTCCTCAACACGTTAGTTCCAATATCGAACAATTTTCTACACAATTACATGCAAATAAAACTAGCAGAAAATCATCTCCAAATGTTTGCTTCTAATACGATCAAGATTCAAAACTAGTATATACTTGATTTTTTTCCATGCAGGTACATTCATACTATTAAGTAATGATGCCGAAGATGGAATCTTAAGCTGAAAAAAAGGGTGAAAAACTCCGTCTACATCATGTGTGTGACTCATTGCTCGAGGAGTGATAAGTGAACATGAAAAAAAAGGAAAGTTTTTGACAATTCAAATGTACCTATATGTTAGGACTGGAGAGGTGATTTGGATTTCTTTCATATGTGTAACAATATGATGAAATACTACTGACTACTGAGGAAGGTGGGTGGGTATATAGCTTCACGACCACTGTATGAATTGTAACTGTATAGTTTTTGGAGCTCTCTGCGACTGAGTGCATGTCGCAGGCTGTTGTTGCATCTGATGAAAGAAATGAAGAATAAAAGTGACTAGTCTCGCTCAAAAGTACTGAGGACGGTGACAGTCTACAAACCGAAGCCGAAGCCAAAACCGAAGCCGAAACCGAAACCGAAACCGAAACGAATAATAGTGAAAGGGAAGGATGAGACAGTGAAGGTCTCGGTACTCGGTCGGTACACTGACAGTGTACTTACTCCATTCTCCTCATATCGATGCGTCTACAACTCTCACTCCAAAAGTTGGGATGGACGGATAGAGAGGGAAGTTAATGTTAAGTCCTCTTTATCCGGCTTTTTTTTTTACGAAGGCCGTGGAGAGAACGAGTCTATCATTCTCTGTTTACAGTGCTCTTAATTATCAGCAACACCTGCACTACACGGGTATTTTCCCACACTTCTATCTCTTCCCCTCCCTAAACAAGGGAAGGGATCTGACCGAAATGGGATTCATCGTCATCGTCAGAGACTATCTCTCCCTCTGTATGTATGTATGTCGGGTATGTGCATAAGGGAAGGTGGAACTGGAACTGGAACTGGAGCTCTATACCGAAACCGAAAGAACAAGACTTCCAAAAACTATCACAGGACGTAACTGTACTGTGCACCATTCAGTTCTGTACGATTATTTCCCATTCCAACTACTGAATACTCCAACACGTACGTACATACCTACCTACCTTCCTATATGTATAAGGTATCCAAATGATTTTCCCAATCCAAACGTCACACCGCCAACTCTTACTACACACTTTCACACATAGCCCATACCACACCGTACCACGTGCTCTCATATGCTCTCTTTATTTTTTTTAATACGTACTCGTCTTCGTCTCCATATTTTATGGAACGCTAAAACATGAACATGATTGCGAGACTCGTAATGGGCCAAGTATCTAAAAGTAGTAGTAGTAGATCGTAGTACGTACTCGAGATAAATGTAAAGATTGAAGAAACTGGAGAATTCAAGTCCTACCCTACACACAACTCATTGTCCGCTCCGCTCTTACTACCTCCGATGCCTGTCTACTGTACTGTCTACAGTCTACGCAAATCTACGAATGCTCTTATAAAATACAAATACTAATGTCAATACAACCATCTGTATTTTTACTGTAAAGTATAGCTCCTCGACTTTCGATTTCCATTCCGATTTCCACGGTTCAATGTTCAATGGTAGTAGACTTTGAGTATACGTAGGTAGGTAGGTAGGTTTAGGTTAGGTACATATCCTCGGATTTTGCCTGTATTGTAGTCCCCGTTGTTGGTAAGAATAAGAATGGGATGGAAAGGGAAGGAAATACAAGTACGTACTTAAAGGAATCATTATTATTTCTATTTCTCTCATTCCTAATGTTATTCTCTGGCCTATGGCTCATCGTTCATGTTCTTATGAGCTGCTAATTTCCCCTCGTCCCCTTTTTTCCTCTTTTTTTTACTCCAGTTCCTTCCGAGTCTCCCTCAACTTTTACAATTGCATAGATATAATTATTTCTATATATGGACTCACTCCTACTCATATATGACAGCTGTGCTGTGTCCGCGTAAGCGTAATACAGACACAAATGAGTAAGCAAAAAAGGAAGAGAATAGCTTATAGGAAATTGTGCTCTGTATTTGTGCTCTGTGAATGTGCCAGAGAAAATACAAGACAAAAAAGTTGGCGGTGATTCTACTTGTAATGCTCATATTGCGTGGTATTGCATTGATCTATTGAGCTTGTGTCCAAATTTGTTTTTACCAAAGATGAAGTATACTAATATGTGAAAAAAAAACAGTATATAAGGAAATGACACATTTCCTTAAGCCACTAATGGCTGTCAAATTGTAAATAAAACAATCACTTCTCCCGACGTAGTGACGACTGTCCACGCAGAATTTGAATAGAAATTGGAAATTAAATATTTAAAGGCAAAGGGAATAGGCAACTTTGTATAGCAAAATAGAAGTACCTATACATACTCAACTAGGAGCGACGAGCGGCTCCTGTGTTTCAAAATGTGGGTAGGTATAGAGTATAGGTACATGGCCTATGGCACGCACACACAGGTGTTGATAAGACAAATATGAGGGATGTTAATGCTAATCGTATGATAAGAATCAGAGGCATACAGCGTAGCAAATAATAGCTCTACTCCATACTCCATACTTCACCATTTACGCCGACTATACAATATGCAGAATGCGTGACCAACACAGTTCATTATTATTAAATGTGGGTACTACTCATCGTTGTTGTTGGTCTGATCTGTGCCTGGACGTAACTAACCGTGACATGCCATAACAATTTGTACACAACTTTATAATATAATGTATCAGTAAATTTTTATTGCATAATTCACTTTTCATTCTTCACTGTGTGTGCATTAAATTTAGAAATTATTTTATGAGTCTATCTATGAACTTAATGTGTGTTTATGTCACAACAAAAAAATCTGTCGTTAAAAAAAATTATTAAATTTTTAAATTGTTTCTTACCAAGATTGTGTAGAATAGTTCCTATGGGTTGAAGAGAGTGTTTGTATTCATGGTGTCGGCGGTCTTCCAAAGGGTGTCTTGGGTTGGACAAGTCCACGGGATTGTTAGGAACTAATCCACCGACTAGTCCAACGGCTGAGACAGGCACAGGCACGGCAGTCTGACCAAAGTCCACGTGACCATTGAGGTTCATCTGTGAAGGACAATTCTGAGGATTTGGGCTCATGTCAGACACAGAGTGTGGTTGTTGTTGTTGTTGCTGCTGCTGCTGTTGTTGCTGTTGCTGCTGTTGTTGTTGTTGTTGTTGCTGCTGGTGCTGTTGCGGCGAGTGATGCTGTTCAGCTTTGACGCAAAATTCATTCTGTCAGAAACACATGGAAAGAAGAGAAAAAAAATCTATGAAAAAAAAATATGAATGCACCCACTCGGTCGGTGTCGGTGGACTATACATAGTTATTGTGTCGGCGTCATAAATAAAAATTGGGGAAACAATACAGGGTGCATATAGTAAAATATGAAGTTAACGCTGACGTTCATATTAGATTTATAGTTCTGCGTAGGAAAACCATGACTTATTAGGGGAGGTGTGATATATACATTGGAGATAATAGGATTTTTCAAACTGTTTGATACACCATTCGCCATTCGCTATATAAAGGTATTCTCCCCGAGTTCTTGCTCATCCTCTCTCCTGTTTCTCCTTGCTCTCATGATACGTAATGTAACAATAGAGAATAATAATGCACGGAGCTCTAATAGCAATATAGTGAAATAAATAAGCACAGAAAAGCATAACAACAAATTTTTATATCAAATCTAATATTATGAGCCCGTATATACTGTGCACAAGTATGTCGATTGGAAAGGTCGTAATCGGAGCGGAGTGCACATCTCTACTATTATTATTTCCTAGTAGTTCATTTTATTAAAGGTATCAGTATAAATAAATGTATGACATTACGTAGGGAGGCACATTCCTACTGCCCATTACTCGGCTAGCATTGCGTATATAGTGGAGGAAACCCAGCGAGCTAGGAACGAGCGACTCATCATAAGTTGTTGTGATCGCTATTTTGTTTGTAGCACGTGTGATTTTATTTCCATCAAAACTCGGTCATGCTATAATATAATAATATTATAAAGAAGTGTTCAGTCGGAGAAATTGTACATATGTTCACACACACAGGGCACGAGCTTGTTGGTAGCTGCATTCGTGAGGCTGTATGTCGTATGTAGCGATTAGCGCATACGTGGATGCTGTCTATACGCATATGTATCATGGCTCTATCATTACTACTATTATATTTCAAAGGTAGGTATGATTGAGCTAAATGGGGTAGCTCATGAAATATAACAATAAATTATAAAACAGTGTGCAATATAAAAGTATGAATAACATAAAGTGAGCGAGAGCACATGGTTGCATTGCATGCTTTGGTGGATAACAAAGCCCCTATGTACCAATGTTCGATGTGATCAGGCGCCCGGCTCCTCCAACTCGTACAAACTGTCGGCTCTAATTTTCTCCGATCAACAGCTTTTGGTGAAGCTTTGTGATCCAGCTCCATAGGCCCAGATCAACATTTATTTCGTTCACACATGAACCCAACACACATCAAATTATATTCATCTATTGATTCTTTAATAGCTTTTTGATATCTCTCCTCGCCTATTATATCCACTTGTATATTATCTACCACCGGGACGAAGTTCGGTCTCTCTGATATACAGATGCACCTAATTTTTATAACTCAAAAACAAGCCCATGATACTCCGTACTCCGTACACAATCCCTGACACAGATACACTTACAGTGTTACTGTTTATGATGTCCACATACATAGTATACCCATACAATATGAATTTTGAATTACGTAATGATTACAATGAATCAAGACTAGCCAAAATGATGATGTATCTTTCGAGTATATCAAAAGTATATTGTAAGCCCCTTGAATTGGTCATGCCCTTCCCTCCCATTCACTACAATTATAAATGTGGAGGGACTCACTGGAGGCTGGAGACAAGTAATTAGCGCACTAAAGGCTGTGGGCACTTTTGGGTTGGAATCGTATCCATTTCCTTTTTGTGTGGAAATCTAGAAATGTGTATTTTATTGCGCAAAAATAATAAAATATGTGTTGGGGAATAAATACTAATGTAGTTTCAAAATTAATGTAGAACCGTCCCCCCTACAATTATGGTTAAACTGTATTAAATTTTCTGTGATAATTTGTAAAAGTATGTGTGATTATTTTTAAAATGCGTATAAGAAACTCAGTATATGTAAAGTGTAAATAATTACAAAGTACCTTTTGATATGATGGGAACTAAAAAAATGAAGAGAATGTTATTAGTAAGAAGTTCATCGTAAGTAAGATGACTTGCGTACCTGTAAATAGTATGGATTGACGGGTGGAGGAGCATTCGGTGAGTCCTGGGCACTATTGCTGTAAGGAGCTAATTGATGATCTTGAAGCTGAGTTGTGTCCCAGCTGTGTGTAGGTGCGGAATTGTTTGGACCGGATGGTTCTCCCCCTTCATAAGAGCTTCCCAAGTTGAAATGATACTGACCCTGTGAAGCGTAAACAAATTGAACATTTCAAATATATATCCACCATTCAAAACTCATTTATCCTCCATCAAATATTTTCCCTATCATTCATTCACAGCAGCGGCTCTTCAGTATGGAGGTGTATAATGTATAGTGTGGATACACATAGTGCCACGGTCACCATAACAGCAACTGCATAATAATACGAGTTGTGAGTTGTGAATGTTGCTACTAATATACTGTACTTTGCACCATACTATACAAAAATATGTACTAAATGTACAAGCCTTCCTTTGTAATTCAGGCACCGTTTAAATTATGAGAGTATAAAATATTAAATTCGAGTAGCTCTACGTGAAATTTCCTGTTATCTGGAACGAATGAACTGCCTAAAAAATATATATTTTAATCGTTACACTTGTCAATTAGTTTCGTTGCATTACATGCTATATAGTCCTATCTCATATGATTGATAGATTAATGATGCTTCAAAATATTTTCAGTTTATTAATACACATTTTAAATGCTCCCGTGTCGCTTTGAAACTGATGTAGCTCTATAATTTGTCTCTAAATTTTCGGTTTTAAAATTATTTGAATTATTGATTCTGATTGATTATACAAGGATTAATTGTTGATAAAAAATAATATAGTATCCCATTAGTGTACTTAGAGATAGTGGGCACCGGCCGCACCAATAATAGCTGGAGAAAAAATGCCATTCACATGCAGTGGGAATTCCGTCAAGCCTATTGTATATAATACTATAGGACTAATGGGCTATACTATAGCACTTGTTAGGATCAAAGTTGGAAGCTTTTCAATAATAATAAAATTGATGCTCGCATATAACCAATTCATTATATTAATACAGCAATGAACAATTGTTTTGCTTTTACTATGGTTATTTCAACAAAAAAATAAAAGATTTTTGCATTCATTAGAAGAATATCCAAATTATCGCAGCTTTGCTTTCCTTATACTTATATATGTGCTCTAGTTTATTTACTCTGTTTTTCTTTTTTGCTCCTTTCCATCCAAAAAAGAGAATGAGAACAATGGAAAAATAAAAACCTAAATCGGCGGCGACTTGGTAATAAAGGATTTAAGAAGAAAAAAAAAGGTGACTAATAACATTGCCTCAACAATTCATAGCAAGTATAATAGTAATAATTAATTACAATAATTAAGCATTCTGAGGTAAAACAAGTTTTAAAGGCTTCCAAGTTGAGCATCTGATTGTTACTCTTCCATTATTATTATTCTTATTATTCTACCTGTAAAACCAGTATTTTTTTACTATTATTATTATTATTGTAATTATTACGAAATATCAGTACTCGTGTATATAATTTTTCCATCCATGATATCAGTCATATGTTTGGATGAAATTGAAATGAACGTTTACGTAAGGATATACCCCCCCTCTTTTAAAAGCTTATAACTATCCTGCTTGATTACTCACTAGTCAGTCAGACACAACAGTATAGAGACAGACTTGAGTACTTGAGTCTTACGTGTGCATACAACATGTGCCTATACAGTTGTATGACTATATACAACCATACAACCGTCGTCATTATATTTTATTTTGATTACAATGCAATACACATCCGCATTGTGTGTTTCTAAACATGAAAATTTCAAAGTTCCTCATTATATAATTAAGTTACAAGAGAATGGGACGGAGTTGTGATGACACAGTCTTTCAAGTGATTAGGAACGTTTTCAACCCTGCGTCTCTGGCCAATATAATAGGAGAATTTTACACTTGGCTATTTATGCTATCGTATTGCATTGTATTATTTCTTGAAGACTATTATCTACGCTCAGACCCCATCACATGCAGACAGGCAGGCAGATACATACATAGTAGCATCCTCTCTGTCTCTGTCTCTGTCGCTGTTGGTCTGGTCGTCTGATGGTGGTACTGGTTGAAGTTGCCGGAGCTTCTGTACATTACTATACTGCAGTTCGTCGCAGTTACTTTCGGTCCGACTGTCTTATTTCTGTGACTGTGCAAAAACAAGTTTCACAGGCACTTTTTCTTTTCCATTTCAAGTCAAGAGTATAATGTAATATATAATGATGCGTCTTCTCAACAATTACGATTTCCTCACCCGCCGGCTACTTTACTTTATGCTTTTAGCTCCTTCCTCAAACTCTAAAAACTCAAATTCAACAATTCAACTTCCACTTCAACATTTTTACGGGACATAACAATAAAACAATAATAACAAGTGTCTGAGCGAGGACGAGCGAGGACGAATGGGCATTATAAAGACACTGAAAGTATATTTACTACCAAGCCGTAAGCACCGTATATCAGTATTATACACTTGTTATTTTTTTATAATTGACCCTCCATATACAGAAATACCTGTCATAGTGTGTATTTACTATTTCTAGCCATATATAATGTAAATTGCCAATCTCAGAATTTAAAAAAAAGGATCGGATTTTTAAGATACATTAAAAGTGGGGATTACCGGAAGACCAGATGTCACCAGCATGTTTGAATCTCTCCTAAGGAAATACTCAAAGTAAATTGCCTAGGTGTATAACTGATTTAATTTTTTTTTAAATAGTTTGGTCCCTACATAGTTTGTTATACAGTAGTATCGTATTTTAACCCATGCCGGGTATAGGTACCTACATACACCGCTATTTCCTGTAAGGGTTCTGTGTGATTTGACTTGATTGAAATTTTCTAAAGTATCCGTCATGTTGGCGTTGGTGTTGGCCAGAGTCGGAGCTACGGGAGTGACAGGGACGCAGTATATACGTCAAACGTGCCTTAACTACAAGGGCACGTCATTTCGATTTCACTCTCATTAAAATGACGACCCTGAACTACGACTACGATACGACAACCTATATATCAATATTTCCATATTCAAGTTGAGTAAAAGTGACGAGAGTTGGAATTATTATCAATTTTTTGTTATTTAGCTCAAAGGTCTGGGTCTACATTAGCTCTATGTCTCTGCTGTACATTTTTTTTAGTCAGCTGCAGGAAAATGTAATCCTCTTAGAATGGGAGTCACGAGAGGCACGGTCCAACTGAACAGATGCTCTACACATACTTGATGTTTTATCAAAATAGGTTAGATTGTCTTAAACTCTTGCACTCCTGTCTGTTTTTTTTTTGTTTTTTTCAAACTTATCACTCCACATTCGGTGTACATACACACCGTATAGATATCTACTTTAATAATATAAACTAAATTTAAACAAACAAAAACTGCTACTATCAACTCTGTGGGCAGGACAAAATGGAATTTGTTTAGACAAAAGTAATAATTATAATAATATTATTTCCCTCAAGTGGCATCCATCATTACCATTACCACTGCCACTGCATTGCCATGTCAGACTTAGTTATCGTTAGAGGCATTTAAAACTACATATGAGGAGATGGGCAGAGTATAAATTCCTACAACACACAGACTCCACCAGACCACAGATATGTAACAATGTAAGATAATAAATTTTTACTAATGCGATTTTGTTTTTGGATCACATCATCATCATGTATATGCAGACAGACAACAAGTTTAATGTAAACAAAGGGTTACGGACGGAGGACCGAGCGAGGAACTTTTGCCACGGGCCACACACGCAATCTAAACTTGTATTTTCTATATTGTGTAAGCACAGCTGGGATTCGGTTTTAATCATACAAACTCATCCAGCTCTCCCATCTCAATCATATATACTGCTCCTTTATATTTCCGCGAATAATAATCTAAAGCCCCTATGTATGATATGACTAATAGGGAAACATGCATACGCATGAGTTCATATCGCCGGAGCGGGAAGCAACGCTATAATTACAGCATTACATGTATGTATATAGCCACAGAGACAGGCTATAAGGGAAGGATTAAAATCTCCCTAAAAAAGAAATTTAAACTTCATTTACAACTCAATAGTGGCTCGTAATTTCTGATTTTATTTCCCTAAACCATGCCACACAAGCATATAGATAGGGAATTATTATCATGCGACCGAATTAAGGTTCCACTATAAAGTTCATTGGTTACATATGTTCAAAGCTGTCTGAGAATGAAGTGCTGGATGAGGATATTGGGTTTGGGGGGAGTGAAAAGAATAGTAAATTGAGCAACGCGGAGTTTGAGTTTGAGTTTGAATTTGAGCTTAAAGCTTTTGTCGGTTTCGGTTCCAACTATAATAATGAATGAAGTGATTTGAAGAATCTTAAAGGAGGACGCGGCGCTTTGGAATTGGAATACAGAGAGATAGAGGAATCAGCAGATCGAGTATCGAGGATCTCTGTATAGGATCTACGACACACCACACCACCACCGCGGTGTTCGTCTCTATGATTTGTTCAATTTCAATCAAATGGACAGTCTATTAGAGTTGAGAATGTGTTTGTGTGAGTGTGTGTGTGTCGGGAGGAAGATTGAGAGAAATAGCATTTGTCGAACTGTGTGGTCAGATGAAAGGGTCAATTTTCGGGTTCGAAGATGCTAACCGCAATGGGTTATGTTGGCCAGACCGAAGAGGATCGTGATGAAGACGGGCTAGATTGGGCTGAATGAGTTGGCGTGGGAACCGCACTTGATGCTTCATCAAAAATAAAATACGTACACTACATGGGCATGATCCAAAAGCTCCTACATACAACTTAACAGATAGATACTCCCCTATCCATCGCCTTCATTTCACTTCGTCTGTCGTTGTCGTTGTCTTCGTCGTCGTCGTCGTAGTCATCACTTTTATGCTGAGACTCCATGTGATTCATCTCCTCCTTCTCCTTCTCCTACTCTCCATCTCGAACCCATCCTCAACTTTATTTCTATGCATGAAAGCCCCGATTTTAAATATAAAAGTTCACCAAGACCCAAGACCAAGACCAACCAGACAAGTCCAACGAAAAATCACACTCCACTTATTACGGTAACGTACAGGCTTTAGAACAAACTTCATTGTCAACACATAAGTAGCATCTTTTAAAAGCACTACAGACTACAGACAGAGTTAAATATGTTAGCATATATTACAACTTTGCGTGTTATACAACTTGTACACATTGAGTTTACAACTTTTGATTTTTTTTTTGGAAACTTTTTACAAGAAGTTGAGACCAAGATCGACATCCACATTGAGCAAATTTAATCATTGCCCTGAATTCTGGGAATTATCAGCAGCAAAAACTAAAAACAAAAAGAATAATAGGAGGGGATTTCTGTATACATTCGTAGTTTTTAATTCGTAATAAATCAGAACTTTTTAGAGTTATGATAGCTGCTCGCGGCGGCAGCGGAGACGGTGACTACAGGTACCGGCAGTGGTAGTAATGCTCAGATGAGGCAGAGGTATAATTTCATTGTTTGCATAGTGGAGAGAGCAAACGCGGGAAAAAATAAGCAAGACGGATTAGCCCCTACCTGTCTGTAGTAAAGTAAAGAAGTGTAAAGTGTAGAGTAAGTTGTAAATTGTGTGTAGTTGTAGACCGTCCTTATGTACGTACATTGTTACTAAAGCTGTTGACGCTCAGAATAATAATCAAAACAAAATTTATTCATTGAGCATGTGAAACCGTGTAGAGAGAGAGAGAGAGCAGACAGGATCATCCGCATAGTTAAATAGTAATAATTATAGGTGTCTTCCTACACACACACATACATACAGGGTAATGGGACGACTCGTGAATACATATAAGAAGATGCGTAGGCGTAGTATATAGTAATAATAAAAGGACGGTGCTAAATAAGAGTTGCCTCGGGTAAGTCAAGTATGTAGTTACTTACGAGAGAACTCGTATGTCCACCTCAAGGAGCATCATATCCGCTCTTCATCCTGTGGCATTTCACCGTGGGAAAGGAAAGCACTTCCTCACTCCACTCTGTGTAGGTGGTAGTTAACTTATTACCTACCTGGGCTTAAGTCTCTCTCTCAATAAGATCACATTTTCTATACGTATCACTTCATACTTGTTAGTCCAAGTAGAACGTAGAACCAGAACCAGGACCAGGACCGCTATCTTCTCCTCTCTCACACCGTAAATGTCCAAATCCAAATCCAAACTCCACTTTAACCCTTTATCTACGTGCCCATATGTCATCATCATACGCTCCCTCCATTTCTTCCCTACATATAGGGAACTGACTATATACATATAGCTCTAGCTATACTCTTCTGAGTTGCTTCTCTATCTGCATATTCATTTTTGTATGAATATGCATACCCCATCCAAATCGACAGGTATAGGTATGGAGGTTGGAGTTGGAGGAAAGGGCCCTCCGCGTCTCTTACGTGTTTTACACATTTATAAGTTTCCCGTAACCGTAACAACCGTTTTATTGCATGGGCCATGAGCTACACATGCACATATACGTCCTACGAAATGTATCACTCTGCCTCACAATTAAGGACAAAAAAGTGAGCATAATCAAATCCATCTAAAAATCCAAACACCAGAGAAACCCCGTCCGACTCCAAAATATTACAACTAGAACTGATTCAAAATCTCCTCCTATTTTGTTACTCTGCATTATTTCTCACTGTGACTACTCAGATAATTAGCAGTCCCTCATATCCTCATTACTTCAAAATTTTTACAATGCTAAACACAAAATTTTTTTAGAAAAACCAAGCAAGGTTATTTAAAATCACAAATTAGAACGGGACGCACATAAATATCTTTAATATTTATTTGCACTATAAATAATAATAAAAAAAATGCTTTAAATTACATTTTCCCACCAAAATCCTTCAAGTGACACAAATTATTATGACACACAAAAGAGATTTTTGCTACACATTTATATTCCAAACATATAGCAAAAGTTAAAGAGTTAAAATCTATTATGTTATTATTATGATGCAAAAAGTGTTCATTTTGTTGTTGTTTTTTTTTGTATTTTTTGAAAAAATGCCCTCATAGGGAGAGAGAAATTTAATTGCTACTTGCATTTTAGTCTAGAAACGCTGATTCTGATTACAGCTGTAGCTGTATAACTTTATATACACATATATGTATAGTCAAGACAAATACAAAAAAACATGTATGGAAAGAGCTTTCTACTGCACAGTAGAAGGCTTAGGGAGTCACATCACAGGTGTAACAAAAAAAGTTACGCTATGCTTTGTATTTTTTTAACGTTAAAGTAAAACAAAGAGGGTCGTCAATCAATGCACGGAAGTCCTCTACTACCAACAACCAACATCCAACATAAATTTGATTTTCAAAAGATATCTTCTGTATGTCTATAAGATTGATCTCCTCCATTTAACTTCAATTATCTCTGTACTGTATTGTATCGTATTTTTGATGAGTACAAAAAAAATTATTGAAGACTATACAAGAATTATCAAATTAAGTACCTATATCAGTTTGCAAAATGTTTGAAGACAAAAAAACTTTTTGCTGTTCCTTTCCTCTCTCTATACGCTCTTTACTCTTTTTGCAATGTCCTTCTTTGAAACGTCAAACGTTGTAGATTGATTAAATATATAATAACCATGACAAGGTTTAAGTAATTTTTCTATTTGACTGACTGCGTGCAGAGTATATATTATCATCAAAAAAAGCATATAATATCATACGGGAGATGTTCGGTCTCATTGGAGTGGTGGTGGTGGTGGTGGTGAAGGTGCTATAGAGTGAAGTCAATTAGAGTTTCCTTCTCGCGGATGAAAAAAAAACTGTCAAAGTAGATTACGGTATTTAGAAGTTAACTTCAGAGGGACGCAGCCAACCGTGACTGCTTAACATGCATAATATGCATTCATGAGAGCCTCTGTGAGAGTCTATATATACTGATACATATTGGCACATGCATAACTACGACTTGGCTATGGGCACAATTTTCAATGCTAAACATTATTATTTATAAGGATTGTCCAAGAAAATCAAAACTAGCTACTACTCTTTCACACAAACTACGTCCTTAATCATTAACTTTTTAGCCCACCTCTCCTGCAAAAGTACTGATTAAAATCCATGCACAAAAACCTAATACGAAAAATGGTAGGAAAAATGAGCTCAGTAAGTTACAGAGTAAGGAACCAAAAATACAATGTAGCACAATAGGTGTTTTTCACAATAAAAAGAAGATAAAAAAGGGAGAAGAAATCGTGTTAGGCAAAGCATGATTATGGTCTAAACGATTGACTCTCTGTTGTTGACTGGACCACACAGGCCAATACTTTCTTTCCATGCGAGAAGCTATGTACAAGGCACATTATTAAACCAAGGAATGTATGTAACTACAACAGAACAAGAATGACCAGGACCAGAATATGGGCAACAAGGCAAGAATTTAGTTATACAAAAATCTATGTGAAAATAAAAAAGAGAGGAGGCTTTTAAAAAAATCTATTTTGGTTCTGTTTAACACTGTAATCATCAAAATCAGAATCAGAATTACTTTCTACTACTCTTATGTCCACAGTATCCACATGGTATGTTTAATTCCTTTCAGATTTCAATAAGCCAAAAAAAGGCAAATATTAAAGCCAAAGCCAAGACTACTGATATTAATATGATTCATTCATTTACTGAGCGTTTGTGTGGACACACAAACAAGTGTGGGCAAGTTATATATATATATATGCATTATTATTATACATTTTCTCTCTTATTAGAAATATATTCCTAGTAAATAAATGGACAGACGATTATTATGATGGTTTTTGTGTCCGTAGAAAATAAAGATGAGTGGATGGAAATGGCATGGCGATGGACAGATAGACAGACATTGGGAGAGAGAGAGAGAGAGAGAGAGAGAGAGTGAGAGGAGAAAAGCCACCCAAGGTTGAGCTCTGCCCCGCTGTGCCAACGACACTCCAAGTCTCTCCTTTTTTTATAATATAATTTTTTCCCTCTATTCAATTTTGATCCACTCCATTCACACCTCGAGTTCAACTCAAATCCTAAATAAATCTTTTAATCTCCTCCTGTAAACAAACTTTGAAATTTATTTTCATATCTTAGAGCCATGCTACTACTACTCATTACTCTCTCGTATCAAAATCAAACAAACAGAGGAAGAGCCTCGCAGACTCCTGCTTGTATTATTTGTAGTTGAATTCTACTACTGCAGTTCTGCAGTGGTAAAACTTGATCAAATAATACGATTATCCACATCCACATCCACTCCTATGTGTACTACTGATACTCCTCATATTCCACCTTCATTTCACTATTTGAGCGAGAATGGGAATGTTTACGTATGACGTACATGCTTAGTTTTCTGAAGGCTTAATTGAATTAAATTTGTGAGCACAATAAAATATCTTCTGTCTAATCCACTCAAGTACACACACACACACAGTATGAAATAGCAATTTAATTTATCTGTATAGTCATTACACATTGTACGGATAATTAAATTATCAAGGGACTCTCTGCTCTATGTTCAATGAAAGAATGGATCCAAGAAAACTTTCATTTTCTGGGATGTAAGATAGAACACGTAAAGTTTTCCTTTTTTCTCCTTTACAATTAAAAGCGAGGTGATGGTATAGTGTTTTTTACATTTTAATTCACTTTTTTAAATAATATAGTAAAAGCGGGCACTATGAAAGATGCATATGTAATGCCATTTGTTTATGCACATGTGACTATGTAATTAATCGTTGATATTGAAAACAAAAAATCCTCCTGTATATGAAGTACACTATAGAAAAATGTTCATTCATTCTCTAAGATTTTTCATTCATAATTTCATTCATGGCTGAATAAAGCATACAAAATACTACGGTATATGTACAAAGATGACATGAAAAATGAAGACACTCACCCAAGGCGAAGCTGGTCTTTCGGTGGGATCCATCACCATTGGCATGCTGAGGAAGCAACAGCTGGTTAATCAACACTGTACACACAATAAAACCACTACCTCGACCCGGACCCGAATACTAAATACTCAAGTCAATGAATTCTTTTTTTTCAAAGTCAAAGTTTCAGAGTCAGACTCACAATGAGTATCAATGTTCACTTTTGATCCCTCCGTTACATACAAAAGCAATATTCAGTTCCTTCAGAGAGAGACAAAAAAACCACAGGAATGAAAACTATATAGCCAATAAGTCCGTGAGTCGTCAGCTGTTCAGAAGAAGCAGTTTTTTATTTGAAGCTCTGTGTGGACTTTTAATCTTGAAATTTTGGAGGGTTGAGGATTGAAAATAATGAGACCTTAAGCCTCGGAATTAGTTGCACTTGTGTAATTCAAATATTGAAATAATTATATAGATATTGAAATTGGAGCGAAGATCACAACATAAATTACTTGGTTAAAAATTCCGTGGTGACTTCTCCTTCGATCTGATCCCGATGAAAATACCTACGGGGAAACATCACACAAGAACGAGACAAAATTAATTCATGTAATTATTACGCATTATTATACACTAGTAGGTACTATCAAGTAAAAGGACGCTTGGCACTGGCACCATGACATCATGTCCATGTCCTGCATCCATGAGGTAAAAATTACATACTATGTAGCCTCTCGTGTCAACCCCTGCCCCTATCAGCACTCAAATTAAATCTACTCGCCTATCAGAAGAACAAAGTGGAGTGTGCCAAAATACATGGAACATGGTTGATTTATGATTAGCTATCCAAACAACTCACTCACAACCACTCCATACTACATTACATTACATGACATTACTTGGAATTACATAGGTATTCCCGATATTCATCGCGGGCTAAATCTAAAATAAAAAAATTCAATGACCATGCCTGACTCGCCACGGAGGTAGGTTGTACTTATGCAAACATTTAGCTATGCAACTCACACACAACTCCACACCTTTATATAATCCCTCGATTTAGATACGATACTGCTTTTAAGTGCCCCTAAAGTACAGGTAACATGTGAGCAACGAGACATTAAATCCCCCAGTTCCTATCTTTATTTCTAATAATGTAAATAATAATTTAATATTAATAGTTTAAAAAATATAATTATATGGCTATCATGAACGCATGAAAAAATACATTCAAATACGACTTGCTTATACGTACCACTGTACTATACTGAAAATCCTTTTAAGACTCATGAACAACAATAATGGTTTGCCAAAACGGTAGTATCACTCAGTCTAATGGAGCATGTAGCTTGTACTAACGTACCTACGTAAGTGAAAGAAGTTTTTGAGTGAGTGGAAAAGAGGGGGAAAAAACGAAGAAGGCTGGCGGATTTCTATCTGTGTATAATATACGTAGGTAAAAGTAGGCATACGGTATAGGTATGGTGTATTGCTGCTCTGATAGGAACATAGATTTGCCTTTGGTTTTGCCTTTGGTTTTGGTAGTCCGCTCATTAATGTTAAGTTGAATGTGGACAATATCTTATCATCAATAAGTTCTCATGTAGCCACCGGAAAAATACCTGCTTCCGATATCCAGCCTTTAAACCAGTATACCAGTCTCTCTCTCTCTCTCACACTCATCGTAAAAAGAAACCACTTATCTCCGTCTGATCATCATTTTATTTTATACATCTTGATCCTCATCTGAGATACCTTTCTATGGAATGTATGTACTACTACAAATCTATGAGCTTTTCTCTCCCTCTACGCTTCTTCTGTTTTTGTCCTTGTTTTTTTTTGCATGTTTTCATAGTCTCCCTTTACTTTTGCCTTTTATTTCATTTTATTATTTGGCTATACTCTAGCACGTCTGTAAAAATGACAAGTGATGAGGATGGAATTGAATGTATACAGGTATGTGTGATGTGGGTCTGTCTAACTATTTTTGCCTGTTGCCGAGATCGCGTGGTTCTGTTTCTCTCTACACTATATTTTTCTACTGCTTTCGTTCGTACCTGTGTAGTGTAGTGTAGTGCAGTTGTACTTGTAGTTATAATATGGTCTGTAGTCAGTGTTGCATGAGAGTGTTTTTATCACACTACATAATCTTTCTCCAACTCAAACAAATGCGACAATTTCATCTCATCCATGAAACCACATTAAATTTCATGTTCCATTTACGATCGTGTAGAGTACGATAATATTTTGATGGAACACTCTCCTCGAGTCTTCATAATTACTCACAGAATTAATGCTCTGCTATACTGCTACTACTACTCCACCTCCTCTCAGACTTTGATTTAATTGTTCCTGGAAGAATTTATGTATTTCGTACTTTTTGTTTCCATTGGAGGAGTCCGCTTCGCCTTCGTACTTGGTTTGTACTTGGTATGGTACTTTTTCCGTACGTGTGGCAAACTAAGTGGTGGATGGGAGTGTGGGATAATATTTTAAACTTTAAGGATTAATTGATTGTCTTGTTGTTGTTGTTTGTGAGCTGCGTTGTAGCTTTTAGTTTTAGTACTCCTTACACAATACCCTGGATTTCCATAAGTATGTATAGAATTCTTTGTGGTTTTGATTAGTTCAATTTTTATCCACTTTGTGTTTACAAAGTTTCATTTAAGTCACAAAAACAATGAGAGCCTCTTTTTTTCTGTCTCTCTCTTTGTCTAGAAATCAAACATACATGTACAACTCAATAGTATAAGAGATGCGGGTTTCAATGTCAGCCAAAGTATGTGTCTAGAAGCACGATTGTCAAAACGTTTCTCCAGTCGTACGTTTTACTCTGCAGTAACTCTCCCACTGCCCACCTTGAAGAATCTTGATTGTTTTTCACTTTTCACAATTTTTATAGCGGATTGTAATGCAAATTTTGGAATGAATAAAATTGTCACACACTTTGCAATATTATGTAATTCAAAAATGTGCACAAAAATTATCCAAACTATCGAATTTTTTTCTCTTTAAATGTTTATTCAAAATTTTGGTACTACTCGTTATATAAAACTAGTATCACACGTTGAAATTGTACTTGGAAATAGAAGCAATGTTCTGAAACGATAAGAATGGAATGGACTGTGACGATGACGATGACGAGGATGAGTGCAGTCGGCAAATGAAATGCCCGATGAGCTTATTACACAGCTACAGGTAAATTTTGATTTAATTTGGACAAAAATTAAATTAGTTGTTCTTGATGTTGGAAACGTTGTTGCCTTCGGATATTATTGTTGTTGATGATGATGATGATGAAGGTGCGGAGGAGACGCGTGCCGTCCAGGACCGGCGTGTCTATGAGAAGAAAAATACAGAGAAACAGATAACAGACGGGCTGAGCTGAATGTGAGTTCAGCTCCCAAATCAGTGTCACACAGTTCCAACTCCAACTCCAACAGGTGAGAGAAAAGGCAAGAGAGAAAAAATATGGACTAACTTATCACTAAGTGTGTGTGTGTATACTGTACTCTCCTCTGTGGCACAGGGTATGTGTGTGTGTGGATGTGCGGAATTGAAGACGACAAGTGTAATTGTCAATTTTGATGTGGTATTATGGGATGGTTGTTGGAGGTGGAAGGTGCCCAAGACAAACTAAAGGAGCAGAGAGTAGTACCTGCTCCTCTTTCGTTTGTTGTTATGCTCATCATATAATGACCACCCTGTTGGCCTCCCATTGTATCCTTTTCCATTCCCATCCACTCAACCATCAATGAGGATTTCTTCAGCTCGGCTCCTATGTACGACTCCGGCTCCGGCTCCGACTCCACACTCAAAGACAGACCAGGAGCTCCTCTCCACCACCATCATCATCATCGCCACCACCACAAAACTATGTAGGTATAATATCTTCAAGACTCCAACTGAACTGCCCTCAGTTGCATATGGAGTTCCGTATTATTAAACGTATCAAGTCAAGGAGAGAGAGAGAGAGAGAGATTTTTTTGTGGAGCACTTGCTCAAGTACCACCATTATTTCCTTCCCTGTTATGTATGTACTACCCTCTTACACACTATATATCTGTGTCTGCCTCAAAGTCCAAATCCAGCCACAGACCCTCTCACACACAGACAAATGAAGCAAGCCAGCATATTATAAACCACTGAATCTGAATCCTATGCATGCAACACCTACACAATAAGTCCACCACAAAAAACTCCAGTAGGACGATGAGTAGGTACTTGGACGAGTGAGTTAGTGAGAGTGGAACAAAAAATACTGAGCATGCACTCAAACATATGTACCTACCTAGTCTAAGTTCATACATTACTTAAAGCGTAATTATGAGGATCAGGGTATCGGCTATAATTATATCTGTATCATTAATTTGATACCTTCCAACTCCCGACAACGTATCATGCTCTCTCAAGTTTATTTATAATACATAATTGTATTGTACATTGGATAGGTATTATTACCTGTATTCTTTTTATTTTGTTGAGGAGATTGATTGTCAAATGTCTGTTTACATGTTACACAAACACACTATAGTATTCCCATTCCCTATCAATCTAACACATTTCTATACGTATGTAGTATGCACTCTCCAAAAAAATTGATACTACAATTATACCCCTCCAGACTTATTGGCATTGGCACTGGTACTGTACACTGTACTGCAACCGGTACTGATCCTGAATTGCACTGACGAGGAAACTCAGCAGTTAATTAGTCAGTCAGTATTCGTTAGTTCAATGAAAATACAAAATTCCTGTATATACTGTCTATATCTGCAAATCTGTGGCTTAACTTATAGCCACATACTATGAAGATTACAAATTACAACACAATAATTATACAATTAATTCTAAAATAATAAACAAGTAATATGTAGCAAGTAATTTTAATTTGCTCCTCTCTTTGGATTTGGCGGTCCATTTCTGTTTCCCCTTCAATAAAATGTCTTCCCAGTTCATTTGGTGACCTAAAATCTCAATCACATTCATATAGTGGTACATACACACCTACTCATCATATACTTATGAATACTGTATGAATTCAGAATTTTTTAAGCATATAATAATATAGGATTGAATTAGATCCCAAATTAAAATTAAAAAGTACAGTAGTGACCAATGCAATGAAGGAAATGAATTGAGAGCTAATTCTCGCAGTCCGGCCAACTTTCCAATTCATTTTATTTCTATATAGTACTATAAATAATGATAGTCATAAAACTATCATGAGGGAGTTGCTCATGATTTAGTCTATTAGCAGGACGTACGTACAAGAGGTAGATACAGATATATACAGTTGCACGTGTGGAAGAGCTGTATGTACTGACATAGGTATAGACTTATGCTATGGATACTTCAATAAAATCAAACAACTATACTACCAATACCAGTACCAGTACCCGTACCAGTAACTACGACTACGACGCCTGTAGTCTGGAACTTTACATAGTTAGTTAAAAAAAAGTTATGACTATAGCCATATAGTTTATTAGTATATATCTATATATTGAAGTTAAACGTTTTAAATTCCAAACTAAGGAATACTATAAGGATCTCACATATCAAAAATTTGAGCTGAAGAGTGCATAAAACAAGGCGAATTAGTTTTAATAAGAAAGGCGTTTTTTTCTGCACAAAGTAGGTGATATGAATCTAATAAATAAAAACTGTGATAAAAGGAGCATTTGAAGTCTTACGGAATCACAGTGTAATTAATAAGATGCATATATGCCAAGGGTGAGAGTAGCAAATCCGGACTTTCCCACATTCTGTAGCAATATAGTTTAAGCGAGGCAACCTGTTCCTCGGTTCCGGCACCCCCATCTTACCATCCACCAACACCAACGCCAACACCAACGCCAACCCAGTCCCCATCCATTTATACATACATAGACACTTATAATTTAGTACTTATACATTTAGTCTATCATCAGTATGTAAGTATATACAATTCATACAGTGCTCTCTGCATTCCATACCACTTCAAAATATAACTAAAACTACGATAGTTAACTTCAACCAGCATTCTTATAACAATAGCATATAACTCAACTTATTTTCTTTCTTTGCATGCTCATCTATAAAAAAAATGAAATTGAGCTGTTGCACACTTGCTTATATATGTAGGTACATAATATGGATACATCAATAGTTTTTCGTTTTTTTTACCTACGCACATCCTTATAATTTACCAACTACGTAATAAAGCAATAAGTATGAGTCTATTTCCAACCACGTGATTTACAATATATATTCCTCACCTATCGTCTTTACGACACTTATTTATTTAATGGCCTTTCCATTTCATTCATTTATTATCTGTAAAAATATCTCCTTTTTTGTTTTTTTGTCATTGTCAAAGTTGATTAGAACGTTACACGAGAGCTTTTTTGAGTTATAATTGTTCTACTATATTATGCTGTATGCCCTACCCATGTTTAGGTAAATATCGTGCTACGTTTGCTTACTAACATATAAATACATAGGTCCAAGCATAACTTATAAAAATGTGAAATAAGTATGAATAAATCCAAAGTTGTATGGGCTGCCACCAAATCTAGAAAATTAAATAAATTATTATGTATAAACTATCGATGTTATGTGTCCATTAGAATTTATATCTCCAATAAAGAAAATATTGATTTGATATTAAGGTTTTTAGCAATGCTGGCTAAAATGAAAGCTGAATAAAAATCCCCCAAAATAAAAAAAAATCATTTAAGGGAATTAAACTGTTGTTATGAGAATTAATCTAAAAAGCAATTATATTATATGTAGCGCGTACTGTACACAGCTCACACAGGAATTAGAGTACTTGCCGGTAGCTTGTATGATGCTATATGCTGGAGGACTTCTTTTTTTAAAGAGAAATGCAGTGATGCGTTTAGCTAAGAAGTAAGTAAAACCAGTAGTTAGACCAGAATGATATGTACCATATAGATACTATATAGTATAGTAGCTTCTTTACAAGCAAACTTTTAAAAAAATGCTCGAAATTATTTACGTATTATTTAGAAGTCTAGCCAAAGTCAGTACAACCGGCAGCTATACTGCCACACATATATAGACAATTCTATGTATAATACGTATAGAGTCATGTAAGAGTATAGAGTCATAACGTAACTTTAAGGTTCCATCTGATTTTGCTAGATTTTTTCTTCTTCTATGAAGATAAGGTTGACGTGACTTGGAACTTGGAAGTAACCTACGAACTTCCTTTCTCATACTCTTTAGCGTGGATTAATATTCTGTGGTATGTTGAGTATTGCAAATGGATATGTCCGCATACTTAGTGCTCAAGGACCATGACGCTCTACTACTATACTCTATGTACCTACCTACCTCCCTACCTATACGTAGTAGGTAATTAATGAATTGTAACATATTTTTTTTCGTCCGTCAAATAAAGTTTGGTTTCTTGTGAAGCTCATCAAACTTCATACATTGCGATTTTTATATTTTAAACAATAAATTTTTTAAATTGTCTTATTAAATTTTAAACACAAAAATTAAAAGGTTTTCAAAGTTCAAGTTCCCTATACTTTGTCTCCCTCCCACCCTTATATAACTTATGCAGATAAATAAAAGGACATTATACAAATACATTATGTAATAATTTTTAACAGCCACGGATAAATCTAAACTGGATCAGTGGAAAGAAAATCTGGACTTCCTATTTCCTATTTCTACACAGGGACAATATACATACAGTGGAGGTGTAATAAGTATGCAGAAAAAAAGCATACACAGAGGCTATTAAGGAATTGAGTACAGTGCCAGAGTAGAGAGTAGGATAATAATTTCGAACGCTTGTTGATCTGCAATGTTGGCTGTTAACTGTCGGCTGATAGCATTATATTATACTGTGCATCATCATGGTTCGGCTATTGGCTTGGCTGAGCTGAGCTGAGGATTATGAGGATATATACGGATATATTTTAGCATGATGATTTGGATTCAGTCGAGAAGGATTGAATTGGTCAATCTTCATAGAGAGGCTGGATGCTGAGACCACATCTTCTCATTGGTCTTGCCAACAATGAGGTAGACGGGTAAGAGGGTGCGTCTTGAACACCTTGGCAAAATCAATGGTACGGATTGGCTCCAGTAAAATTGCATTCCTTCACTTTACTACTCGCTTTCAAAAGCTTGGAGCTCTCCACGACGAGAGTCCTCATCGTCCTCACCAAGGAAGCTCGCTTTCAACTTTTCAACATTTCAACTTGTTGACGTAGAATTATTCTCTCTTCTCCTTTAAAAACGTGAGGCTTCTTTCCTACCTACAACATGGTATGATGCACAAAAGTTAAGCGTCAGCATAATATATTATAGTCGCAGTCCTCAGTGATGATTTTTTTCCCTTTATACGTCTGTATCCTGCTCCCTGTGTAGAAGTAGAAACAGTAAACGCATTGCGCAATGCAGAGTACACACATTTTGATTTTAATAATGAGTGACACACACACGCACACAAAATTACAAATAGTAAAATCTAATTTTAATTCAAAATTTTGCAGAATTTTATTCGTCATTAAATTAAACGCAAAAAGACCAAAAGAAAAACAGTAGAATTTTATTTTTATTATTTATTACAAGGTATTTTATAATAAGTTATGATGATATATTTGAACAACAAAAAGTGATTAAATAAAGAAATAAAGAATTAAATATTAAAATAATAAATTCAACAGCACAACTATTTCACTGACTTTTAGCTTAAAAGTTTAAAACGTAAATTCATAATTTTCCCAACGTTTTCTTTGAAAGCTTTATGTATGTAGAGAATATAAATTTTTTATAGTTTTTTTTGCAGTAGGTCCAACTATCAGGCTACATTTTTGTGTACAAGCAGACAATTTACAAAGTTACGCAGAAATTTTAGTACGAGTGCGATGGAGCTCCTTAATACTTAATGCTCTGCACTAAAAAAATTACTATTAAAAACATGGCCTGGCATGAGGTCAGAAATAGCACGTAACATGAGCGACGCTTTAATTCTTCTCTTTCTCACGCAGCCAGTCACACAACAGAGCCTATCCTGTCTTATTGTTTTATCTACAGGTGTATTCAAGACTGTATAGTCTGGACGATGGACTCGAACCGCTCTTCCCAGCAATCTTTCAAGCTCCAAAATTAAAATTCTTTAAAACTACAGTCCTCATATAGCTTTAGCTTAACAACAGTACATGGAAATGGATAGTCTCAAAAACTCTTTGACATTATTGCCACACAACGATGTACATTTTATTCTATTGTCTCTTTAAAGTTTACAATTTAAAAGTTTAAAAGCCGTTCTTTCCGGTAGCAAAGAGTTTTTTTACGAGTACCAACTAGTGATTTTGGGACCATTTTAACGCCCTGTCATTTCCATAAAAGTTGATCTTTTACGCGTATGAAAATCAATGGGTCAAATATCTGGATTTTAATTAAATTTAAAAAAAAATCGTTTTTATTCCAATTCATTAAATTTTTGCATCTTTACAATGTGTATTTTAACTAGCAGGCAATTTACTTCCGTTCAAAAATCTCCCATTTCCATACACATTTACGTTTGAGGAATTTGAAAATCTCAGATTAAGTTTCGGGTATTAGTCGCCCTGTATCAATGAAACTGTCTCTGAGCCACAATGTGTATACATTTTTGACTACATACGAGTGTGGAGTGTGGAGGTGGATTGTATTGAGCTGATGTAAAGAATAACTTACTCTTCCTAGAAAACATTAGAGATATATACGCATTTAGTTTAGAGTGAACTGTCATGTGAAAAGACTTATCCGCGTAGTATACCTCGCTCCGTTTATCCGTAGAACGTGATTTACTTTTCGGAAACTGATAGACTTACAACAAGGACTACATACGACTCCCCTGCTATAGTTCATGTAGCAGTATAGCGGAAGCGGTTATACATTGTCGAGAATGACTAAACCACACGAGGACCAGGAGCAGCGTATAAAAGTATGTGAGTGAGGAGATGAGAGAGAGATGTGTGGAGGTAGATAGAATAATAGTAAGAATTAAGAACTCTATAAATGTAAGTAGAGGTATGAATGATTGGGATTATTTCAAAGCTCCGGTGATCTTTGAAAATGTCCACTCAACCAGAAAAGGATTCATTGAAAGTTCATTGAAATTCTAATTGAATGAAGCAGATCGTGAATCGTGATTCATGATGAGGATGAGGATTGATGGATCATTGGTGGCCACCACGACGGGAGAATCCACTCCTCGCTGGTTGGATCAATGGATGGAGACCTGTTTTCTCATAGAGTTACGCTTCACGAGAACTTTAAAACCCTCCAAAGTACCTCCAGTCTCACTGATTACATGCCTAATTACTAAATATCAGGCATTAAATAGAGTTCCATGGGTGGCAGAGCACTCGAATTGCATCATATATACTCTTTCAACTCCTCCACTTAGTCCGTTGCTGCTGCTGCTCCTGCCCATTCATACTTGAAATTTTGTCCTCTGAGCCTCATCTGACTATTGCAATGCACTGCCTCATGGACTAGACCAACACCAGACACAAAATCCCGCATCAATGGTCTTATATGTAATTTTATTATATCCGCTCCTTATAGTACCTACCATCCATTTGAGTATATCTTTAAATAGACAATGTCGCAATTGTATTTCTACTTACATGTATTTCCTTCTACGTATGACGTAGGAGTACCTAAGCAGATTATGTAAATGCTGCTTTTATCACTTTCCAGACTTCCAGACTCCAGACTCCAGACTCCAGATATAGCAATTATCTATAAAGAAAGTTAAGGACTCGTAATACCTGACTTAACTATACTAGGTTTTAAAATAAGATTGAACCGAAAACCTATTTATAATTTATGGTGCTATAATTATACACTATTTAAAATATTTTCCTCTTCAAAAATACGTGTCACCCTCTTTCAGTTAAGTAGCTAGTATACTACGCTTTAGATACCGTCGATTTCAATGAAATATGTAGCAGTCATTTTCCTAGAAAAAATTTTCTTACAAAATTTCGTATAACAACATACAGCAAATAGGAACTATTAGTAGATTTACGGCGATTACTAAAAACGTTAGCTTAAACTAATATTTCCGTCAAATCTTTTTAGACTTTTTAAACTCGGAAGTTACTTTCTTCATATAAGAAAAAAAGAAAAGTAACTGCTTGAATTAGTTTAGGGAAAGCATTCGTGTGGTCTTAGGTCATACAAACAAATTACAGATACTTATATGTGTATACATAATGAAATACAGTGCCTAACCTTTAGGATTCTTTGCAATTTTGCTGAAGGTGAAGACGAAGCTAGGCATACGATAATAGACGAGTTAAAACTTAGTTTATAGTTTCTATGTTTCTATATGGAGAATGCATAAATAAAAGCTACAGATGCTGCTGGGAGTTGGTATTTGGGTGGTTACCTATAGTAGGTACGGAGACGAATAGTAAGAATTTACAAGACTGAGAATTCTCAAAAAGGTAAACGGAAGAAATGAGAATGTAATGACTAGTCACGACCATCTATTCCAGGCAAAAATTCTCTTAAATCTTTTTCACTCACATTCATTTCGACATCATCCCTAAAACTTCATTCATTTCTTTTCAGAGAAGACGTTTCCTCTTTTATTTCTTTGTCGTGGACCATCTGATTTCCGTACAATGGATCCAATAGCTCGCCCATCATATAATTCTACATACTGCCTATCTGCTTCCCGTCACATCGCATCAGCACCACACTACTACACACACTATCGTCACCGTCGTTGGTATATACCTACCTGCTGTGTGTATGTTGTAGCTATATGGTGTACATACCTATATGTAAGTTTGGTATAAGTTAAGTGGTAGATGGAAAAGGCGGAGGTGTGTTCACATTAATAGAACAGAAAAGATACAAATACGACAGGGACCATAAGAGAAGAACGAATCGTGAAAAGTCAAAACTTTTCATTCGGCCACGAATGAATAGTCTTGAACGACCGGAAGTTGGAGACGTAGCCATTCGTGGGCAATCACTATCACGAACTCGGAACAATGCAAAACCCCTGCTGTAGTAGGTTCTAAAGCTCACTAAAAGGGGTCTGTGTGTAAATAGGTTTACTCATCTTCGCTTTTGGGAGTATATGCTGAGCCGACATGGTGAAAATAATTTTACATTCAAGAATTTACTTTAGATAAATGCGAGTGTGTGAGATCTCTCTCCACATACTATATGAATTTATTTTTCATACGGATTTTTTTTTAAATATGCAAAATAACGGGGATCAATATTTTTGTATAGAATTATATTAAAGACATATCTAATTTGGATATTTTGAATATTTTCCAACATTTATTTTGTCTCGAGAAAGTATAAAGTCTGGTAGTTGCGAAACGTACGGAAGCCATACAATTTTCTCCAGGGTAAAATTTGTTTAAATTTAAAAATCATATTTATCACAGACCCTTAGCTTTGCATTGACTGGCAAAATACCGACTTTATTGACTTTAGTATTATGAAACTGAAATTAAATTCAAATAAATACGTTTTCTAAACAAGTCTTAAGACTGTCACAATGCTCACACCTTGGAGTTTAGTACAATAAATTCCATTTAAAGTTTAAACCGAGAAAAAAAAACAAAGTCACTACCCTTCCATTAAGCTTTCAGTTTCACGTCAATGACTTCCCGAAGAGATAAATTAGTCTATAAATCAGTTGGAGCCTTGAGGTGGAAAGGTGAGTTCAAAACTTAGATGAGGTGTCATGACATAACGAAAACTAAATTAACGAAGGAAAGATAAGGGTTTGAGAGCAAACAGCATGTTTCATTTCTTCTGTATACATACTATATACTGGGTATAGGTTAGTGTATACAGTCTACATAGACAAAATGTTCAAGGCAATTTGTTCACTCCGTAATATGTAGCAATTGCTTCTCGTAGTTCATAGTCCCCTTGCTCATGCATGTGCTGCATACATATTATAGTGCTGTATAGCCAGTTTGAGTGCCAGTGTACGAGAGGAGTTCTTCTCTGGATAAATATGGATCACCAAGGGAGCTTAATTTTGAGACTCGTACTAATAATTTGAGCTTCTGTTTCCCTTCCCTCGCTCTGTTTTTGTTTAATCATTTTATCGAGCTCCACACTTTTCACTCTCCAATTTGCTACCCGCCGTTAGGGAGCATCAACTATTTTTGTTCACATCGAATTCGAGACATGAAAGAGTCTTCTCTCACTCCGTCTACCTGTGGATAGTAGATCGTACACCAATTTCTTTATATAATTTAGAGCTGCCCTTTCTGATCCCAATTTCATGTCTTTCTCATATTTCTCTCCTTTCTACACAGACTACATAAGCAGACGGAGTACAAGCATCTCTAATCTACATTTTTGTAGTTACTATACTAATTTCTGTTTAAACATTACGTCAAAATAAATTCAATATGTATGTACAAATGTGAAGTTTTGAAGACGCTAATTGTAAGTTGAAGTTGAAGAAGTGGGCCTTACGTTATATTATACTGTAAATAGCGCTTTTATGCATATGTGACCATCGGTCAGTTCTCATCAGTAGTCAGTAGATATTTTTCTTGTCTGTACTTTTACAAAATTGTGCATATTTCGATATTTTCAAAATGGTGACAGTCAGCAGTAAGAGAAGAGCGAGTGTCGCTCCAAAGATGACCGCTCTATGATTATGATTATTTTGTGACAGAAAATAAGAGTGGATGATAGAAGGATGGAAGAATGAGACCGTCATCATCACACATCTTCAAAAGGTCTTCAACGCAGTAGAGCGTAACCCTAGCTAATCATCTCATTTCCATGCTTCATACTGTGTAAGTATCCCTACTCTTCCCTCCTGGTATAAACATTATGTTACCTATATATAATATATAATTATATCATGTATAGATAATACCTCCCAAATCCAAAAAATCTTGTCCATACTTTCCATATAATATACCCTCTATTTTCCATTTCAAAAACATGCCCATGTTTTTGAGGATTTTTCAAATGCTCATTTTTTACCCCATAATATCTTTCCTCCCAGCCCAGCGACAATGAGTTTACAACCACAAACTTATTATCATGTTGAGGTGTGTATCTTATATACAGTATACTGCTCACTTTGATCTCCGTTCAGTGCCACTGAACGCCGTCAAGGTAATAGCAATATGATACTTATTACTTGTATATTATTTTATAGTGAGTCGCCGCCGTGGAGTTGTGTCCCGTCCGTATTTTATTTCGTATGTAGGTATGTATGATGTGATGATGCTGATGTCTACTGTAATGTGCCATACTAATTTTACTCGTTGATTTTTGCTTGGATTTTGGACCATAAAGTCACATATGCACATAGCATTCTGGTCTATCTACAAGCTAAATCCACCAACTTGAGTCCTAAATCTAAATCACTTCCATATACTGTATTCTTGTGACAGAGAGAGAAAGTAAATATTTATTTACAACTGGCGCACTATTACGCTTGCCATAAAGACACAGTAAGAACAAAACACATCATGCACGTTATTAATTATGATTCTCGTAAAACAAAAGATAACATTATTGTAAATAATCAACTATTGACTAAATTCATATTATATAAATGATTGTGGGCGATTCGGCATGATCCACGAATTGTAGCAACTACAATTTCTTCAATCATTTTTGATGGGAGACGTAAATCTTTGCGAAATGATTCGAAGAACCCTGTTATAGAGCCCCTAGCACCAACAAGAAGTCCAATCACCTCCAGCTTCTTTAATTGGTATTTATCCAGAAAGTACGGAATGCAAGGATTATAATGTGCCTGCTTTTCTACATTAACTTCGTCAGCTTGACTTAGAGACTGCTTCCTTTGTGCAGCCTGTAATTATTCACTACTGTTAATTCCCCCCTCCCTTCCCCTCCCCCAATCTACCAATCATAAACTAATAAAAAAATTATAAAGCACATAAAAAAATATAAAATTTTCTATCTTTACAATCTAGGAGCATCGTGTGGCCATCTGTATCTAATTAAGAAGGTAATAATTAGCACTTGATGAGCCTCTTTCAACGTTTCAACTTTAGCGTTTCAAGGAAATGATCAAAGCGCATCAATAAAAATAAATCATAATTTGCTTCATAATTAAATTACATTTTGGGACGATTGGGCTCTAGATAAAATATTAATATCTTTGAGCCGGCCGTTACCTGTGTAGAAGACTCTGTTAAAAACGCACTAAAAATTCTTCTAGAATGGACAGGAGAATGCCTATGGGAACTTTTGTTTTAGATTGAGGCAAAAGACAATGATTGAGAGCATAAAGCACCATTACATTTATAAAAATTTATGAGGCTATACGGCTGCCTCATGATAAAATATATGAGCGTCCGTGCTTTATTACACCCCTTTAAAGCTTTCCCTTTCGCCTTTCAGATAACATTAAAAATTTCTAGAATTTCAAATTCTAAGACACAATAATAAGAACTACTGTACTAATGTAAATATGTGATTTCGGATTTTGAGCTTGACACGTGAAGAAGGAAACTTCTTATGCTTAGTTAAAGTCGTCAGTCAGTCAGTCCTATAGTCCTATTCAATGACTCAATACATTTTCCCCTTTATAGGAGAGGTGTAGAGAGTATTAGATTGACACTATACTACAAAGATAAAGATGGACGAATGATAAACACATATATAGTTAGAGCATGTGTGGCAAAAGCTATTGCCGTTATAATGTGATCTAACTTAAATTTATAGGAAGGAAATCCTCTTCCCTTCATTTTATCTAAACAAGCCACTACCGATTGTAACCCATCCACAATCCACTGCAGGTCAATAACTCAACCACATAGGTAGAATGTAGAATCTAGAGTGGTAGTAAAAACTTCCCGCTTTATCTACCCCCCACTAATCCAAGTATATTTAGTATATCATATTATTTACACTATTAAAAATCAGTATCACCTCACTGGTTTTAGCCAAAAAGTACCTTGCGTGCTATTACTATATAGTGCGTAATTACGACGTAAAAGTACACAACAGTACGTACACGGTAACTTATCATATAGTACCTAACTAATGCATATATAGAATCACCACCCATAAATCAAATTACACGGTGTAAGGATATTTACAATTTACAATTAGCTCAAGTAGCTTTATAAAAATTTATTTCCATAATTATTTAAAGGTAAGCATTACTCATATTCATATAAAGATATGCGCAGTACTTCTAGAACTAATTATCATTATCATGCACAAAAAGTTTTCAAATTCAGATTCTATCTGCCCTTATTGAGAATAACAGGAAATTTTTAAGCTCTGACTCACCGCTAGCATTCACACAAAAATCATAAAATATTTTCTAGAATGCTCGAATTATGTCTGAAGAAATACATTGTAGAGTGTATATAGAGAAAATAATTAAATAGGATCCCTAAATGCAATACAGAATACAGGGTTCGTGATTAGCACTAAAAATCCTTAATTTATGTGCTATCAATTAGCATATAGTGCATATGTATGATTATTTACCATGTAAAGTATTTATTCCAATATTCCGCAGTCATTCATTAACATAAATACCAACAAGGATTCATTTGGGATTTCAAAGAGGATCACGTCAACGTAACGTGTGTGTGAAGAGTTGAAGTGGGATGATGAGACGTATATGGGAGCGCACGCTGACTATTTACTTTGGAGGCTGCCCGACGGCACGGCGTATGCCACTAAATGAAGACACGTGCCATGCCATGAGGCGTTGAGCGTTATTCTTGTACCAAATAAATTTTTAACTTTTAGAATCAGAACATCCAATGGGATAACCTATAGGTATAGTGATAATTGTAAACAATTTAAGTACATATTTTTATTTTTGTTGTGAGCTTTATTAACATGGCAAACGTAAGTGTTTTTGAATTTGCTAAAAAGATAATCAGATCTACTTCATTTACAAAAGGACGAATCCGGAATCGATTATAAATCTCTTAAAATATGTACTGCTATGTAACTTGCTACCTTTAAATTAAAGTGTCCAGTGTCCATTTAAAAGCTCTAGTTTATCTAAAATAAAATAAAATTTAAATTCTCCATATGTATATCTCATACATTTCACATTTGATTTTTATGTTTTACTCACTTAATTACTTGTTACCATACTTTACAGTTTTAATTCATATTTCTGTCATACATTTTAACTATGTAGGATTTAAGCTCTAAAATCAGGTCAAGATATCAGTCAGGAATAATAATGGTGTCGCTTTAGCACTTTATTTTTACTCCTTTTATTACTTTTTTTATTTTAGCATCGACATTATAATCTATAGAAAGAAATCCAGATAATGATGATCTAAAAAACATTGTTATTGCACTTGCCTATACATATTCATATAGCAGACAGTCTACACGGTTGCTTATAGTATTTGTAAAAAAATCATTGCCAGTTGAAAAGGATCGTTTTTTCAGTGCGTATATACATTCAAGGAATACTGAAATAAAAAAGTATTTTTTTAATTTCATTGATTCTATTCGTATAATTTGTAAGTATTGGATTAAAGGATGGGCGTTAGGGTAGTAGTCACAACGAAACTATAAGAAGACGTTCTATGGGTAAATGAAAGAGAATCCCATATATGACAGAAAACATCAGCCAAGACTCATTGTCAGACCAAGGTAATGGGAACTGGGAATGAAGCATTATAAACAACACGATGTATTTTCAAGAAAGGTCGTTCGATTTTGATTTTTGAGCGGATGATGATCCTGTGAAGTAGTGAGGGTAGGTCAAGACGTGAAGAGATAACTTGATATCTACGCTCCCTCCGTTCCGTTCCATGAAGAAGTCAGTCAAATTTTTGTGATTTTTTGTTTAAAAAAAATACTAAAATATATTCACAGGAAAAATAAACGCATGAGTCAGTGCATACTGATATACCACTTTCCCCATATAATGCGTGCATTGGACAAAAATGCATAGGAAAATAATCCATTCTAACTGGACTTATCCACAAGGTTTACAGATTAATAGTGATTAATACCATTTACATTCGCATGATCTGGGAAAATTCCATGAAGGAGTACATAGTCGACTGAGAGAATTCTCTTTCGGATTCTCGACCAAAGAAAAACTTCCGGGGAACTGAAATAAATTCACACTGCACTTCACTCCTCACACCACCACAGAGCATGCAGCATTGCAGCCGCCGCAGCAGCAGTAGTAGTAGAGCACACAGACACACACACACACACCAGATAACAGTATATTTTCCATGATTATGAATTCCTCGGAAGATACACAATGGAAAAGTCATCTGAGCGATGTACTTTGTGCATCGCACCTCATATAGTCCCATATCATATCATATCGTCCTACCTGAGATAATCCTATGTAATTAGATGCATTTTTCTGTTCATCACGTATAAAAATAATTATATTATTATATGCAGCGTACCAAGCTGCATTTTGTTATACACACTCAGGCCTTTAGGAGTCAGGAATGTTGACAAGAAACATGGTTTATTTGTGAAAATACTTGGGATTGATTCTCAGAAGTCATCATGGGAACGAACAGAGCTTGAGTCTCCACCAGTTTTCATTCATTCATAATTCCTTACCATAATAATATTATTTTCACTAAATTCAATTGGCTTCCCGTGCCGTTTGGTCCTCTTGTTTTTTTTATATGCATTATCATGCACTTCCATTTTTACATTACATTCTTCATTTTTTTAGACGTTAGAAAGAGGAAGAATCTTGCCTCCATACATTTATTAATTTACCTAATAATCATTTACTCAAGCTCAAGCTCCGTGAACGAATACTGATTGAAGTTGTGTGCGTAGTATGGCGTACATACCCAAGTGCTTTGCAGTATATTCAGTGTTAAATCTAACGTAAGATAAGGGACAGTAATTCTCACTCTCCCTTTTGACTAATTTATTTAACAATTTTTACTGATAGATAATGTATGCTCACAATTGTACATAATGTGTAGGCATGTGAATTAATTTAGTTTGAAGGGAAAATGTCAATAATTTAGATTAGATTTTGACAGTAAATCGAAAACATTCCATATGTGCATAATTAAATGCCCGCTTGACAATCGCTCAGGTATGTACAATGTAGCATATATGCACGGGTTGATTTTGAAATCGTATTCAAACGTAAAAATTTTCCCGCCTTTTCACATTACAAAAAATGATGATGATGCAGTCATTATTTTATGTGATGTCCGTAGTCGGTATGGACATAAGTATAGTTACTCATATTATAGTTTCCGTGTTTTCATCTTTTTTCTTTCTTCCTGTAAAAAGATGTATAGAGAGGAACCCCGAGCATGATATGATATGATATGAGCCAAGATATTTATTTACATTATATGGGTAGTAAGTGGGGACGGAACTTTGATTCAACATTGTTTCTCCGCGGCTCAAGTCTATACTGCGCTTTGTTTAAAAACGAAACACTTAAGTATTTTCTATATGATAAATGATTAGAGAAACTGTAAGAACCTGTTATATTTCCTGTTTTGGACGATCAGACAACACAGGGGAGAAACAATTACCATTATTTTTGTTTCCTTTCAACTTTTAGCTATAGATACGGGACGGCTCACAAAAGTCAGACGGACGGTGGTGTTTGTCTGTTTGTGTAGTATATAGTAGTGGTAGTAGTAGTAGTAGTAGTAATAGTAATAGTAGTAGTAGTAGTGGTGTGTGTACAGAAGATTGGGATTGCTCCTTTTATTCTATATTATATGCCCTCATGGCTCCCCTATATCCAAGGTGCCTTTCCTTCCACCTTGTCTACTGTCTACTATGTGTCAGCCTAGTATGCCTTCGAGCTTATAGTTAGCCCAGCTTATTCAAAAGCTTCCGTTTTGATTTTTTGATAGGAAAAGCAATCACGATGTCACAATCACAAACAATTATTATTATTCTTTGAGAGAGAGAAGAATATACGCTTGATTTTTTGTTTTGTTTGTTTGCTCGTTCTCCTTCCAAACTTTTACTACATAAAATAAAAGGGAAGAAGATATCTACTATATACCTTGAGTGTGCTCATGTTGTCATTTCATTTCATTTCCATTCTTCTCTATCGAAGAATTGAGAGACAAAAAACTTGAGGCAGATACACAACTTCCGATCATCAAAAGTTCTGGGTTCAACTCAACTCTACGCGACTACGAACTACGACACGATTACTCATATAACATGACTGACTATATGACAGCTACAGACAGCGCGCATATTATAGCCATTGGCAAAAAGAAGGACAAACTGCGATAGTCTTAACATATAACTCAAGCACAATTTCTACAATTTTAAAACACCATCAAATATTTTATTTTCTAATTTTCTTATCATTACTTTCCCTTCTCATAGTACTATATATGATATGTAAGTACTGTCAGAAAAAAAAACAAACAAATTAATGTCTGCATTATTTGCAGGAGTCATATTATGTACCTACACAGGTAGGTATATCTGTCTTCCTGCGCATTTACACTATTGCTAGTACCTACCTACGTCATTTGCAGAAGGAGAAGAAATGGAGGCAGCGGCAATTATTGTTATATATTATTTGTAATAAACAACTCAGTTGAAAATTTGGATAGTTTTTTCAATGCGTCTGAAATACTGAAATAAAATATTATTTTTTTAACCTCAATGATTCGTAATTCGTAAGTAAGGACTTAAGGATGAGCGTTAGCGTAGATAGTTTACTATGAAACACGGGGAAGAGGACAGGAAATGAGGAGGAGATGAGCACAAAGTATTATTTCTCAACATATATTGCCAAATTACAATTATTATGTATTTCAATATGAAAGCACACAGCATACTCCTGGCTGCTCTCTCACTATAATAATTTAATTCCCTAACGTTATAACGTTATAATAATATAATTTGATCTCATATAGTCCGTAGGTAGTCCGTGGGGACGATACCTAGCGTGATAAGCCATCAGCTTTTTCAACATGTGAACTATGAACTGCAAATTAATCACTACAACACAGGTAACAGGACTGACTGAGTTTAAACTTTGAAAAAATAAAAACACAGTTTGTATGTACACATATGTACAAGAAAAGGAAAGGAAGCTTATTATTTCAATATGTTTACCACCTCCTTCGACTGACTGAGTGAGGTGAGTTTTAAAGAGCTGCGCAAAGACACACAAAACTATAATATACTCCTACTTACATTAATGCAAATAATAATAATAATAATAATATAATAATCGGTGAGAAAGAGCTGTACTGAATTTTAAACCCATAGTGAAGCAAATTAGAGTAATTTATGTGTCACAGGTCAACTGTGCGGAAACATCTACTTTTACTTCATTCTTTCACATGTTTGCATTAGCATGTATAAACCATTACCATTACAAATGTTGTAATAACTATCACACATCACACATAAACATTATGAAATGACAATTTAAACATATATATAAAAAAAATGTATGCTCATAAATTTAATAAAAAGGAACGCAGTCAGAATGATGCATCTAGGTAATCCATGTATATACATTTGAGGTCAGGTCACGTCAGGCCAGGTCATGGATGCCGTACTGTAGTACTGTAGTACTGTTGAAATATGAATGATATATCTTCCCATTCTTAACTGTGGTAGTCTAAGTGGTAGTCTAGTGTATAATGGAGCCAAATGCCATCCAATTATTAAATGTGGGACTTTCTTTCATTTGTAAGTTACTTCTATATTATGTATTATGGCACATTCCTTTTAAAAATATGAGTGAGTTAAAAAGATATTTACGAGAACGTCAGAAACCGTACTTATATATATTACGCACCCTGACAAATAATGAAATTTGAAAATTTAAGTAGATTTAATTTGACGGGGAAGTCACATTATATTTGAGTTAAAAATTCAAATGGTTTTAAAAACTGTGTCTCTCGTGCTTCGTGCGGAGGATTAGATGACGGCGGTGACGGTGCCGGTGACGGTGGAGCTGAGGTAGTGTACGTACGTAAGTATAAGTAACAAGTTTGTTTAAGATCTCGTATCCCCCCTCCCATTTATTTTATCCCATATGCAATCTTGATAATAATCATTTGAGTTTTTTTGCGTATACTTATACATATATACATGAGCATCAATTCAGTGCTCTAGATTTATATCTCGGGAAGCATTGCTGCTTGCCACACTGAAGGCTGTACTAAAAGCTATAACTAAATCATATTGAAATTATCAATATATTATAGAGATAAAATAAAATAGGAGTTATATACATACACTGCCCTGTCGTACTGCACATAACATCATGTGTGCTGAATCCCCTTGTGTATATCTATACCTGCATCTTCCAAAGTATATATAAATATAATAATAACGACAGTAATAGTAATAATAATGCAGTTTGATTTGCTTTATTAGACTGAATTCTGACGTTCTGATGGTCGTTGGTGTTGGTATTGGCGTAGATGGCATGTCTGTATATGTGTGTGTGTGTGTGTACACACACAATATGGATTTGAATTTGAACCTACCTGACTACTAGTGCCTACCTTACATACAGAATACAGAGGTATGTAGGTATACTGGAATGTATAGATATAAATAGACAGAGACAATAATAAAGCTATGCTGCTGCTGCTGGTCGAAGTCGAACTATATGGACGGAGTTGCTTACAGGCAGTCTACTTACTACGCTACAATATTATATGATAAAATAATATAATATGACTGATATGAAAACTGCTTCCCATGAAGCAAAGAAATCATTGCAAGGACGGAAAATAAAAAAAGACATCGTGGGAATCGCAACCGACTTACTACCCGTGAGAACAATGAGTTGCACACATTTAAAGACGTCTTAAGTACATCCACTTGATCTAATGCATTGTGAAGGAGTAAAGTAGCAGTGAACTACCTTGTGTCGTCCCTTCTCGTACTTTACAAACGATTGGCTTACCTCCATCAGCGCAACACAAAAGCGTATCATCCTCAACGAGTCATTACCATATGCATGACGTCCTATGTCTTGAGTCTTCTTGCACAGAATTAACTTTACCTTATAGACAGACATGCATAGGTAGCTTTTAAATGTACTATTTCATACGCACGTAGAATATACACCTCTCTCCATGTCCATGCATCTCACTAGTCAATCTCAGTTCACCTCCACTCATGAGGCATTATATGCTCTGATATATATTATATAGAGAGAGATTTGAGATCTAGTACAATAATTCGAATCCCCCTATTGTAGTTAAAACAATATAATATTCTATACTTTTTGAGTATTTAAAATACTGTCCTTACCTTCGCAGTCAGTATCACTTTTGTACTGCCACATTTAAAAGGCTTATATAGATTACCATAAATAGAGCTAGTCATTGCTGCATAAATGTGAAAACAGGAATAAGCGAATATTCAACTGAATTTGCTCAACGTTCGAATTCCAAGTAACACAAGGAGAACTTCAGTTCAGAAAAGCTTCATGTTCATATTTCTAGCAGGGTTTCAGTTTTGAGCACTACACATCATTTACAATTAATATGGTTGGCAATTATCTTGCAATGGCCAGGTCCAAGATATAATAGTAGTGAAAGAATGAATCGGAAGGAATAGGAATATAGAAATATGAATTTTCCTCATTAGTGTCTTTATTGAGATATTCAGCATAATATTATGAATAAACTAGAAGTAAGGTCTACCGCAGCCTGCCTACGGCAGGGAAATTAAGGGACATTCCGAGCCTCACGCAGGACAAAGATGACGACAGCTCCGAAACATCCAAGATGGTTGTTTGAGCTACGTTAATGAGTTTCATTCTTCCACGGACCCCGCAATTGGATTTTTATGCCATAATTATTAAGATTAACGATCTTTTCTCTTTCTTTATATGTCACTTAGGCTAACTTTTGCGGGCAGCATATTTGACATTTGACTTTTTGTTGCCGGCATCAACCTATATTTTTCCATTTTTTCTTATCGCCGGCGTTTACTAAAAGCTCGCGTTACACAGCAGCTGTAAAACATTTCTTCCACTTTCTCTCCTTATTTCTCATCTTTGATTTATTCTGCATCTTTTGGTACCATTTTCGACAATGTGCGTTCAATTTTACAAAAGTTTTACGTCTCACATGGGACCCCCTTTTTACCTGATTTTTCGATTGCGCATTTTCGGCTTCTTCGTTACTTGCGTTAGGCTTGGACATTTCTCCAAGTGTTACCATTTTCTGTATTTCTGGTGCCATTCTGCGTCTTTTAGTATCAATTGCATTTTTGTGCGTCTAGGGGTTTGGGAGCTATCGTCGATAGTGTTCTGCATATCCTTACTTTATATTATAGATAGATTAATTTGGCTTAATTTTGCTCACATCATTAGTTGGAAGACTACTGTGAATGCTTAAGCACTTCTTCAATTCAAATATATGTACACAGCTGTACTGAAAATCCACGAGGGATGAAAGATGGTATAGTATAAGATCTGCAAAGAGAGAACTAGAGCTAATACATTACAAAAAACATACTTAGGTAGTAGATACGTATACATATATAATCACAATGATATAGGTTGGTATATTATTTAGTCATAAAATGACGGATTGTCATAAGATAAGTAAAAAACTTTGATTTTGAAGATATGAATGATACGTATCCCCGAACTCCTTTAGATGTGAGCATAGGTATTCAGATTAAAATGTAATAAGAATACGAGAAAGTATACATCTACATATAATAATGAATATGTAGAAAGAAAACCAGAGCGGAAAACTTAGGAGAGATAAAAATTTAAGGAAATCGCCATTTTTGAAAATTAATTAGCGCCATCAAAGTGCTGTTAAAGATAAAAGTTGACTAGTAAAATTTCCAGTCTTGAACTAAGTCGCTACTGCGAAAGAGAGAGATAGGGGGGGGGGGGGCGGGAATTCTGGTTTGAATGATCATATATAGTTAAAATTATGTAGTGTTTGTAAGTGTACAAATGATGCAAGGATAATATGGGAAAATGGCTTTGGATCCTAAGTACGAGAATGAAAATAGAATATACAATGAAGACGAGTATAGTAGGTACTTAACGGATCATCTTGGCAATATCTTGTCAACTTCTAAGTCAAAATTAGATAATATGACGTGTTTGTATTTATAATGCTGAATTTAATACAATTGTGATTTGTGATGAACGCTGTAAAGTAATTAAATCGCAACGATCCATTTCGCAGTAAAGGATTTATTAGCACAAATCAGATCAATAAATCTTTAGAATGCACTTACGCCACCTAGTAGGAAGTGTGTATATTTCATTCACTGACACTGACAACTGTCATAGAATTTTAAATATCGGGACTTTCAGTACTTATTCGCATTAAATTAAGGGCTAATCGGGTAAAATAAATCGCAAAAAATGTACGAAATACAATTAGTAATTAACAAACATATCGAGTTAATTATATATAATACAAGTAAACCTGCGGACGGAATTTATCGCGAGTAAAAGTAATCACAACTAAAAATAAAACGTATTAAAATATATGAAATAGGTAATCAGACTTCCAATAGAAACAGTTCCCCAGTTTCCTACTCGGACATTTGCTACCCACTCGTATACCTAGGATATTTTTGTTACCACGCAATAAACAATAAAAAATCACAACACAATGCTACAAAATATACCTATACAAACTATATAATATACAGTAAATATCATAGTACGTGCATTTTGTATTTCATGTTAAGTAGGACTTTAGTTTATAATTTTTCACTTAATTTGAACGTGACTAATCTAAACAGCATAAAATACCTCTAAAGATTAGGCTTAAAAGCCCAAGAGTCGCGAGAGAGGATTTATCTATTTATTTCAGTTTTATTAGGGGGTTATCATATCATTTTCGAGGCATAAAGGGGCAATCGGGGTTAAAAGGAAAGCGGTCCCCAAGCAACGGATCTCGATCTGCGGTCCCTAGACGGCGGATAAAAAAGAGTCTGTTGAATTTTATTGAATTTTTCGCAGTTTTTATGTAAATCCTATAAAGCCTATACGTAGTTTACCGCTGAATGAAAGTGGTCTATTTTTAAAATATCATCCTTGCAAGAGCAAAAGTAATTTTGTTTTTTTTACTTCCAGCACATCCATACAACAGTTTGGGGGAGGGGGAAGGCGCTTTTAAAAAAATAATTTCATAACTTCATTTTTGATGTCGCAGCTATGACTTTAATTTAATTGGATTCTACTAAGCATTACCGTTCGAGTGGTATAAGTATTTCAACAGGTTGGTAAATTACGTATATGCCGTAAAGCTTCAAATAACTCCCGGGTCTGTGGCTAACTTTGACATAACTCCTGGGGTCTCTTATAACTCCCGGGGTCGTTTTAGCTTTTTTATGCAGTTTTGCATAATTAAACTTGGATTTTTCACATTCGCTACGTTCGACCTAACTCCCGCGTCCCTATCAATTCCCGGGTAAGTTTGAGCTAATTCCCGGTACAGTTATTTGAAGCTTTAGGTAGTAATAATACCTAACTTGTAATCATTAAGCGTACACTACAAACCGACAGTTCATGAACTTAAACACACGTTATATAGTGTCTTAGTCGTAAGTACCACCGAGTAAGAACTTCTTACTACCTATAGGTATATAATTTCTTAGTAAAATAATTAAACCAGTTATTTCAATAATTCAAGCAATTTTGATTTTCGTTATGGTTGCCAGTCCTACTTGAGGAATTCGTTCCCTACGCAGTCGCACCCTAATAATTCGTACCCCTACATCTAGAGAAAAACTTTCCATTTATTCTTTTGCTCCCATTCTTTCAATTTTATTAATTTGTTACTTAAATTAACTTATAGAATTTAACTGAATAGCTCCCCCATATCACATATAGTGCTGACGAAATCAAATCATCTAAAGAAACTGCTGAAGGCAAATCACTTTCTCTCAATAAGTTTGAATACAAGTAATTCAACTCTGGAAAAAAATATTTTGCTTCTACCTACACTTAAGTTTTTCTATTTAACCTATAAATTACTGCTACTTACAACTTATGGTAAATTCATCCGACTCTGATTCAAATTATGACCAATTCAACCTATAGTCAATTTAACTTAAGAACAATTTAGCTAATGCTTTATTGAACTTAGCACGTTAAATACTACCGTAAAGCTTCTAATAGAAGCCGGGTCTCCAATAGACGCCGGGTCTCTAATAGACGCCGGGGGTGGCGGCTATTAATTACAATAGACGCCGGGTCTCCAATAGACGCCGGGTCTCCAATAGACGCCGGGGGTAAAGAACGTCATGAGCTAGACATCCTTGCGATATTCTCACATTAGATATACCTCCAAAATTTAAAAATCAGCTTTTGCCTGCAAACGTAAAGTGTGCGATCCACGTATGGTAACTAGGTAGATAGTTGTTCAAATTAAGTTTTTTAGAAATAATGGATAGTAAACGCAAATCATACTCAGCAGCTAATAATGAGAAAAGGGAAATCTATGAACCGTGTGTTTCTTATTTCAAAGAAAAATATCGTTTGAAAAAAATAGAGGTAATTGGTCTTTATATTGGAGCAAGAGGATCATTGTCGAAGTTTTTTCAGGATTGTATTGTAAAATTAAAGTTGCCTGCAAAATTAATGGAAGAAATTGGATTACATGCTCTTAGAGGATCAATTCAAATCTATAATCATCATATAAATTCTTACTGAAATAGAATTTTTTTGCCATTTGTCATAATTACTGTCGATAATTTAACTTTGGTTTCAAAATAGTGTGTATTGTATACTGAGTCGTTGGGCTATTGTAATTGTACAACAGTGACTGAATAAAGTTTAATATATATATATAGCTGGAGATTATGAAGTATGCAAAAGAAAATTCTGGCGAAAGAGCAGCAGAAGACATTCAGAGTGATTACAGTGACCAAATTTAATTAGTAGGAAAAATACTCCCATTAAAATTGTCATGTGTCTGATGTCGTGAGCTAACCTGCCAAATAAAAATACACCTTTCTATCAAGAATTGCACTTAATTCTATAGACAATTGATAAAATTAGCAATAATTTGGCATAATTAAAACGATTAAATTCTTAGAAATAATAAAACTTTGCGAAGCGCATTATTCGTCGCTTTGTATTTTTTTCGATTCAAAACGTAAATTTTTAATAGAAGCCGGGTCTCTAATAGACGCCAGGTCTCCAATACAAGCCGGGAGTAGGAAGAGCTGTTTTTAATAGACGCCGGGGGCTTCTATTAGAAGCTTTACGGTAATATACCTAGCGTTCAGATTTGTATATCAGATTTGCAATGGGTGTCTTATGAAAATTCAAACGCAATTTCTTCAGTTATAAGTTTCGGCTGTAAGGGTTATGGCCAAGACGTATCTTGAAAAAGTAAATGACCCAAGTAGAATAAATAATAACCCTAAAAACCTAAATAACTAATACCTAAATAAAAATCTATACAAAATATAAACCTAACTGTATGCAGAAGCTTCGTTGCTAAAGTAATATTACTTAAGCTTGTATGAAAATGAAAGTACTGAATGACTGAATTGCTTTCTTGCTTTTTCTTCTTGGCAGTAGTTTCTTCCGCAATTTTCGTGATGACCTCAGTTAAACTAGTATCATAGGCTTGTTTTAATTTGGTGTAGTCAAGGGCTGCATCAATCAAGTACCCCCGAAGAAGTTCAGTTCGGCTTAGATCCCTTGGATTCGTACAGCTCTTGCCCAAGAAAATCGAGCGCAGTGATCGAACTTTCGTCAAAGCTCACTTTGCTTTTGCATTGTTTCCAGCTCCTAAAATATAACCAAGACAAAGTTGTAAAAGCGAGTAGGATAAATACAAATTTCACACTGACTAGTGAGTTAAATTTTCCTTTCCCATGAAAGGTGAAGTAAAAATGAAAATAATTAAAATGTAGCTTTGCACAAAGCATGAAAAGAAATATGTACCTCATCCTGAGCGCTTAAATGCTTGAGAAGTTCTTCCTCCAAGAATGTAGGCTCACTTGGTAGAGGCGCGAACTTGTGGAGCAGCTTGTAGTAAAGTGGTCTTGGCTCTTGGCATGGAACTGTGAAACTCTGGGTTGCAAAATAAAGTTTTCCCTCGCCTTATTTCTTGGACGAGATTTCTCCCGGCTACGGGCTGGATCCCTTCCGGTAGCTTCTCCTTTCCCTAGCTTGGCGATACTTTGGTTGATCTCCTCCTTCTCAGTTTCATTAACGACCTCTTTAATCTAGTCGTCCTTCACGTCCTTGGTCTTGTCATCCTCAGCCTTCACATCACATCTTCATTGGCGGTTACACCAAGGACTGAAAGACAGAACAAAAATGCTTGAAACTCAAGAGCTCGATGCTGTTTCAGTTCAGTGTCATATTCCTCAATTCTTATTTCTGACAATTATTGAATAATGAGTGTTTTATTCATTAGAATCGCAGTGGCCTCAGAAACAATTAAGACTACCAGAGGTTAAAAAACGCATTTAGAGGGTTTAAAAAAAGGTTGAAAACTAGGACTAGTTGTAGTTGTACAACAGAGGCTGAGTACAGTTTTTATATTGAGAGAAGAAAAATGATGTTCATAAAAATATATATATTATATAGAATATAAAATATAGTATTTTATGATGTAAGATGTGAATCGTGAGTTGAAATCAGACACGGACGGATATTTCCCCAAAAGCCCTTCAGGCAAAGTTATCCCACTAAGTAAGTAGTTGGTCAAAAGGGAAAATAGTATTCCATACTGTGGAAATGCGTATAGGGATTATAGCATGGTACGTGAGGATCTTCTATCCTCACGGACCATGACCATAACCAGTTTCTACTTGGACTCCGGCGAAGAAGCAGGTACTCCTCACTCGACCGTGCTACGGCAGAATTGTTGCTACGAGCAAAGTATTAGGGACCCAAGCGGACCAAGACTTCCCACGAGGAAAAGTGTATTCATCGCTACGTGCGAAATTATAGGTGATCAAACGCTGACCCTTTGACCCTACGAGGGAGAATTATATTTGACGCTACGAGCGAATTTATAAGGGAACACAAGGTGACCCAGAAAGACTGTCTAAGAGAAGTCTGAATATATATCCGTCCGGCTCTGAATTCAACCCACGAGGTAAGTAAACATTTTGTGAAAATATAATCTGAATCGTACGACGACAGATAGGGAATTTACCCAGAAAAGAATAATTGAATTTAAAAAGTAAACGCTACTTTCATTTTTGGTTATGGACCATTTTCATTTGGCGTCACGAACGCAGTAAAAGTATAATTAAAGTTAAATAAATACAGGGCTGTATAAGACCCTTAAAACGTAACTACAATATATAGTTTTGTCTGTGATTGCATCTCGTACTCCGTGTTTGATATTCGCATTTAAAATATATATTTTAATATAATTAATTATAATTATTTTAGTATCATATTGTAGCCATAGTCATTGTAGGGAAAGCGCATCATAACCCTCCCCACCCATATAGCATCGCTAGCGTAAGCTCATACTCTTTGCTACATAAATCCCTCCATTTGTCGTGCATACTATTTAGTATCTCGCCGGGCCGGTCCTGAGATACGAGAGAACCCCCCAGGTAAAGTATCTCCGTCGCCCGTTCCTGATTCGGATTTAGAAGACCGCATTAAAATCCCTATCAAGAAGGTGCGGGGTAAAATAAGACTATTTTACCCCCCTCAATTAATTAATTATAATTTAAAATTAGTTTTAGAAAAAGTCCCATTTCATTTGGGCCCATAAGTTAGGAGTTGGTATACTGTACCATTGTACAGTATAGCAAACCGCGTGGTCAGACAGTTTACTAACTGTTAGCTATACGCGCATAAGCTACAAGTAGTGCTTACGGAGCCACATGTAACTTGCTAGCCAGAAAAAGCGAAAGGGAAGACCGATTTGGCAACCTCGCATGGGGCAGCGTGCACGGCACATTATAATCCATAGGAAATAAAAGTGAAAGGGACGCTCAAAAATTCTACGAGAATTTAAGCCAGTAAAAATTTTGGAGGGAAAATTATCCCGAGCACACAGTGCACAGAGGCCGAGACGAGAGGACATAGCGAGGAAACGCTCCCGCAGAAACAAGAAAAGGTTGAATTCCGCCCAGCAACAGTGGCTGTGGACGTGAGACAGAGAGGACGTATTGAAAACTTGAACTTGAGTACCTACTGGACCAAGATTGAAAATAAAATTTGAAGATTTTGATCAAAATAAGATTTTGAGAGTTCAGGCAAACTAATATAGTGCCAATAAAATATTGCCGTTTTTACGAAAACAGAACTAAGGTCAAAACAGCGAAATACAATTTCGATTTGAGCCAAAAAGTTAAAAAAAAGGACTCCTCATCCGTTGAAAATCATCCAGCAGACATTTGCAATTTTGGTATGTACCACATGTTAATTAAGTGCAGAGCACACATTCATTTTCATATAAAAGTATATTTTATTTTGCAGGCTTATTAGTTGTGCTATAGCTTACGTAGCTTCGATAAATATTGTTTAGAATTTATAGTTTTGAAATCTACGGATTATTCAGTCAGTTTCTGCATCCGAACGCCGGATTATTCGTTACAATTTTGATGAAAATAGTAGAATTTTCAGTCCAATAGGTAAGGGCCACGACTGTCTCCCATATACTGTAAAGTGACAAATAGAATCAAATCATAATGTTAGAATCGTATGTGCATTCAGGTTGGAATTAATAATTTCATATTTTGTGTGTTGTGCCATATTCAGAATATTCAGTTTTCTCTATTTTACCATAAGACTTTTGTTAGAAAACTGAACTCCTCGGTTTTCTTATTTGCCATTACATAGTAGTCAGCATACCTGACTGCGGAGGACGAACCTCCGACTTATTAAGTTTCATTTGCCATTATTATACAAGGCACGAGTCCCTGATTTATTTGTGTATAATAAATTGTTCAAAATTTTAAGATTTGTATCGTTTTTGTTTCATAAAATATGGAAAACTGAAATTCCGCCGTTACATAGCGTTGCGTACATACGGCGAAGGCCACGGCCACGGCTAGATAGGAAATTAACACAGCAGACTTTCAGTATTACTTTGTATAGGGCCCATAAGCTCAACATTACATTCAGTGTTAAATAGAAGTACCAGCTCAGCAGTACTTGCCCGTCTGATTTTGAATCAAATAATTCAAAATCCCCAGTTTTCAGAACTGAATATCTACAAATTTTACCTTTAATTTGAAATTCAGCCGTAAAACAGTAGTGTTTGTTCACGAACTTCATCTTCCCATAGGGAACTGTAAGGGAAATCATCCCAGTCGTCAGTGGCATCGCCAGTCAGTTTTCTGCGAAGTAAAATAGGAATTTCACATTGTGAAATAATTCATATTAGTGATTTTCATAAAGTTCTGGGGGGCTTTACGAAAACTCACTCATCTTCATTGTGCTTATATAGGTAAGCAGCCTATTTAGTGTAAAATCATACATCATAATATTGTGTAAGTTAAAATATATGATTTATTGTGTAAGTTTAATTGTTGATATTATTATTTGTGCCATTTATTAATGTGTAATTGTGATTGATGAATCATTTGACGGAACAATAATTCCGGGTCAATAAGGTGTACTTACTTAGTAGCCAAAATTTAAGAGATACGATCTCGCCTTTTATTCGTAGAGTCAAATACAGCGAGGAATATCCCTCGACTTCTAAAATAGTGAAAAATACAAGTTAGAAAATATATACACTTCGAAACACTCGAATTTCGTTACAATATTAAAATTCTTACTGGGGATTCAAACCCAGATTTTGTTGTGTCTTGAATTATATGTTAAAAACGAGCAAGGAATTGACTTTGACTCAGTAGTCAGTACTTACTCGGAAGTGCAAACTTCATGCTTCGAAACTGCTCCAATTTGTGAATGATTCAATTTCTAACTGGGGATATCTACCCAGATTTCGATAGTTTTATTAATCAACCATCAAAAATCAAGCAAGGGATATAGATACCTCGATTTTTTGTATAATTCTTCATATTAAAAGTGCCAGGCACAGGTCCTGGACTTATTATTTTGCCATAAATAAAAATTTGCAGGGGATTGAGACCCTGACTTACTGTAGAATATTCATTGCAGGGAATTGTCCACCCTGACTTTATAAAAGCCCATCAAAATACTTCCCTTTGTGGGGGTAAAGATTTATAAGGGGTGTGGTTGAGTGAAAAGGAGAAAATACAAATTGAAAAATTAAGATTTCAACTTACAGTCATTCATCAAGTTGAAATTGGCAGTTGCCAATAGTTAATGTGCAATTCCTTGTGTGTCATCAATTTACACCGTGTTTTCAGGTTGCAATTTCCTGGACCTGGAAAATTTCATATTGGTACATGAGTCATAGCATCGTGCAACTGTAGAACATATTATATTTTGTTCACTTCAATTCTACAGTTCCAATTATTGATGAAACAAACGGTTTCAGACTTATACAGGGTTAATAGTGTTAATTACAAAATACTTATAGGTATTTTTGATTTGTTTCAGAAAACAACCTTACGTTGGTTGATAGAAAAGCATACGCTGCTATAGATCTTCGGATTTACGGAATCCAGACAGTCAGAGTCAGAGCTACGAGCTATTCTCCAAATCCTCGGAACGAAAATAAATCGGATTTGTCCAGAAGCCAAAAAGTCGTGAATCCAAATCCAATTACTTGGAAGATTGTTCAGGATCCTCTAATCAAAGGATCATTTTACTACCTGTAGGTAAAACAAAAACATAACTAGCGGTTAATACCGATTAAAATAGGTAATACAAAAATATTAAGTATGATTTATGAGTGTTAATTTAACACTATCATAATTTTGGGGCACTGTTGTATTTTGTGCACAAAACTATACTGTCGTAATTATTCACAATTCTAAATATTTTATGTTTAGATCCCTTACGTGGGCATAGAGAATAACACACGTTGTTAACAAAGAAGTCCACCGACTAAGGGGAAGGATACGTTCCTAAATTAAGTTGATTCACGGACCACGAAGTCCTCGCCAGCGAATAATCTGGAAAACAACAAGTTTGATCTCATTTTCAACTTGTAAGTCCCGGTACACTTAACAAATAGTACAAACTCACAGATTATATACATAAACACAATTTATGAGAAATAATTAGAGACAAATAAGTATATTCGAATTATTTTATTGAATTCTACGTGTATAATTATATGAAAATAATTCAGTTTTCTGAATTTATTGTCAAATTTAATAGGACTTACGAGTCAGCACAAATTATCACTGCTGTTGCTACAGCAATTGGCCAGGAAGTGGACTTTGAATTCTTTCAAAATTCAACTTCACACTTAGGAGTCAAGAGCTCCATTTTACTCCGAATTCTGAAACGAAAGACTGATCGTTTGGATTCCTCACTTCTTATAAGTAAGTACCCAATCGAAGGTGAATCGTTTGGTGTCAAGTGTAGGTTAAAATAAGTCGATATTTTTGACCAACGAAAATTCATTTCGTCCAATCAGTTACATCGGCGAAAATTAGTAATTAAGAGGTAGTTTATTTTACATACGTTTTGGTTCCCAAGAGAACACAAATTCAAGTTAGCATTTCTTATTGGTAGGACGAAGGTAGATGCTGAATTCAATTATTGCGGTTATTACCGATTGCAGAGTTTGAAATAGGATCAAAAATTAATTAACTATAGTATTAAATAAAATAAAAAGGATTCATAGTCGTTTTACTGAAACGAACCAAAGTGTTAAAATAAAATAATTTTGAACATTTCAGTTTCATGGTAACTACTAGTTAAGTACACATCCATACGGTGGGTGCAGAGAAGTTAGCGTCGTGTATTCCTGTACTCTTCTAGTACAGAACATAGGTACTTACGTAGTACATAGTAGTGTTAGTCATATACATACTTTCGTGGTAAATACTAGTTAGTGCACATCCATACGGTGGGTGCAGAGAAGTTAGCGTCGAAGATTTACTATTATTACACTATAGTACATATCAATTCATGGTAAATAACAGTTACTACTGTTATATAAGTAATCATATATCGAATTATTTACAATTTTGAATTTTCTTTTTGGTATTTGAAATTCATTTTACAATTTCAAAATATTATTCTTATCTTTTCAAAATTTTCCAAAGTTTAGCATCCCACGTGGATTAAATTAATTAAGGAGGCAGATAGTTATTACTACAACTCAAAATAGGATTAAAATAAAATTAGGGAATTTTATAAAAATTCTCGAATGCTGATTTTAGTAAATCTGACATCAACAGACATTGCATTTATTTTCTTTACATTTAGTATTTTGATTTTGTATAAAATTTGGAATAAGTTAATGATTTATCGTGTTCAACTGGAACGTTGAATGTTTATTGTATTCTACTTGAGTCCATACGACTGGGTAGCCATCATAGCAATTATAGTCATTTATTTAATAGTTAAAATAAAGATCTCTCTTGAACGTCACCGACGAAACAATCATTGGAGATACGATTGGATTCTTACCGACAATTCCAATTTATTTTAGATTCTCCAGGATAAGCTCCTGAACCTGACTTACTAGTCGAGGAAGATTTTAGTTACGGACGCACAGTTTGCTGTGGAATTTGAAAGGATTACTTTAGTTGCTGACTTATTGCTTTGTTTTGATTATTTGACCAAAAGGTACGTGTTACGACACTACAATTAAGTTATTGCTTGTGCTTAAAAGCTTGCTTTTGGTATTATTGAAATTTGGTGGCTGTTGCGCGAGATATATGTACCCTCGTCCTCATATCACACTGCAAAGCATATAATCACCCATCATCATCATAATCATAGAAATTATAATTCATTCTCAAATCAATTCATTCTTCAAATAAATACAAAGTCAGAATCGTGTTAATGTTATTAAATCAAGTCAAGGTTAATTAATTATTGTCAATTTACAAATTGTTTGTGAAGGTAAAGATTTAAGGCCTGATTAATTTGAAAGTATTAATCAGACTTACATCAAAATAAAACAAAACAGATTCGGTTCCCTAAAGCGGAAACGCATCTGGTTCACGTACGCTAACGTCGACGTGGGCATTGTTTTATCAACGGAATTCAATAAGAATCTTTGGTAGTTAAGTACTACACACATAGGTATTCCTACAGATTAAATAAAAAACGAAATTAATTACTCTTACGGAGAGACTTAAAAACTAGGCATCCATTTTACATTTTTCTACGAGGAAGCAATCAATAAGTACTGAATTAAGGTATTGTATTCACATTTGGATAAAATAAGGAAAAGTATTGTCACTTACTAGTGAAATATAAATAAATATACTGATACGTCAGAAAAGCCGAAATAATTCATTTTTCAATTGTCGATCTTGCATCGAAACTACAATTAATCCTAAGCCCTGTATATAAACTCCGAGTTAATCAAAAATAAGGACATTTCAGATCCAAGGATCCGCTACGAGTTAATAGATACTTTCTGTATTTAACGGGAAATTCCACGCGAATTTCCAGTTCAATTTCAAACTGGAAAAGAAAGGCAAAGACGATAAAATCGATTCTCAGCCGAAAACAAAAGAGGAAGCAGTACCCATCACAGTAATAAAAGAAGAGAAAGAGGACTTTGATCTTTCCGATTCTTTTATTTTTGGGGAGGACCCTACGTTAGATATATCTACAACTTCGTCTAATTTTATAGGATTAGCAACTCAATTCTCAGATTCTCCAAAAAGCGAGAAATCTTGGCACGACGAATCATTGGAATTCGAAAAAGAAGACTTAGAATATAAGCTCCTACATTATAAAGTTAAGCTTTGGGAACCGCCCCAACATACATCCTTCTTAACTTTGCATTATCCGTATCTAGAATTAATTAGCCAACGGATCATGACGGTCACTCACGAACAGCTGGAGGGTATTCTGAAAACCCTCCTGACTAAAAATAAGGGATTAGATGCTGACCAGCAGTTGGTGATTTCCGAATCCAAACTAATGGACGGAATACCAACTTATAGTGGCGAAAAGGAAGCACGAGGGTGGGTTGATATTTTCAAAGAAGAACTCACTACTCGAAAGATTTTAACTACGGATAAAATCTACAAGGCATTAGATAAGGCCTTGGTTGGGACAGCGAGAAATTGGTGGATAGGTGAGAAGCCGAGATTTATTGCCAGTTATGCTACTATAACTGATCAGACTGAAAGAGAAAGGATTAAGGATGCTACGGTTAACCAGATATACCAAGCACTCGAATTGAAATTCGATCGCGCGTATGTCAGTAGCAAGGCAGCTTCGGAGCTGGCCTCAACAATTTTCAATTCCAAGTTACGTGGAAATGAATATGTTAACCGACGGTTACAATGCGTAACTCAAATGGATCCTAATATGGATGAGGAAGGAAAGCTGATAAAGTTACTAGATGGCCTACCCCAGCCACTACGCAAAGAAATGATGAATTGCACGGATATAAATAACTTCACGAAAGTTTTGAATCGCCATATCCTTCAACAATCAGAAAGCCTTTTGAACCATAACGTCCAAGATGTATTTGATGGACATCAAAAGAAGCCAATTTACATTAGAGGATTAAATGGAGGTATTCCTCCCAATAATAGCCGTAATGGGAATCAACCCAACGGAGGTCAAGTTCGACATGGAGCTGACCCAGGGAAATATAATCCTAATGTTAAAAAGAATAGTGTAGCCACAGACGGTCAGCCCACATGTTATGAATGCGGTAAAACGGGCCATTTTGTGATCGACTGTTGGCAAGCCATGCAGAGACAGGGTATCCCGTTACCCCCTCAAGCTGCAGGATGGGCTAAGATGAATAATGTTCCCATACAAAGAAATTCCTATAACAATAATAGGGGAAGAGGAAACAATAGATACAATGGAAACGGTAATAGGGGATATAGGAACAATAATGGGTATAACAGAAACAATAATTATAACCAGGGATATCAAGGTGGTTTTTATAACCAACCCCCGTCTTATAATCAGAACTACAATCATCAGGACTTCAATCAGAATTATACAAACACAGTTCATCAAATGCGTGCAATGCAGATTAGTGATCGTGATTATAATTACGATCCAGCACGAGATATGGGTATGAGACAAAACGTACCCGCATTACCCATGAGTAATGATCATCAGCCTCAAAATAATCAAATTTATGGGAGTCATAGTAATCCCAACCCACAAACTTTGGAACAAGTACATCAGCAGATGTCTCAAAATAATCCAAGGTTTAGAATGTTCAGAGTACGATCAGCTGAGGATTCCAGTATCCCAGACCTAGAGACTATACCATTACCAGGGACACCAAGTCGAAAAGGTGAAGAATCACCCATTGCATCAGTATCCTCGAGTAATGATGAGAATAAGGAATTAGATAGATTAATGGCGGCTTACGAGCTGACTCAAAAAGAAACTTCAAGTAATTTAGACAATAAGGGAGAAGCAGCGACATCCAGTAATACATCAAATCAAAATCAAGCTTCGGTAAGCCCGAAGACATTACATGTTAGAAAATTAAGTCAACCACCTAAGGAGGTGAAACGAACGTTTCCATTCCGTAACTATTATGGAGTGGCAATGGATTTCAATGTTATTGTAGACACGGGGTCTACGTTCAGTATCGTCAATCCCAGGACAGTGAAGTTGTTGGGATGTGATCATATCATCACATCCTGCCAGCGTATCGAAGCAGACATGATTGTATATGATGGCAAACCATTACAATCTAATCAACAGGTAACCTTGGGATTCTACGTGGATGAACTTCACACTTGGATAAATTGGACATTTTACATTGTGGAGAATATGATGGATAGTATAGTATTTGGAATGGACTTATTATCTACGTATGACATAACAGTAAATTGCCAATCCGGAATAATTGCGTTTTCTACGGAGAACAGACCCAGTCCAGACTACGTTTATACATCTGATGAATCAGATGAAGTGCAGATTCTAAAGGGAGCTGAAACACAGGTAACGCACGCGTCACCTTCTAATATTATGACAGCATTACAAATTACGAAAAGACAACAGAGACCTACTGGCCCTGACACATTAGACAAAGTTAAAAGCGATGATTCAGATAAATCATCAGAAACAAGGACAGATAAAAATATTTATGTTCAAGATCATGTACACTTAGAGATAGGGGAAGAAAAGCCCATCAACATATATACTGATGAGAGCTCATTTGACGGTCACATAGTAACCGAAACGAATTACAAGTTACTTTTCGATTTAAGATTAATGATAATCCCAGAACATATCACATTAGTTCAAGGCAAGGGAATCATGACGGTAATTAACATGGGTAAGACCGGTATGGGCTTACAAGCAAAGAGTCGGATAGCGACATATCACCATTTACCAGACGAGGTAGTCATACGCCTCGGAAATAGACAAACCCAGGGAATGATAATTCATAACCAGTTAAATCGTGCAGCATTAAAGGCTGAAATAAAGAAGAAATATACAGAATATGAGGACTCTAAATTAAGATGTAATCTAGATTTTAATAATTATTATCCACAGTTGAGACTTCATTCAACTGAGTTACAGGTTCCAAGTCCTATATTAGGTGAACGACCACCTATCCCAGTATCAACTGATACTGACCAACCAGAAACAGAAGTAGAGAAAACACGTAAACAACATGCACACATGTTGCAGCAAAAGCGAATAAATTCAATTATGACTTTTCGGTATCCCAAAAATATGGGAGAATTAGGTGATTTTATTGGACAAACAAATAAATTCAGTCATACGGTCCAATGTTATTCTCAGGTGATGCAACCTCTTTTCGAATTACTACGCAAATCACCGCCGTTCATATTCACGGCAAAGTGTCGTGAAGCGTTTGATGCTATCCGGTATCAGATTCTCACTGCTCCAGTCATGGCGTTACCCGATCATTCCATTCAATTGGAATTATGGTATCATATATCTGAGAATCATATACTCGCTATATTGGTACAGAATAAAAACGGCGTACGACGCTTACTCTCTCGTTTCCAATATTATTTGGTACAGGTAAAAGAGACCTTCTCAACGTTGGATAAGCATGGTATTGCGCTTATCCAAGCATTACGGAACTTCCGTAACTTCACTACAGGTCGGACCGTTCACGTGTATACCACTGACGCGGTATTGCCGACAATTCTGAAAATCTCAGACTTACCTCCACGTTTGGTAAGATGGAACTTGAAACTACGTGAATTCGACATTAAAATACTTTTGCTGGCTGGATTGCCCGCACAAATAGATGAGTTGTTGCATACATCTACGAGAAACAACCTTGACCGTGAAATCATATTTTCTTGTAGACTTATTAAAATAGTATGTCGTAACCGAAAAGAAAATGAATTTATTCGTCGTTGTGCAGAATTAAAACATAGAATAAATAATTTGTATCAGCTACAAGCTGAGGACGAGAATGTAGACAAAATTGTACAACGATTACGCTTCGATAAAGACAACGAATTAGTTGGAACGAGTAGGTACAGAAAAATTTATCGTTTGGGAGAGAACGACTTATTAGAAAGAATTACTACGGAATTCATGAGTGGACCTTATGTTCCAGTCATACCCCAGAAATTGGCAATTCAATCCACTCAATTTATGCATCAGAAAAGTCATTTTGGAAATGAAAAATTACATATGATTATGCGGGAAGATTATCACTTCCTGAATATGAGTGAGCTCATATCTAGGGTTATTGCAGACTGTACGCAATGCCAACGTTATCAAAGCAGTCGGAACCAAGTTCCTGGTTCCATACTCCGCATACAATCAAACATTGATAATATGCCTGAAAACAGTACTCCTGCTCCAAATATTAGCCCTCTTTTTCCATTAATTCATTTTTCACCGTTTCAATTCCCAGAACCGTTTACATCATCCGACGATTCTCAATCGCCTGTTGATGCGGGTCCACCTTTTCCAGGGGGAGAAGGGGATGGTGAGTTAGTTAAGATTAATTCAGGAAAAAAAGTCCCCATTACATTAATATTGCCAAAAGCAAATGACATCCTTACGCAGGAAGACGTATTAAGAATAATACGACCATTACAGGCCGCTGTCGGACAACAAGTCGATATCGATGTACAAAGAGTACAGACGCAAGGGTTTCCCAAAGCCGAGACGCCTCCACAAGGAGCCGGCCCGACTCTGGAAAGGCCTGCCACTAGACCAAGACGACTTACTTAATTATTATACGGTCCCTTGTATGACGTCGATTGAAAACGCTTATTTGCTTTGCTCACGCTAAAGATTTACAGTACACATACATACATATATAATACATAGGTTAAAATCATATTTCATATTTTACATAGAATGAGTGATCTAGAGATCATGCTCGGTGGCAGTGATGACGAAGGCTCCATAATTATTCTGCCAGATGAAGAAGAACAATTGCTGCAAGGTTGGGATGAACGAGAGCCCGACGAAAACGATTTACAAGTTGTTTGGCAGGGAGATACTCCTGAAATGCAGTTAGCTGTTAGCAAGATAGATATGTCTGGCAACGTTACTCCGCCATTAGATTTAGCAATTAAAATAGATAGGATTAAGTTTACGAATCAGCAGGAGACCGATAGCGAGGAAGAAGCTCGAGCTCCAAAGTTCAAAAAGCCAAAATATAAATTGTACATAGAGCCTCGAGAGGAAGGAGAGATCTCATCAGATGGAGAAATTGATGAGGTGCCTCCTCCCCGTAAAGTAAGTAGGAAAGGTAGACCAATAAAAGAGAAGGTGGTCTGCCCAAAGATCGCTTTATGCCAAATCTGTCTTAAAGCTGGCATAGAGGAAAGACACGTATATTTAGAGTGTCCCAAAGTAAATGGCGATTTCCATAAAAAGAATCGCGAAAAGAGCAAATTGAAATGTTATAGGTGTGGATCTCTGCGGCACAAGGCTAAAGATTGTCGCGAACCCCCTCGATTTTGTTCTAAGTCGCGACGAGGTAACCATCATGGCCATTTTGATCATGGTCATGACGGTCCGTCACAAATGGTTTAAAATTTTCAATCCCGTAAAAGAGTATTATAGTCATTTCATTATCTTTAGTAGTTAGTATGAATTGTTGCTTTAAGTGAAATGACCAAAGAAAATGACTGATAATTGTACAAGTCGGTAAAATATTCAAACTATTGATTGTTATGAAATCTATTTCTGTTACTTTATTGATCTCACTCCTGGTGATTATTGTGAGATAAAAGACTACGTTAAAATGACTATGTAAAATATTGATCTCTATAAAATTGATTGCATAATATATTTATTATGATCTTCGTAAAATTTAGAGTAGATATATGTACGAGATACGTCTCAGGTTACGACCTATGAATTTTGGTATTCCAAAAAGTATTCTTTGAGTACATGACATTACGGGTTATATAAAAGGTTCAAAATAAAATGTTGAATATTAGTGAATTGAGGGTTTTGAATTTTTTATTTTTTTATTTTTGCTTTTCCCCTTTCCATTTCAACATTCTAGATTCACGAAATGTCGTCCCCTATAAAGGACGAACGATCAGGGATATTCGCACGCCGATCTCCCCTTCCTGAACCCGTACCCATGATTATAGACGATGAACCATTCATTTACGAAAATGAATTACCTAAGTTAACGCTCGAGGCGGCGAACTTCACGCCGTCAGTCAACTCGAGACCAGCAGAAAATTTGTCGCCAGAAAAACCTATTCTGGAAGATCAGGAGCGAAAAATCTCTGTTAATATAAATGCCAGAGATATTTCTGATTTATCTCTGTCAATCAATCGAAATTGCGTGGAAACTTCTCCATCGACTGAAAAGGGCTCTCGCCAAATCAAAAGTTATCAGCGAGAGAGAATTCCCAGTAGAAATAAGAGCTCACGAGCTTCGAGTCACTCACGGTCAAGTTTACCAAACTTGGTCGCTGGAACGTCGCGTGGGACTCGCCAGAAAAATGCCTATCGAAACTCATCTTCGAGTTATTTTTCATCAGATACGTCTGATTCCTCATTATAATTGATTATATGTTCGGATACGTCCACAAAATTTTGATACAATTTTATATGTAAGTAGTTAATAATATTTTGCTTTCACGTGATCTCAATTTAAAATGACTTACTGAAATAATTACCATTTTGACACGCGATAATAGACATAAGCAAAAATTAGTATTTTTGAATGTAGCTTAGAATTTTTTTTGATATATAAATTTTCACTTATTCCTTGACAAAAATAATCCTTATTTTATTAAATAAACCTACCTGTAAAAGTTGGGATACTTCCCAAAAGACTGAGTAAAAATGATGTTCAAAATCAGTCTAGAAAAGAGTACAAATAAAATAATAAATGCCATACAGGAACTTTAATCAATGCAATAGTGTGTGTTCTTTTCTTTCGCATCATAGTTTCTTTCAGGTCCATTATTTGCACCGTTGCTCGCATTTAAGGATATGGAGAAAAAGATGTGGATTATTGGACGTTCATACTATTGGCTGTTTCGTTCCATTGGTGAGATGTTGGATATTTCGTTTGAAGACAATAAAAGATTTGGTCCAGAAGAAGACATTATAAAATTATGAAAATTATTATTATGTATTTGAAATTATGTTATTCGTTTTGATGAGGGCATCAAAACATTTGGTCCAGAAGTTTTGAGAGAAGAAAAATGATGTTCATAAAAATATATATATTATATAGAATATAAAATATAGTATTTTATGATGTAAGATGTGAATCGTGAGTTGAAATCAGACACGGACGGATATTTCCCCAAAAGCCCTTCAGGCAAAGTTATCCCACTAAGTAAGTAGTTGGTCAAAAGGGAAAATAGTATTCCATACTGTGGAAATGCGTATAGGGATTATAGCATGGTACGTGAGGATCTTCTATCCTCACGGACCATGACCATAACCAGTTTCTACTTGGACTCCGGCGAAGAAGCAGGTACTCCTCACTCGACCGTGCTACGGCAGAATTGTTGCTACGAGCAAAGTATTAGGGACCCAAGCGGACCAAGACTTCCCACGAGGAAAAGTGTATTCATCGCTACGTGCGAAATTATAGGTGATCAAACGCTGACCCTTTGACCCTACGAGGGAGAATTATATTTGACGCTACGAGCGAATTTATAAGGGAACACAAGGTGACCCAGAAAGACTGTCTAAGAGAAGTCTGAATATATATCCGTCCGGCTCTGAATTCAACCCACGAGGTAAGTAAACATTTTGTGAAAATATAATCTGAATCGTACGACGACAGATAGGGAATTTACCCAGAAAAGAATAATTGAATTTAAAAAGTAAACGCTACTTTCATTTTTGGTTATGGACCATTTTCATTTGGCGTCACGAACGCAGTAAAAGTATAATTAAAGTTAAATAAATACAGGGCTGTATAAGACCCTTAAAACGTAACTACAATATATAGTTTTGTCTGTGATTGCATCTCGTACTCCGTGTTTGATATTCGCATTTAAAATATATATTTTAATATAATTAATTATAATTATTTTAGTATCATATTGTAGCCATAGTCATTGTAGGGAAAGCGCATCATAACCCTCCCCACCCATATAGCATCGCTAGCGTAAGCTCATACTCTTTGCTACATAAATCCCTCCATTTGTCGTGCATACTATTTAGTATCTCGCCGGGCCGGTCCTGAGATACGAGAGAACCCCCCAGGTAAAGTATCTCCGTCGCCCGTTCCTGATTCGGATTTAGAAGACCGCATTAAAATCCCTATCAATATATACTCATAAAACAGAAAACTTTATCGTTAGAATCACACTGTATGGCATTTGTACTTACAGATTACAGATACAGACTAGAAAATTTTAACCGAGATGAAGCACTATGTAATAACACTATAAAAATATGCAAATTAAAGCATATTGCAGAAAATTGAAGGTTAAATATGAATAAGTATAGGTAATCTAGTCATGGAAAAATGACAAAATGACTAAAAACCTGTACTTACAACAATTATTATTATTGCATTATTTTCTCAGAAAACATGCCTCAATACGAAAGCGTAATATTATATATTCCCCTGTAGTTTAGTTTTAGGGCTGGGGAAAAAAATGCCCGGGGTTTGCAGCTTGGGGGAAAATGTCCGGAAGGATAATGTTAAACAACCTTATGTTACTAATGTCTAATCATTCCGCAATTCTGTTCACTATCAAGGGAATGGTTTCACATGTTACCAGCCAATTTCAAAACCTGCCATTCACAAAAATCAGGCTAGTTTTAAATAGCAGATTCAAAGTAACTCGACCGCATTTTGCGTTTTTCGGTCACAGTATATCCCGGTTGTAGGACATTTTCCCCCCGGACACTTTCCCCCCGGACATATTCCCCCCCGGACATTTTCCCCCGCGGACATTATCCCCCGGACATTTCAGTAACCCCGGACTTTTTCCCCCCGTACCCTTATTTAAGATGCTAAGATGCATATTGTTATACTACAAAGTGATAATTCGCTAAATGGTATGCTCATAAATCCAATTCAATCTAAAAATTAAACCTTAAGCAAGATCTGCGTAGTGAAACATAAAATAAAAATTTAAACCCCTCGAAAAGGATATTGAAAAAAAAATCAACTTACAATTAGATCATAATAATATTCTTTAAAGTTAGTAGTTGCTAGCATACTCAAAAATGTATAAAATATATGTACACTGTTTCTCCAATGTGCCTAAAAATTCTGTACATGTGTATGCTGACGTCGTAACAAATGTTTAGTTACAAGGTCGAAGGTAATAAGACTGGGAAAAACTATTTAGGTCATTAATAATGGTAAGGTGCCACTACCTCTGAACATAAAAACTTACTCGGGTATTATAAAATTATTCAAACAAATTGAATTAGAAGTAAAAATTGATAAGTAAATCTTGCAGTGTCGTTAAAATTTTTGTTTCCACCTTTACCAGTTTTAATAATTTCTAATTCCATGTTAGCTTTAATAAATAGGAAACTCACAAAACAGAATGCTGCAATCGACTTTCATGAGAGTCAAACTGCTCTGACCTCTTGAAATAGACAGGTAAAATGAAATAGTAACCGAAATCTATTAGTGTACACTAATTTACTTGCTGATCCGATGCATAGATAATATGGTAAATTAAAGTATGCAAAATGTTGCATAAGTTTTTATGACTGTGGAACCTATATTGTTAAATATTAATGACGACGCTAATTATAATAATAATAATAATAATAATTTATTCATTTTGTCGATTTGGCCGCAGCCCATACAACATTGTTTAGATATTTACAGGTAGATATTTACAAAATTCGTCCTTGGTTAGACCTTGTTTGGTTATAGAATCAATTATGTTAATATGATATGCAGTTATTTCAGTTCTTGAGTTATCTAAAAAGTATAAGATCTATGCATAAATATATATTGTTAAGAAAGTTACAAGTTTCTATCGCATGATAAAGTGTGTATAGTTTAGAATATTGAGCTCCGGAGGACAATTCAGCTCCACTTGACTGGAAACCCTCGAACAATACCGCTTTCCATCTAGATCATTTGCCGTTTTTGGTCATCAATTATTAATGTATATAGTTGTCAAACATATAAGCATCATGCCCGTGATACTTTAGTGCTGATTTAGTAAGAAAAATCTGCTAGTGAGAAGTAAAGGGATCTGAACAGCTGATCATAAGTTTTAATGGGGTATAGGCACGGGTGTTCACGGTTACCGGCCGGAGCACTACCTGAAAACAAATCTGCTAAATCGGCCGGTAACCGACCGCATTACCGTCGGTATTCTACCTGCCGGTAGAATTTAATACTTAATTGTTCTATACTATTAGTAAATATCACGTGGAAATGCCTCGAATGGATGAAATCGAATATGAATTTATTTTGAGGTAGTAAAATTATTAACTCTTAAGTTGACCCCGGATTCAAGGATATCGCGTTTATGAAAATATGCTGTTTTAACATATACTTATTATGAAAAAATGAAAAATATGAATGCAGCATAAAGAAGTTCGAAAAAATGAAATCAAGCTCATACAATATATAAATAAATCGCAAACAATGCTGTTACAGTAGTATTTCTCATTTATATGCGCCAGTGCCAGTTGATCCAGTCGTACAAATAATTGGGCTCTACATTTTTAAAACCATGTGCTGGCAGTATAATATTTCAACCGACATATAAGTTTTAAAAGTAACTCCAAACATTATTAATAATTTGGTTTGTGTTACTAATTAAGCAACTAATTACACTAATAACTTTAAACTACAGCATCATAGGTATTTTCATTCACACTATTGTCATCAATCATTAAGCTGAAACCGTACTGTGAATTGAGAATTGGAAGTTCAAATAGTAAGACTTTTAACAACTTTTCATCAACTAAATTAATAATTCCTAGGGGTGAGGCTAGAGTTGATGCTAATGGTTAATTGAAACTGATCGATGTAGAAGCAGAACTTTGTTGCTCAAAATTGTTGATTGCGATTACAGGTGTAACTGGGTTAGATTAATTAACAACTATTAAAGAACTTTTTTTTCTGGAATGAAATGTAATCTGCTTTTCGACTTTGTACGTCGTTTCAGAACTTTTAATTTTAGTTTAATGGCCTTCACTTAAGGTCCTAAGTTTTGATATAACGATAGACTTGCTTTTGGTTTCTGACCAGTTGACGTTGAGACTGAATTTGAGGGTGACACATTTGGGCTTAACAGCAAAGGTTCTTGTGATTTCTCACCAGTTGATTTTGAGCCTGAATCTGAAGGTGTCACATTTTGACTTAACGGCGAACTGTTTTTTGATTTCTTACCACTAGTTGACGTTGAGATCAAATGCAATAATTTATTTGTGGAGCTGGATTGGAATTTAGATTTATTGTATCGCAGTGGCGGAATAATTGACTGAATAGGTCTCAGGTTCCTTCCAGTCTCGACTATTACCTTGGAAACTTTAGATTTTCCTTTCCTGTCATCTAATTTTCGTTTTCCCATTTTGCCAGCATCGTAGTGTGATGTTTTTAACTAATAAAAAACGAATGAACTATACATTTCAGTGTACAAACAAATACTGAATTCTTAAATCTTGAAGCTAAAGTTATTTTTCTGACAGCCAAAATAGCAGTGGTAGGGGTAGATTCTATGCATTGCTAAGCTAGTGGAGTAAATAATTGCTTTATTTTCACATTCCTCAGCGAAATCACACTGGTTTTCGGGAATTAGTTACTTATTGTAGAATGAAACTGTCTGCATATGATAAAACTAATGTAAAACTGAGATGTGGAATAGTGGCTAGCGATAGGATGTATGCTGCCTCACTGAAAACCAATCGGTGGATGGCGCGGTGGTTCGGTGGTAATCGGCATGCGGGTGTACCGTGCATTTTTCTTAGTTGGTATCGGTGGACCCGTCTACCGTTGAACACCCGTGGGTATAGGTACCAAAAGAACGTGACAGAGTTGATCAAAGACTCGTCATTGGATCGGCCAGTCTCAGGGTTGACACTAAGGTATATTTACTACCCAGAGCAAAATTCGGGGGCAATAATGAAGCACAGGCACTGAGCAGAGGGAGTTACGGGGGCAATAATGAAGCATAAGCACTGAGCAGAGGGAGTTACGGGGGCAATAATGAAGCTCAAGCACTGAGCAGAGGGAGTTTCGGGGGCAATAATGAAGCACAAGCACTGAGCAGAGGGAGTTTCGGGGGCAATAATGAAGCGCAAGCACTAAGCAGAGGGAGTTACGGGGGCAATAATGAAGCACAGGCACTGAGCAGAACAATTTATGGAGGAAAATATAAGCATCACAGTTATTCAAAGCCAATTACGGAGGTATACTAAGGCACATACATATATCGGTATTTAAATGTCGAAAATATCGTCGGTGGAATGAGAAGGGTTATTCTTCGCCAATACAACTGTGGTAGAAGTTTCGTATTCTTATGGCCTCGTCCCAGAAATTGAAAAGTTGTCCAAAACCTTCTTCGTCAGGGTAGTAGCTAAAGATTATTGACGTTAAGTTCTTCCGCGTCGGTTTGTTGGTCAATAGCTGATTGAGGAATTTCTTTCGGGGTGGTATATAATGAGGACAGTTGAGCATAATATGGTATACGTCTTCCACTTCTTTTCCACACAAATTGCAATCAGTCCTTTCTGCACGCTTCCATATCATATTCATGCCATTGAGGTTGGTTGACTTTCCTCTGAGAACAATTCTAGGAAGGCCAGTTCTTAGGTTCAACACGAACTTAGTCATGTTCCATGACAATTCCATCTCAAAATATTCCGATTTTAATGCATGCGTTTTTAAGCGGCAGTAATGAGTCATGGTCGTGCAGTTCTGCATTCTGAAGACGTCTTTGTTGATACAGTCAAGTCGATACTTTTCTACTATTTTTGCCTTGTGCTTCTTCATATATTGACTGTTCATGTTTTCTAGCACTTCCTCAAGTGAAGCGTCAGCAAACAGATTTCTCACTTGCAACATCCAATTATACCGGGGATCTGTGGTTTTAATCTTCATAATTTCATGGTAGCAGTTTTTAGTAATGTTGCTTTCTTCGGCGTTTAGCACTTTCTCCAGGAATCTAAGCACTGCTTTAAATAAAATAAGCTTTATATTTTGTGCACCAGTTTCTAGACGAAGAAAAAACCCCGGTGTTGAGTTAGTAGTGCCTGTAAGTCTTCTAAGGACGACGCTAATTATGAGAAAATGCATCAACGCTTAGATGCCCTTTGATTACTATAAATATTGCCTATATTTTCCCAAAACATTTACCTTAACGCGTAAGTGTACTTGTCTATACCATTAGTTTCCTTTTGGGACCGGGGGGAAAATGTCCGGGGTTATTGCATGGGGGGAAAATGTCCGGGGGGATAATGTCCGGGGGGATAATGTCCGGGGGGGATAATGTCCGGGGGGAAAATGTCCGGGAGGAAAATGTCCGTATACCTATATCCCGCCAAAGTTTTAAAAAATTAAAATTTTGATTCTTTGCCACCCTGTGTAGCTTCCACATTTCTTATCCGATTTTGACAATATTTGATTTTTTCTATTCCTTGCCTTACACAGTTTTCTAGACCATAATTTCACGATTTTTTAAAGTTCGAAAATTTTTATTTTTTTGAAAACAGAAAACACTGAAAATTAAAAAAATTCTTGCCGCCAAGAAATTAGCATCTCAAATTCAAATAATTTCTGTCAACTTTATTTTTGGGTCGTCAGGTTTCATAATAAAATTATATTGAAATTTCTGGTCATTGTTGAAAATCTAGTCCTACACCCTTAATAATAATTATAATGGCCTGTATAAACACAGTTGATTGTTGATTGTAACCGAAAAACGCAAGATGCGGTCGAGTTACTTTGGATCTGTGCTATTTAAAACTAGCCTGATTTTTGTAAATGGCAGGCTTTAAAATTTGCGGGTAACATGTGAAACCATTCCCTTGTATGTGTATCGGTTGGTTTAATTGTTAATTAATACTAGGCAACTTTTGAGAAACACTAAATGAAACTGCGCAAGGAGACCCGGTCGATATTTCACATGTCAACGAAATATTTTTTTTCTAGTGCCCCATACCTCCTATAGTAAGGATCCTCGGTTTTAGTGGAATACATGCATATGGTATCCCGTAATACCCGGGTAAACCTGAAACCTTTTATATTTTTTAAAACAACGCATGGTCAAAATATGAACATTTTTGTTATCGCATATTTTTTTATGACCGTTTAGCACACACTTGATTTTTTTGAAATTTTAACTCCTAAAAAATCATATTTACCCGGGTTTTTGGCAATGCTATCGGGTTACAGCTTGTTTATTTTTTTTCTCCAGGCGCCTTCTCAACTCTACTTTCGTTTATATCTCAAAAAATAGGGAAAAAAATTAGCTATATTGCTGTCTTGGAATTTTTGCAAAGCGGGGAAGGCGTACGATGTTACAAACGATTAGATTTTAATTATTAATTAGGATTAAAGTTGTCGCTGTTGCCACGTTCCCTATTAGTTTTAACTTCCCCTATGTGAAAGTTTAAACTCAAGCAACGGAACGGCAACAACCACGGCAGAACCCTAGAAATCAACTGCCACAGTGGGCTAGGTGTTAAACATGCGGACGGTTTTCCCGGTGCTCAGAGTTCGAATCCCATTGGTGGAAAAAATTTTACGCACTTTTTATCATTTTTTATGCAACTAGACTACATAATATGGTGATAGATGGAAAGCTCTGTCCAAACTCTATCGTTTAAGCTGTACATTATATTTTTTTTCTACAATTTTGGCGCAGCGTTGGCCATTGCGTTGCACTGCGTGTTACCATCCAGTATTAGTCTTTTACGTCTTCTAGCCAACGGCAGACAGCAAGCGATTTGCCTTTAACATTTGGATGGTTTGAAGCAATGGAGCAGCAGTTGAGGAATCCTTTAAATATCTTGAAAAATTCATCAGCAAGTTGGAAACGTTCGAGTGTATCCATGAGGAATGGGGTAGCCATGTATGTCCCTACCGTTGTCGTGATAAGCCATTAAGACAGCTCCTGCAGAATTTCCCTTCCATTCCGTTCACCATTTTAAAAAGTCATTCAGGGTTAAGTAATTACTCTTATTGTGGAGGGACTTCATTCTTTTCACCTCAGGACACGGTATATTCTGCAACCAAAACGGAAATATTATTTTATTATTCATTTTCATTTTTTTATAAATTAAGTAAAAGCAAACAATACTATATTATATTTCTGACTTCCACAGAATACAGAGTTTTAATAATAATTATAATTAAAGGAAATCTACCCAAGCATAGCATAGTGAAAATACGAATGCTATCAGTACGAACAGAACTGCGAATGATTTCCCGATAAGTCATGATGTACTGATCAAATTCGGTTGTTGGGCATTTTCCTCCCGGGAAATTTTTCTCCCAAATCGTACAAAGGACATGTTCCTCCCTGTATCAAAATCACAACCAAAATGAGCGAATTTTCCTTTGCAGAAAATTTGAATTCGTAGGTATTTTCAGAAATATGCTTCACAAGGAAGGGTCGACACATGTGCGCCGACTTTTAACTTAAGTTTGTGCGCATTAGACGTGTATATGGCAACTAGTAAACGTGTGCTAAACCATTTTTTTCACAGGTCCAAAATTCGCCCACAGTAGCCCGCCAAAGTTTTAAAAAACTGAATTTTTGGTTATTTGCAACCCAGTAGCTCCTACAATTTCAATCCGATTTTCAAAAAATTTGAAGTTTTGTGATCTCTGACACATTGCCTAGAAAGTAATTTCTCGGTTTTTGAAAATTCGAAAATTTAAATTTTTTTTTAACGCGCACAAACTTAAGTTAAAAGTCGGCGCACATGTGTTGACCCTTCCTTGTCAGTCGTGAAAGGAATTACTAAAATTCTCTCTTTCCCCATGTGTTTGTAAAATCATGATTACGTAAATATTTTTTAATCAAAAGCAACGAATGTAATTTCAGAATTATTTGCAAAAATCTCGTAGTCTGACCTCAACGCAAACAATGCTTGATTAAATATCAATCTGAAATCTAAAATAATTCATGACAGAAATTCGTTGTCAAAAAGTAATGTATAGATGCTGCGAGTTTTTATAAAGTATTTAAATATAAAATGAAAATATCAATAAATATATAATGCTTAAAATAACTGCTTTAATCCTAAAGGCATGTAGTGACGAATTAACATTTTATAAATTGTGGGTATAATTTAAACTAGGTAATAAAAAATATGCCATTGCAAAAAAGGCGTGAAATTAAACAGGAAATCGTTTTTGGCTAGGGAAATGCATTTAAAACGTCATTCTTCAGCTTGTGATTTTTGCATATTTCCGAGGACACAAAGGAAGGAGTACAAAGTTTCTGTACAAGGGCATTCGCTCATTTTGGTTGTGATTTTGATACTGGGAGGAAAATGTTCTCTTTACGATATGGGAGGAAAATGTCCGGGGGGGGGGGGGGGATTGTCAGCGTGGAAAAATGTCCTGGAGGAAAATTTCCGTATACTATCAAATTCAGATCTTGTATTTTCATCACAAGCCGTAATAAGGCAAATTTCGTCGTGGAGTTTGTTTTCTCCGCCAAAGCAAAGTTAATCCCTTTGTTATGACTTGAATTGGTCAAAACCACAACCTAGTTTTTAGTTTTAAATACAATTTTTTCGAAAAAAACTCGAAATTAATCAAAAAGATGCAAACAAGATAACCAAAATACTTACTGTACAAAATGCTTCCGCCAGATAGAAGATCTACATTTTCTCATTTTTCTGATAAGAAAGCCACAAGTGGATAGCGGTCAATGGCCATAGGGTCAACTTTTATCTGTTGCTGATAACGATTAAACGAATTTTGCCAATGATTGTTTCAGCCAATGAGCCCTGACTGTCGACTGTTATCCACTGCTGGTAACAGTCAAGTCAATCGGTCATTGACTTTTATCTGCTGTTGTGTAGTACACATTAAGAACCTCATCTTCTGGAATGGACCACTTTGTTTATTAGGTTGTGTATTATGTAGTATATCCTACATGAATGCTACATGTACATCTCAAATGGTAAAACGTTGACCTTTCTGTATTTTGATTTCATCGCATTGAATACAAACAACAAACAAAGTTTTATTGAACCATAAGGATCTCACGTGTAGTAAAGACGATGGCTGAAATTGAATGCTTCGAGGCGAAGCTGAAGGATTGACATATTATACAATATTGACATATTAATACGATACTACTGTTTAACGAGCATAACCCGCCAAACCATTAGCGAGATTTTCCATGAGATTTTTTTTTAAAAGAGCGTCCAAAAAAACTTTGAATTGCTCAACAACATGGAGCGCGTAATCGGTAATTATAATCGGTAATTCGGCTGATAAAACATTTTTTAGAAAAAACGAAAATGTCCTCAAAATGGTTTTTTAATTCTGCATTGTATTTTTTAAATAACAATTTTTGAAAATTGTGTATGAAAAACCATTTTAAAATATTTAGAATTCATCAACAATTGAGATTTTAAGATTTTTCATTTTTTTCAAAATTCTGAAGGAACCAGGGTAGGTTGAAAATTTTGAAAAAAATTAAAAATTTCAAATGTTTTTGAAAACTAAAGAATTTAAAATGATTTTTCATGCACATTTTTCAAAAATTGTGCTTTAAAATGTTTAAAAAAGAAATGAAAATTAGGATTAAAAAACCATTTTGAGGCCTTTTTCGTTTTTTCTAAAAAATATTTAATCGAACAAAACTCATTACTCGCACCATGTTGTTAAGCAATTTTAAGTTTTTTGGACGCTCTTTTTTAAATAAATTACCTCATGGAAAATCTCGCTAGTAGTCGCTAGTAGTTTCAGGGTTATGCTTGTAATAAAATGTATTTTTAATGTATAGAAACATCGGATGACATCACCCAAGCACGTTTGAGGGACCCACTCTGTGTCATTTAGGTCACCTTTTCCTGAACTGAGGGATCCACCTAAGCGATGACATCATTTATAGACCATCCCATATGATTTAACATTCAAAAACGTTTTACGAGTACATTAAGGAATTAAGCCTCAAAAATAACAAAATAACTCATCACGTCAGTATTGGGTTTTTGAATAAAGTGTTTCGTTTACACCTAGAACTAAAATGCTCTAATATTTAAAAATTCTGCTAGGCATTATCTTTAAAATGGTGTGTAAAATTTGCGTATTTGAAGAAAGTGCATATAAAATATTTCAAGTTTTCGGTTTGGTAGAACTTTCAAACAAGTCCATTTTTATTGACTTCATTGCAAATGCTTTAGAGCAAGCACCACGTGACGGCTACTCTGCGAAACAAAAATGGACAACCCCCCTTGTTTTTCTTTATGAATGTTTTGGCTGTAATGTATTTGGTGAAATAGCGATTTTATTGCAGGAACTACCTAGCGTTGCCCTGCAATGGCTAGGAGCAACTATAAATTGTAAGTAAATATGAAAACAATCAGTATTGATTGGACAACATTAACTTTATTTTTAAATTTCGTTATTATTAATTAGAACGAATACAAACAAAATACCTAATTTATGTTAACAGGTATAAACTATTTTAAACCGACAACTGATTGCCAAAAATTTCAAAAGTAGTATTATCACGACTACGATTGATGTAAAGGTGATTTGTATAAATTACAATCTTTATTAACCTTTTGTTTTCAAAATATCAAGACATACTACTGCAGTTACCGAAATTGCAAGTCAGCAAAAATATGACTTTCAACAGTTTTCATGGAAAATATATCTTTGTCGACTAGCACTTTCGGTTACCAAAAACTAATCTATTTAATGCTTGTCAAGGACGAAAATATGCGACACAGCGTATACAAATTGTCAAAGACACTATATTGTATCTAGAAAAGTAAAGTTAGCTTTTCATTAATTGTATGCATAAAATCATACTAATATCTGTTATAACGGTTGCATGTAAGTATGCACCTGAAAACATATTGATATTTTGGCAATTTAAATATGTCCTACGAAAATTAAAATCCTACACTCAAAACTGACACAACAAAAACAAATCACCATTTTGATCATTTTAAAGTGTTGTTTAATTAATTTTTAACTTACATTGATAATTGATAATATACCTGTAAAGGCTGTATTGGCGATGTAGAATTAGTTTTAGTGTACAAACAAGAAACACGTTTTAGTGTACACATCAAATCTGCAACAAGTTTTTGGCACAATTACATCGTCATTAGCACATACTTATACGCATTCAGTTCACTTCTACGGTGTCTTTGCATCATAGCCATGGTACAGGCTCAATTAGTGTTTCATTACATTCTATATAAACTGAGTAATTTTTTATAAAAACAATTATCGCTATACACTGAAATTAATTTATATTTTTTGAAAAAGTTTTGTTAACATGTTGAATACGATTCAAATCTAGGCTACATACAGATCTGGTTTGTCGAAGCTGATAAAAAAATACTAATAACCCTAGTGTAAATGTATGTTTTGGGTTACTACTCTACGTAGTTTGCAAGTCTTTACATACAAGTCGCTTATTACATGAGTAACATCAGTTCAGTAAATATTAACTTACACAGCTATGCAAATTTGAAAATATTTATTTTTTCTGCTTCACTCCAATAATCCATAAAGCCCAAAAAACCGAATTGGATTATAGGAGCTTTTCGGTAAAACAGCTAACACAACTTACGAGTAGCTAACTTACGCGTGTTACTTTCTGCAACTCCTGACCCAAAGTTTGCTTGCTAGCGTAATTATGAATATGAAGCAAGTTATCAATAACCCACTGCCTAAAAATAGGTAGACTACAATTACAATTTATTACATACAATAGGAAATGAAATTAACGCTAAATAAACCACTAGTACTACAAAAGCAGAAATAAAATTTACAAATTGATTTTGCAGCTCGAAATATTACGGCTGAGAAAGGTGCTGCTTAGTAACGACTAGATGGAACCTGAAAAAAAGTAAGCGATGGTATTATAGTTGAGAGAATTCTTTGTCTACAGGAACTACCCTTAAGAGGATGGAGCAGCACACAAAATGTTTACAAATATTTTACACAAGTTTAATTAATATTATCGATGTTTTTAAATCGATGTTTTTAAACTCTTACTTAATTTCATAATTTATACAAACTATAATGTCAGCGCACACTTCATTTTTAACTGTTTCGTATCACAATATTATATATCTAAATACATACGCATGTGTACATTTAAAAAATACTTTTACTTCTTGTATTGATAAGTTGGCATTTTTATTAACGCTGAAATTTTTTCAAATAGTATTTTCCAGCTTGCATGTTAACACTGATTCACAATAAATTGTTAAAGTAGTTTAAATATATTCACGATTTAAGTTTTGTGCAACTTTAAGGAAGTGCATTTTGCACGGACGTAATTTTCTTTTCCTACAAATTAACTGCCATCAGTTGACAAAGGTACATTGCTTTTTAGTATTACAGCTGTAATAAACAGTAATAAAATTACAACTAATACTTATTTCGTGTTTTACCTAAAAATACAAGCCTCCTTATTCTACAGCTGCATAATACGCTTAACACAGGGTGAGCCACTTGTTTCCGAAGATTTTAACATGTCATTTTGCCATAATAACTTAATTAATTGATTATATTAAGCAACGCACCGTGGCAAAGTAAAGGCAAATCTTTGGAGATATATTAGGTTTCGCAACCATTTAATTCGGCCAAGGAGAAATTAAATAAAATGAGATAACTAACCGATAGCTGGTTTTTTAAAACACTTTTTCGGGTGTAGATGCCCTTCTTTCTAAATTTTGACGATTGTGAGCACTCAGTCTGTGAAATCGCAAAGCAGTAAATTGACAAACTTAAGCAAAAACTTGCTTATTGATCTCAAGATCATTTTACCATAGTACAGCACAGTGGATGTAATTCTACAAAATTATCGAAAATGTGAATATCAAACAACTTTAAGCAAAACTTAATGGGTTTTTAAAACGCTCCTGAACTTTTTGATAACTAATATCACTTGAAAAGATTTTTAATTAGAAATGGTCTTTATTGCCTTGCTAAAATTTCAAAATCTTGCAAACAGGTAGTTAGTAGTTGTTAAATTACTTTTCAACCAACACAGTCGGTTAGAGCTCACAATCTTCAACACTTTCTAGAAAGGTAAGAAAGATGCCTTAACCGGAAAAGATTTCTAAAAACCAGCTTTCCGTTAGTTATTCCATTTTGTCACTTATCCCCAACCGAATTAAATGGCTGAGGTGCTAAACAAATCCCCCATTTGTCCTGTTTCCGGTATATTGCTTGTTAAAAATGAATAGTAAACTTGGCATTTATGGCCTGTTAGAATCTTCGGAAACAAGTGGCGAAACACGACACTTAAGGACAATTCAATACTACATAGGAAAAAAAGGTAATAATGTTCTCGCTTCAAAATGTTTCAATGTTGCGCAGTTGCCGTATTAATTGTTAAGGTTAGCGTAGAAAAACCATAAAATTTGTAAATCATTTAATTACCAATGACTAATTATTGAATTTAGTTAATCTAGTAGTTCAGTACCAAGGGTTTATTTGTTCAAGCTTTTAAGTGTGACGACTTCAAAGAATTCGTCAGAAAGTTGGGATAGGTAAAAATTATCTTTTGGTATTTGTTTGTATTTTAGCATAATAAAGTAAGAATAAAATGCATTCAAAACAAGGTAAGTGCTTGCTTGCTAGCTAAACTAAGCAATAACAAATCATTTGAAGGCTAAGAAGCTTAGAAGGATTTTTGAAATATCAAAACTAATTTATGGTTTCAGGTTAAAGCGATCGCCGAGAAACTAATGCAAACAAAAAAAGTTCAACAATGCACATCGGGTTTTTAAATATTTTACTCTAACTTAACTTCTACTTTAACTTTAACTACTAGAGAACCGAATAAAATTTTGGATGGATCATCCCTTTCCCTAAAACATAGTTAGAAGTTTTAAAATATATCAACAACCTTATATGGTCGACACTTAGGGAAACGCTTCTGTGCAAAAGCTATTATTCAAACTTTAGTAACGAAGTTATCAGTATCAGTGTGTCAAGGTAACTGTAACAAGCTGACTATTAAAATTAAAATGTACACAATATTATTACTCTATACAAATAGCATTAGATTATGTCGCCGTCGAATCGCTGCCAAGCTCTAAATTCTATATTTCATCACACAAAATTAACTCGCGGCATTGCATTCAGGAAGTAAAAACGGTGTTTCCTGTATTTAACAATCTATACATGAAATAAATTCTATTTTAATGTTTAACAAACAAGAATGAATACAAAAATTGGTAAAAATGAGTCACAAATCCAAACAATTAGTTATTCAAAAACCTTCCAATTATTTTACCATTTGATGTCATGACCTATTTTTATTTTTGTACCTGTAGCTTATAGCTAAAATACCTTTCGAAAATTTAATAATAATAATTTGTACAGCCAAATTACAACCTCTGGAGGCATGATCCACCCACAACAATCATTGTACAGTACATAATAAAATAAAATTTAAAGATACATACTATTCTATATTTATTGCTTATTAGTAAAGTAAGCATACGAAGAAGTAAAAAATCATTAACAGTCAAATAGCAAGTTGCATGTTTGCTTCAAAATTGAATTTTTTGTAAATAAAATAATATTTAGTAGGGAAAATCATGCTACAACTATTTTGAAAAAATATAATTTAAGTCTGCACCAAAATGTTTACAGTACAATTTTTGATAGTATATGCTGCCTTAGTCATTGTTATACCGCAATTACATTTACAATTTTTCATTGGATTGTTTTAGTAGCGTTAATTCGCTAGCTGATTATAATACAACATTTCATGATCGTATTGTACTGCAAATCATTAGATGCTGTGTCATTTATGTCTAAATTGAATTGATAACTGCCTAAGATGTAAAAAATTATGAAAACTCTTCTGCCATAATTACTATACCAGTCCAAAAATTGAATACAAAAATTTTTTAAATTAAATAATTCCAACTTGGCAATATGGAGAGCTTTGACGATTCGAAATTGCATCGCTCTTTAAGTCTGGAAGCAGCTGAGTCCATTTAACGTAAGATGCATTGTTTGTGAGAACATCAGGCACTAATCTAGATGTGGCCGGCACTTTTTCTGGACTATTTGGAGACAGTGAAGATGACGAAGATGGCGACGGGGACGAAAATTCACTTTCCACCCCAAGATTCTGATTAGCATAATCATTTTGTAAATGAGGTACTTGGACGCCACCTCGGATTGAATCCGGACTGGAGTTTAACTTCGTCGTCACGTCTACGTCACCATTTGCATTTGTCAGCATTCCCAGTTTTTTATATGGTTGCCCAGGAATTTGTAAATTTTCGGCGTCATTTTGCGAGTAACTACCATCACTCCTTGAACTAAAATGATCAGAAAGTAAAGGATTCATAGCTGATAAAGACATCTGATTCTCCGGCAAACAGTTTCCACCCTGTTAAATATGTAAAGAAACACTTATAATTAAAAATAAATTCATGATCAAAATAAAAACGAAATTATACAACGAAATGGATAAGTTTTTACTTGTTCTGTAAATTTTAAAAACATAAGCCATTAGTTAAAATCGAAAGACGTAACAAGACAAGCGGATTGAAACCCTTTATTTTTTGGCTATATAACTAGTAAGTCGCATGCAATCAGCAATGGTTAAAAACTAACATGATTTACATACATTGTTAAATTGTTCGGGATTTGAAGATAATTCGTGAGCATTTAGGCTGTTAACAGCGACAAGCATAGGTTCATCAGAGCTAACAACTTGCCATAACCATGGAGAGTCATTTGAAGCCCGCTCATGTTTCGTTGCTTCACAAACTTTGTCTCCAAATACGTCCGTCGTAGCAACAGGGGCAATTTTTTTGCCTTCACCATCGAGAATTTCGTTGCTGTAGTTCCTCTGGTTAGAGCAAAGTAAGCCATAAGTCACCCATTGTAAAATTATTACATACATGACACGACACGTAATTAAAACTTTCTCCTCAGCTACTTATATTTAAATATTTTATTATCCTTGCAATACAAGCTGTAGCAAACGGTAACGCGGCATTAGTAATCAAAATCTGTTTTAGTTAAGATAATTTTACAACTAGTATTGCAACTATAAAGCTTAGTTTTAAACCTGTACCAAAAAGCAATCAAACTAGAACTGCATACTACATTGCTGCTTTTAAATGTTAATGCTGTCAAACACCCATTAAAACCAAGTCTAGGCAATCCTGCTGTAATTATAATTGTCCTAGGCAAACGATTATAACGTTGCTAAACTATGTACGTACCTGCTTAAAATTTTTTAAACCCTGAAGGATGTCATATTGCTCATTTGGAGGGTTTGATGAAGTGCACTGTAATTGAAACAAATTGTTTCTGCTAAAAGTTTGAACATCCTCGATCGAATTTTTCCTCTTACTTGGAATAGGATTGCACGGATAAAGCTAAATTATAGAATCAAATACGAAAAGAATCAATTAATAGTTGAACAAACAAGGACTCTTTCTATACAAAACAATATATCTAGGTGCCAAATTAAAAATTCAAATACTTCTTTTTCCAATCCAGGAGGAAGCTTAGGGTCGAAGTCACTACATTCTTTGTAATAATTCCAAAACCTGAAAACATTATGGCAAAAAGTTTTTAATTAATAATATAATAATAATAATTTATTCATTGGGTCGATTTAACCGAAGTTCATACAACCAGACTCAACCAGTCACTGTGGGTGAGGAAATAGGAGGCTACCGCGTTAGATCGTCTCGGTCTTTGTACCCTTTCACCTATCCCCGTCCCCTCCTCCACAGTAAAGGAGTCTCATTCCCTAGGCCCCTACAGTAAGTAGTGGTCACTAAGGAGCACCGAAGGAGATTGGGTTTCAATCAGACATTCAGTGACGTTTACCGTACAACACCGAGCCGTAAACGATTAGCAGTGGCCGAGGATCGAAGCCAGGTCTGAGGCTGTAAATTTCGTTACAGTCTGCAGTCCAAACCGCTCACCCAAGCACGCCTGCTTGTTTTTAATTAGATAGTTAAATTGATGTAGTTGTATGGTATATAATATTTGATTTTAGTTAAACTTACTTATGCCCAGCAAATCCAATGAACAGAGTTAAAACTAGCAATATTATTCCTAAAGTGAACCAAGTCCACCATTTTGCATTACCTAAACCAAATATATCAAAAAATTAATACAACGATTTTCTTAGCAGTACCAAATATTGCAAACCATATAACCCAACCTAGCAAGAATAAATAACATCAGCATCAACAAATAGGTCAATGATTATTACAATATGTCCCATAATGGCGGCAGATCTGTTGGTTAGGCCATTAAGCCATCATGTAAATTAATCAATTTACAAACGAATTCATTTACAATATTTTAGAAGCCTTACCAAAACAAGCTACGTATCCTTCCTGACTCCAATCACCACTAAGTTCTTGACCGTTTTCAAGAATCGTAACAGATCTTATCTTAGCAGTTAAATTTGTATTAGCGTCGCAATCCATTTCTAATGATTGCACATACTCTAGCTGTCCTAAAAAGTCATAAAATCAAATAATTTATAGATATCACTCAAATAACACGAAATTAAAAACGGAAACATCACTAAAGCCCAGTATAGCGTTTAAATTGTGGAAGAAACATTTCAAATATGCATAAAATTACGAAAGTGCATACTCCTTGATTACAAAAACATTTGCTACATGTGCTAGTTAAGAAATTTCTGGACAGTGGATACCCGACGGTAAGGTGGCGATAAACTATAACAATTACCTTCACTGTAATGGACTTCAGTGTTATTGACTATCTTGCCATTCTTCTCAACCATTACTTCATAACGATTTACAGGACCACCAACGTAGGCTGGATTTTTCCACGAGACTTTAAATTCCCCACTGGCATATTTTAGCGATGGCGCTGTGTTGAAATTCGTTGCTAAAACAAAAATCAAATTATTTATTACATGAGTAAATTTTAAAAAATACTGATAAATTATATAAATTATCTAGCGTGATTAAAGTTTTTTTAAATAAAACATTCAATTTTGTTATTACCCCCAATTTTTGTAGTAACATATATAGGATCTGATTTTTCCGAACATTTTACAGTACATGCGGAACTCTGAATTGAATAGTTCGTATTGCTCTTTAGGCCTAATAATTCTTCATCCATCTAAATAAATTTTTTAACACACGAAATTTTAGCCTGCACCGTTTAAATATACTGAACATCACCTCACAAAATTAAAAATTATAATTGCAATTTCGAAAAAATACAAACCTGTTTATTATTTTGAATTTCAAGAATATCGATGGATTTAAATGGCGCAGTATTCGCGACTTTCAAGTCATTTCCAACGCTGATTGGATTAACCCAAATCTTGTAGATCCGGATAACACCGTTGCGAGTCTGTGGCGGAATTACTGATAAAATCATAGACGTATTTCGAGTTTCCTTCAGTTGCAGAATAGGTGGATCGCTAGGAGCTAGGATAAATAGACACACTGTTAGCAAAAACATTTATAAACAATGGACCAGTTGCGCATCAAAAGGGTCTGGTGGAATTCCTGTGAACCAGTTTTGAAGTCAATGCAAAATCATACAATTATTGTAATGGGTAACTTTCCAATATAAGGTTTATAGGCGCAAATTAAAGATAACTGTACAATCAACACTTTAGGATCATCAATTTGGAAATACCATGCCTGTGCTGACCGTAAAAGTTGATTCACAGGTCAAATTTTAAAATCTCCGACGCGCCAAAAGTATTACAGTGGAAAAAAGTAAGGGCAAGGGCATCTTTTAGTTCTTTTTTACTGTAATACTTTTGGCGCGTCGGAGATTTTAAAATTTGACCTGTGAATCAACTTTTACGGTCAGCACAGGCATGGTATTTCCAAATTGATGATCCTAAAGTGTTGATTGTACAGTTATCTTTAATTTGCGCCTATAAACCTTATATTGGAAAGTTAACCATTACAATAATTGTATGATTTTGCATTGACTTCAAAACTGGTTCACAGGAATTCCACCAGACCCTTTTGATGCGCAACTGGTCCATTGCAACAAGCTTATAGGCAGTTTGTGTTACAACTGAACTTTAACTAAATTTTCAAATTATTGTACACACTACGTAAAACATGAAATAAGTCTTATCATTAGCTCTGTATTTGCATGTAGAAGCAAACACCAAGGAGTTGATGTATTAGTTTATTTTGTCAACAGAAATGAATGTAATTCAGATAAACTATTTATATTTTAAATATATACCTCCTTGGAGTGTTGCTGCATAAATTGGACGACTCTGTTGGCTTTCCCCGTCATTTGTCTGAATGGATATTCCTATTTTGTAATTTGAAAAAGGCTGCAAATTTTTAAGAGTATACGTTTTATTTTTCAACGTAATTGCCGACATCTCTTCACCTGTAGGGAAAATGAAAAACTAAAATCAAACCCAAACAAAATCTAAGCTATAATTAGTCAGAATTCTAAATGCTGAAAACAGCAAAATTAAGGTCATATTTATGCTGAAATGATTAAAAAGCAAAAATGCGTGTAAATAAAAGTAAAGTAAACACTGAAAATAAAATTTCATATAGAAACTAGCATACCACACTTGTTTTGATCCTCAGGATCAACTTGACAGTACACTATTCTAAAGCCTTCGATAACTCCATCTTGATACGAACAATCTAAGTCCCACTCAATCCGTATCTGATTATCTGTCGTACTAACTGCACGTACAGTTTTCAATCTATCAGGAACTAAAATAAAAAAAGAGCACACCAAAAATAAAAACTGAATCTATTTGTCATAGCGCGATTATCCGTTTTGCTAATTATAGCTGCTGATCTTACAGACCCACAGAATAATGATGCAAACTAACCTCTGTTTGGGAGAAGCGAGCAAGAAGCCCAAACAATGCCGCTACTCAAATGAGCTGTATTTGCAGAAACAGCGAACTGGTATATTTCTCCATTTTCATGAGATAGGTTGTCGTAAACAACTCTGTTACCAGTTCCTGCGCGTACAACCTCCCATTTTAATAAACCCTGAAAACCAAAATGTACAACTTGAGCAAAACGTTTTGATCGAAAATTTTGTAAGGCATACTTCGCAGTCGATATGCAGATATATAATTTGTCTTCGCTATAATAAAATATTTTTTCTCATTTTTTATTCTCATTCATACATTGCATTGGTGTGGGCGCCGATTAATGCAGCGAAATACACTGTACGAGACAATCTGGTCATCCAAAGGTGACGTCCATGTCACAGCGTAAGTTCCATTGGTATAGTCAAATTTGGAAACAAGTTGAGGTTCACCAGGAGCTAAACAATTCCATAACTTTTTAATATTTATAGTTCACTAAATAAGTCTGTACAAACTAAATAAATGTACTTTCTTGAATCTTTCTAAAAATTGCTAATCCATCCATTAAAAACAAATTTATCAAAAAACCAATCATTACGTCATAAAAATCAACCCCAATTACAAGTTTATACAGTTTATATAGAACAAGCAATATGCCAGTTGCCGTTCTACTGTAAGCATAAAAAAAGACATTGTAGGCGGTGACTGTGAGATATTGCTATAGCGTAGATATCATTCCCGACTTTAATAAATTGCTGCCTCTCAAGGAAAAAAAATCATATATTATCAACGAAAAATAATTTAGCGTAATAATTTTCACAACAGTTTAATAATATATTTTTTCAACTTCTGACTGTTGCTTCAAAATCACCTACAACATATATTTTATAAAAATCAGCAATTACGATCAAGATTCCAATTCTGGCTTCGCAAAAACGAAAGTCGTCAGTTTATATAGTTACAAAATATAGTACACGTCTTGCAGACAGAAAAAATGTGGGGACTTACACATCTGAGAGTTTGGAATCACAACGGTTGATTTGTCCTTGCTATGGCCAACTTCATTTGCAGCAAAAACTTCGACTTTATAAAATACGTTGTCCGACAGATTAACAAATTTTGCAAACGAATGGTTAATCTCGTCTGGTTTTTTATATTCGCTAAAAAAACAAAACATTGTTCATAAATCAACATCGAAGTTTTACGTTTGATGCCATATTATGCATAACTTTGAGTAAACAATGTTGAAAAACTAAACATAACATTCATTCATGTTGTATTTAATGTAGGTATTAGCAATATTATTATTGACCGGAATGGAATTCAATAGCTTAGGTAATAAACAAAGTTCATACTTCACTATTTCATTTTCATATAAGAAGACATCGTAATGAAATTTTGGACCATTTTCTCTAAATGAAGGTATCTGCTCCCAGTAAACATAAATATCCCTAGTTTGTAACTGTTTGTGGTAAACCACAAAGCTTCCAATATCGGTTTTTGGAGGGTAGTCCGGTACTGTAAAAAGTCAAATAATAATAAATTATTTAAATCAATTTAGCATAGTAGCTTATTATAAATAGGCAATTTTATTCTTGTACCTTAAATTACAAACTAAGAACACTAAAACTTTATTTGGACGACATAAATATGAAAATATACCTCGTGCTGGAGTTCTCGTTGTGGCTGAAGCCGGAGGAGACCAAAAATTATCGGATCGTTTTGCACTGCCAGATCTTAAACATACCGTGACGGTATAATTTACGTACGCGTAAGGTACTATCTCCTCGTGAACAACAAAGTTGACAGTACTAGCATGGGTTGACAAAATCTAATCAGAATAGTGTACATTCTATAATGACTGTTTGACAATGTGCTTCTTACTTGCACGTCTTACTTAAAAGTTTCATTTATAAGTATTAAAAGTAAATGTATTTTTTAAACTCACGGTTTCATTGCAATCTCCAGCTTCACTACATATAGTTATGTTATGCTCTAGACCAGGTTGAAAATGCTCGAAAAATTTAAAAGTGTAGTTAACAAGTAGTTTATTTGGGGGAAGAAAGTTCATAGACTCAATTAACGGTGCATCAGGAATAACTGAAATCATAAAAATGTGTGCGTTTTTTAACTTTTCACTACAAACAGAATTTAATTTAGATTACACAGCATTGAATCAATGAGTATGTATTACCTATAGAGAAGTGATCAATCGAATAATTCCAAATGACTCCAGTCTTATTAAGAGCATTTGTACCATTTACGGTGAAATGAAATGTTTTTTCATTTGGTCGGTAGTTTGAATTATATCTGTTCCATTCACAAGATGATGATCCATTTGGATGATTTTTAATTGCCGGGCAATCTTCAGTATGGTACATACTAAATGTCAATCCAAAGATGAGTTAAAATACGTTTATTTACTCAATAATTAAGTTTGCATTTAACATATCGGTTAAGGCCTTATAATATATTTTCATGGTTTTGCATATACAAATAACATGTTCTATACTTGTATAGTAAGAAGTTAAGCACGTTTGATATATTCAGCTTTGCTTACACAATTCTACCCACTAAAGTATTACCCGCAAAAAAACTGTTTTTAAAAATCTCTAAATTGCCAAACAGCCAATACCGGGTCAGTTGTCAAATGGTTGGTCAAACCAGTTGCTTTCTGATTTAAACAACAATAAGGATGCGTATTTTACTATCTAACTAGCTGATGGTGCTGACGTTGATGTTAGATTTCAGTGCCCAGCAGCAATATAAGCTATTAAAAATACCAACCGCTAGGTGAAATATACTGCCAACAAGGTTCGTAATTACAGATATGGAAGTTGAATCTCAGCTACTGATCTCCTCTTTTATGAAAACAAATAAATTTTTCATAAAAGTTATAAAAGACCACTAAAAATCATACCAATCACTTACTCTGACTTGTGTAAAATAGCATTTTAGTAAAAGTCATGGTTTCATACTATGATACAGAATCAATAACACAATAATAATACAGGTCTTCAATAACTCACATTAAATTGTATTTCCGCCACAAAAGTCGATACAGTAACTGAGATTCAATCTTTACATCGTTTTATACTATATTATCAATCGATTTACTCTTTTTTTAGACCCTATTATCTCTGCTAAACTAAGGTTCCATGATTACTTTTTATGCTTTAAATGCTGGTGCATAAAATCATATCCAGCGTCAACTTTTAGTTTCATACAGTTCCTTAATCCTTTTTAACAGAAAAATATTAAATATTAGATTAGTAAACTTACCCATGGGTTTTGCTTATTACTCTAGTGTAGCTGATATTATATTTAGTAAAAACTTTGTTGTTCGGTCGCCGCCATGTACAAATTAACTTAGACCACCCAGGTGCATGGCATTGAAAGTCTTGAATTTCCAGGGGATCATCTAAATAACGCACAAATTAAGGGTGAGAACGTATTAGTTCACACAGGAGTAATCGTACAGAATAGGTTAAATACTGCCCGAATGTAATTGCATACAAAAATCGTTATAATAATATATTTAAATACTACGTACGTCCAACTTCAACATGCTTTTGACACACTTGAATTATTTCTCCATCCTCCTTCTCAATTAGACAGTCAAGGTAGACGATTGATTCGTTCATTTTTTCGACTCTCAGTCGAATTGTGGTATCATTAATTATCTCCTTATGGATTAAATTTTCCGGAATTTCATGCTTTTTTACAAGAAACTGAAGATTGCTAGCATTATAGCCTCTAGCTTTTGGATGAGTTAAATTTACAGAGCAATAAACATCTAATGTGTCTCCCTCTTGCATAACTATATCACCAGGAGGGTATGTCTCTGAAAACAAAATAAAATTATTATTATTGCCATCTATGCTTGCTGAATATTCTCTGCATTATGCATTCAAATGCATGATATCGGTGTACTCGTCCTGCCGTAGGCGGAGGCATTACTTCTAGCATGTACACGTTATAGGATACATGCGACCGTTAGTTATTCGAGCTTGATAAAAATTCCTAGTTTAAATATTTTGAGTCGCCAAAACAAACCATCTATATGCAAACACTTTTTAAAATGAGATGTAACAGCATCTAATAATCTAAAGATAATCTCAACAATACCCGAGCCTAATTACACGTTTTAGTATTTGTCACTGTTTCAAGTTTGGTTTTCTGCTTGGTTTCAAATTTTAGAGTTTCCTAAAAATCAGCATACATACTTCGGTACAAACATTATTTTTAATTGCAAGTTTATGCTGAAATCCGTTGATAATTAAATATAACATACCAGTCAAAAATCAGTCTAAAACTTAGGTTTGCGTCAATGAAAAAATTCACATGCCCCACGTGGGGAATTTGACATTTGTTTCAACAGGATCCACGTATGGCATAGAATTTTAACATACGAAAATACAAAATTCAATGTCATAAATATGAAAGCAACCTCACTCATGACTGCATTTTACAGTTTTTAAACAAGAAACATTATATTCGAATTCGACATGCTTGACCTGTTAGCCCAAAGCCTGAAACCTCGACACCTGTAATAATCGCTGACCAGTGATTCCAGGGCGGGGGGGGGCCGCCCTGGAATTTTTTGATTAACATTACAAGTATAGGAAAAACTGGTCTATAAAATTTGACCTTAAAAATGTTTTCTCTTTTTCAAAAAAAATGAAAATTTTTGGATTTTGACAAATCCTGAAATTACTTGTTAGAAAACGGTCTAAACGTTAGAAAACTCAAAATCGGAAGAGAACTGTAGAAGTTACAGGGGTACAAAATATTAAAATTTGAATTATTTTAAACTTTGGCGGGTTACTGTGACCAAACAACGCAAAGTGCAGTCGAGTTACTTTGGACCTCTACTATTTAAAAGTAGCCTGATTTTTGTAGACGTGACTTTTTGAAATTGGCGGGTATCATGTGAAACCACTTCCTTGTAAGTTTTAGCCATTTTGGTGTTTTAGCGGGGTTTATTTACTTTGTAAGGTTGTTTTTTTAACTTCTTTAAACCCATATGCATTATGATTCCCCGTCTTCTAAAACCTTCAGAACCCTGTACTTCGAGTAGTTTAAAAGCCTTACGCCAAACCGTTTTCAGCCGTGGCTTTATTACATAATATGTAGATCTTACACTGCATAAAGAAAGTTTCGAATTTTTTCATTAGATAGTCAACGGTCTTTCATTAATTTGTGGAACTACCTTGAACTGATAAAAGTTTGAAGGGAGTCTACTCTATTGCGACACACATTCTTTGGTTGTTAATTTTAAGCGTGTGACAACCACGCAACCCATACGGGCCAACCGAAGCTTAAATACTTTAGACTGCCATTATAGAGTTTAGGGGGAATGTAAAACCATTTGGTGAGCACATTCTAAAGGTCTACACTGTAATTCAGTTATTAATTTTGGAGTAAAACCTAGCTATTCTAACTGCTGGTTCAGCAAATACCGATAGTATAAAATTGAAAATCGGATTACGGTTTGTTGAATTTAAATAGTCTCACAAAGGAACATACCCTCCTTGAACACGCCGAATCAAGCGTAACTATATGTGAAGTATACTTACTACCCATATTTAAGATCTCTGCTCGTATAGTCGCTCGATTGAAAATTGAAAACTTCGTTGCTCCGTCACAGTCGCGCGCGCAATTTTAAAGATAGCGATTTTTTTAAATATTTGTCCCGCTCCCAATGTTTGTATCCGATTTTCATAAAATTTTAAATCCATGATCCACAAATGACTATCTAAACAAGTTATTTCAGGATTTATGGAAAGTATCAATTCTTAGAAATTAGGAGCCTAACTAGAACCAAGTTATTTTCGAATTTTGAAAAAACCTGAAATTACTTCTTAGGCAATCATTTGGAGATATCGTACAGTATGTCGAAAAGGTTAAACTCACTACGACTTATGGAGGTTCCACCCCCCCCCCCCCCTCAGAAGGAATTTTCCGCCGAGATATCAACTTTGATTGACCTCCAGGGGTCACCTGGTTCTCATGCAAGTAACTAAAAACTGAAAATCGGGTTTCCCAAAAGGGTAAACGCACTGCACGGTTTTTAAAATTCACACAGCAATATCTCCTGAATAAACAAATGAAAAATTACGAAACTTGGTCTGCATACACTCAGATAAACTACTTATGACTAGAGTTATGCACTTTGGTCAACGGGTCACTGCAACACCAGTAGCGATGGAGAAGACGGGTCAATCTCATGCCAAATTTGTCCCCCCTTTAATAAATTGGAAAAATCACAACTTGCTTCACAAGTTATTATGTACATACGCAATCGTTAACCGATTATAATAAAAAAACGCCAGGCGCATATGTAATTAAATTACCTACAAAACAATGCAAAACTCAACACTCAGGTCACTTGGAGTCACGAGACGTCTGGGCTTGAACATTATTGAGAGTTTGTGGTATGCTCTCAGTTGTATATTTAACTTTCAGTAACGTTGAAGCCTGGACGTCTTGTGACTCCGAGTGACCTGAGTGTGGAGTTTGACACTGTTTTGTAGGTAATTTAATAGCATTTATGCCTGAATTCTTTTTATTACAATCAGCTGACAATCGCGTACGTACATAAGAATTTAGTGGAGCAAGTGGTGATTTTTTAATGTTATTAAACGGGAACAAATTTTGAAACGAGGTTGACCCGTCTTCACAAGCGCTACTGGTGCTGCAGTGACCCGTTGACCAAAATACATAACTATATATAAGCAGTATATCAGAGTCTATGAAGACTGGAATCGAGCGACTATACGAGCAGAGATCACAAATATGGGCAGTATACATTCCATGCAGTTTCGCTTCGCTTGATTCGGTGTGCTCAAGTGGGGTATGTTCCCTTGTCTTTAGGGATTAAGTGGTAACTTCCCCTTGGTACGAATAATTCATCGAGATAATTATTTTTTGTTGACAATTGCCAACTCACTAGTTACTATTTTCAAGCTTTGTGCGTCCCCTATAGGTCAAGTAATTACTTCATAAATAAATAAAAACCGAAACTTTGAGTAGTCGTTTTCCGCATGGTGTCCCGCTTCTGCTCCATTGGTGAACGCACTAATTCAACTTGTTCACTGCCAATGAGCGGGTGCTTTGCGACCAGCGTGGCTCGCTATTTTGTAGGAAATTTGATTGGCTTTGTGCCCCCTTTCAATTATTAAAATCCAAGCAGATTTGCAAATGTGCATGGCTAATTACTGACACAAGTCATGATTTTCAAACACTAATCCCATATGAATCAATGCTAAAAAAAGTGGCACGACGTGGACCGGTTCTTTCCACTATAACTGGTGCTACTGTAAGCCTGTGATCAAAGTGAATGGTTTTAGCTATAAGTAATGCATCTTTTCATCGATTGAGTCAAAAATTATTTGGTTAAACCTTGAAGGTATTCTATTTCACTGAAATAGACTACCTAATTTCTTCTTTTCTCGGTTTTATTTAATTACGAAGTACCCACTTGGCCCCTAGGGGTCAACCAAAGTGTAAGCATAGTAACTAGTTGGTTGTCAACAAACCCGTTTATTGTTGAAATATTCGCACCAGGGGGGAAGTTACCCCGAAAACAATACTGACAAGTAAACCACTTACAATTAATATGTTTCCTCGCGATTTGGACAAAGTTGTTCAAAGTAGTTTCCCTAGCCTTTTTTTTAAAGCCCTGATATGAATATGAAGGTCATTCGAGTGCATTTTTGGTTTGCTTCCCGCAATAAATTTTTGAAATGTTTGAAAAACGCCGAATTCAAAAACTGAAAAATTCCTTATTGGGTTTCCCATGTTAAAAAAAACTAATGGACTTTTTCAATTTTTCAAAACAATCCTGAAATGACAAAAGCCTTTCAAAATGATCTTTAAATAGCTTAAATTAGAACTTTTTGAGAATGAATTAAATTTAAACGCACTTAATTTGATTCTACAGTGAAGTTACATTTTCCAATTTTTATTTTTACTCGGGCTTCATTTATAGTCACAAAGCCAAACATATATACTTGCGTGTTAAAGATTTTTCCTACAATGACCATATAATTAGGCTATTGATTATAACACTGGACGATACTAATTAGAGCTTCATTCGGCACGGAGTGAAACAGAAAAAAATTTTGGAATGGAATACTAGTACATTCCAAAATTCTAAATAACGCAATGTGGATGAGTTTATCAACAAACTTTTGATATTTTGTTTAAAAAATGGTTATTTTTTTCCCAAATTTCGCCTAAAAACTGTTGCATGGGCCGGAGGGCTAAAAGCAATGCAAATTGCTCAGTTTTTAAGTGCTTTAAAAGGATGTATCATTTGTTAAAAATCAGCCAATTTTGAAAAATAAATATTTAAGTTTTTAACTCCATTTAACAACTAATCACTATCGGCGTTGTCTCTACAAGGCAATTAGATTCGCATAGTCATTAAGATTTGAATGGTGTGTCGGTTTTGTCTACACTCATTTAGTAAGCGGTCGAAATTTTAATTGGAAGGTTTGGCAGGAGATTTAAAAAAAAGTAATTTTATGGGGATGTTATATATGACATAAAAAAAATATACTAAATTTATTTTCGGCTGCTATTTCTTGACGGCTGCCCCGAGATACTTTATGTGTAATTACTTATATTTATATAATATATTTCCCGAACCAAACGGAATGGAATGATGAGCATTCCATTCCAAAATTTTAAATTTCTGTTTCATTCCGTGCCGAATGAAGCTCTGATTAGTATCGTACAGTGTTATAATCAATAGTCTAATTATTTGGTTATTGTAGGAAAAATCTTTAACACGCAAGTATATATGTTTGGCTTTGTGACTATAAATGAAGCCCGAGTAAAAATAAAAATTGGAAAATGTAACTTCACTGTAGAATCAAATTAAGTGCGTTTAAATTTAATTCATTCTCAAAAAGTTCTAATTTAAGCTATTTAAAGATCATTTTGAAAGGCTTTTGTCATTTCAGGATTGTTTTGAAAAATTGAAAAAGTCCATTAGTTTTTTTTAACATGGGAAACCCAATAAGGAATTTTTCAGTTTTTGAATTCGGCGTTTTTCAAACATTTCAAAAATTTATTGCGGGAAGCAAACCAAAAATGCACTCGAATGACCTTCATATTCATATCAGGGCTTTAAAAAAAAGGCTAGGGAAACTACTTTGAACAACTTTGTCCAAATCCCGAGGAAACATACTATAAGTGGTTTGCATAAAACATAAAACAAGGGCTAAAGCGCTTGTTTAACAGTAAGATGAGAGGCAGTTTGAACTTTCTTCTAAATCTAAAATTCGATATTTCATCTTCTTATCTTCTTATTTTTTCATTTTTTTATTAAGCAAACTGCAAGTATCTGTTAGCAGCACAAACTACCAGTAAGCTTCGTACTACATATTTGTGATACATACAGCTTCCTTTAGAACTGTACCCTGATTAACTTATTTGTGTGCTAGTAAGGTCCGCAATAAAATTATCTATACAACAAGCTACTACATGTTGGTGTGAACGTCATAGTTTTGGCTGACCAGGGGGGGGGGGTGCTATAAGAGGGAATCGACAACAAAACTAAATCAATGAATTGAAATAAATATCGTGGCTTTGTTATGATACTGTAATTTGAAGGTAGTTCAAGTTTGTAATATGTTACGGAAATCAATATGAGCATGGGTCGACTAGCTTTTTGGCAAATAAATATGGGCAAAGGATTACCGAAGCTTTTTCATAAACATTTTAATGATAAGCAATTTTTAAAACACGAAATTAACATTAACATTACCCGAAGCTGTTGTATGCATTTTTAATTATTGGAATTCAAGATTTTAAGTGACAGTTTACAAGCCAGCTATCAAACTAGACCTAAGGTCACAGGAGAATAAAATAGCATATAAAACCAACCTGACTTGGTTCGGACAATATTTACTGAATTCTATGAATACACACATCGTACAGCATAATCTACCTATTCATGATAAATTAAGACGTAAAGAAGAGTCAATCAACTGCTTCATACTGTTAAGGACTTAAAAGTGGAGACAACTGTCAGTAGTTGTAGACACTTTTTTCCATACATTTCTCGTGAACTGAATGATTTGGATTTATGATGATTAGGTGTTATTTGGGTTGAGCCAGGGCCAGGGTCACTTCTGAATCAGGGAAACAAGCCAGTGTAACTCCCCTTTATATTGGAGTGCTAGTACAAAATGTAATACGGAACAAGATGCAAGACATCCGAACGGTATAAATTCCATATACCTTCATACACCTCATTTTTTTGCAATTGTACTTTTAAGAAATATTCGAAACAAGCATAAGTTACAGTTATTCAAATGTTTTATGCCTGCTCTTCCCAATGCAATTTTGTAATAGCACTTCAATTTTGAAGGGACACATTCGTCCGACCCCCGGGTGCAGAAGAAACTGTATGATTTGCAATTCGTGTTAGCACCATCAACCATGCATTGAGGCAATCATGGGCCATGGGTCACCTATTTTTGAAAAATTTGGAAACCTACATAATAACCAGATTTACTAAATGCTAAAAGCTAACTATTCAATCATAAATTTTGAATGTGGTACTCAATACTTTTAGTAAAATCTTTTATAAGGCAACACGCATGACACTCGAAAATAATTTAGTACACTAGTACACTTTATCGCAGCAAAAATGCCAAAATATAAATACTTAGATATTATGTCATTGAATGCTGGTTGAGCTAAAAAGCAGATACTTTACCTCCAGCAAAATTTTGAAATCCATGTTTGCAAACCATCTCCCCACTTGAAGTCCATATTAAAGACGCTAGTGCAACACAAATAAAGATGAATTTGAAATTATCATGCTTTATTTGCCGAGGTTTTAACTTGGCACAAGAAATTGTAATTCCTTCTGAGGACTCCATTAGGACGCTCAATTTTCGTTGAGATCAAATTTAAATAGGCATAATAACCACGATTTGATTTATATCAATTGAAATTAAATCAGACTAATTTATTTTTTTTCGACTTATGCACAATGCAACAACAACATTGTTAGAACAGTTCAAATCGGAAAAAGCTTTGAATCCCGTTTGGTTTTGGACTTGAACTCCATAAGCAAGCTTCACTGTTTACATACTAATAACTCTAAGCACCAACTTAATTTGTGAGACGGAAACAATTATTTGTGTGATACTACACTACTACAATGTAGTGGGTTTGTTTTGTTTATAGTTACTTTTGCCGTGCACATTTTTACTACAAAATTCTGACTACGCCAGTTTTTTCCCAATTTTTATAGTGTTCAACGGAACACTCATTTTTTCCTAAATACATTTAATTTTTCACTGTCACAGCTGATAGACGATAAAATAAAGTATTCATGGAAATCGAAATAAGACCGTAGTTATAATGAACAAGTCCGCCGTCGTTGGAACACTAAAAATTACTAAAATCAATTCTAAGAAGAAGTGAACATTGAACGCTCTGTACTTTTCTACGTCACTACATTCACAAAACCTTTGCCGGGCTCTTACAAAAATCACGTCACATAGTAATCTTTAAATGTTGGCAGCCCCCTCCGTTTAACAAATTTTAATGTGTATGTATATAACTAGGATAAGGGGCGGAATTCCAATTTTTGAAGACCTCCCGTTCTCCCAACCATCACAAAGTAGTTTATGGAAGCTTTCCCTGCTTTTGCGCCGTCGTCCCTTCCTTCCGAGTCCCTTTGCATCTTCTTTTGTGTATCTGCAGTCGGTCAGGGTAAGGAAGAGGTCGCCAAATGGTAAAATGTGACACTCAGACATACCTAATTGGGCCATTCCGACAATGTTGTCGCTGGGTCTTTCTGGATTTATGACACTACGGTCAATGCTTACCGATACCACTCCTACCAATTTAGTAAGGGAACAACAGCAAGATCGTCAAATCGATTGAAAATACGCGAGGGACGATGCAAAGTACTGAAAAATATTGAAGTATTCAAGTACTTGACGCTATTGTGTGTCTTAAAGACAGAAATCCTAGAGGGGTACTAGAAATTAATATCCTGCTTTTAAAAGGCGGATTCTCAGCTAATGTTCGGTTTTTTATTTGTATATTACACACCAATAATAATTTGAAAAACAATGATAATGCGAATCCATAAAAGTAATGCTCCCTATTTTTCTGGTGTCTAAACTTCATAATAATTTCTAGGAATACAGTACTTTCAATATTAAAATAGAATTTATTGTCGAAACCTGATTCCATGTCGTCGATTCACACTCTAACAAAGCAATTTGCATTGTTTTTCAGTTAATTTGCAATCGATTCCTCGAACTTGCTGTAGGCCATCACTTATCAAAGAAACCCTCCATAATGATTCACCTATTTGGTCCCTCATTTAAGCACCCATTATATTATAGGCAACGCCGGATTAGTACTGTTAAGAATATGCCGAAGTGCTATAGTTAAAAATCCAGAAAGATTCAGCGTCAAAGCTATCGGAATAGCACGGAGTGGTAAATGTCTGACTAGCGAGTGGAACCATTAGGCATACCACACCAACAGGCATGCTTTACTATTTGGCGATCTCTTTCTAACCCTGCAGTCGCAGTCTATCTTAAATATGTGCTTGCTTCTGATGTTGTATTTTTCAGTTGTTTAGCTTGTTTGGCTAGAGTTTTCTTTCGAGAAGGGAGACTGTGCACAGTTTGTGCTATTCTCAAAATTTGAAATTGAACTGTTAAAGATTTCTTCTCAAGAAATCGAATTGTTTTGACGTAAAATACAATGATCTGCCAGTTAGGTTTCAGCTTATTTTCCGCTTGAAATGCATGTACTTATTGGTTTTTACAAAAATTTTGCTGTTTATACTTAATATAAATATGGTAAGACGGTAAGGCATTTGCTTGATTTTCTCTACAACATGCATTGGTATTTTCCTGTATGTTTGTGCTGTTTGTGAAAGTACAATTTTACCTTTAGGCTTTTTCACATTATTTTAATATCATGTCCTATGTTTCCACAACTTGATTTTTATTCAATTAAATTGAGAATTCTTTTTATTGAAAATTATTAACCTCAGCCTACGGTTGTAATAATATTAAATTTAAATATGTTGTGCTTACTGGTGGAAACCCGCGTCTTCTTTTGTATTGTAACTGTCCATATATTATAAGGAATATTGTGCATTTAAGTAAGTACCAACGTACCCCTCGTGTAAAATAGAAATAATAAATCTATTATTGCCAGTGAGCCCACATCCCATGAAGTTGCCTCCCTAGTCCTTTACTAGTATGCTTTAATCCTTTTGAATATGATAATTGCACGTGCACAACTGATATTACCATGTACAAGATAATAACAATGTTGGATGTTGAAGTTTGAATATTTTAAATAATAACAGACTTTGTTCAGTTTTTTCCTAACATTCTTTCCCTAATAGGAGTCTAAGACTGCTATTAAAGTTACAGTTAACTTTTCTATGGTTGAATAATAAAAAATTATTATTAATTGCGTTGCATCGCAATGGAAAATTATGCAAACTTTTTTATTCAAATAAATTCTTAAGTGTGCACATTAAGAGCGACAATATTTTACCAGAATCAAGTAACCTATGCTATGATTAATTGAGCGAATATAACTATACGTAAAAGTAGATCGAATTTCATTAATTATAGGAATAGAGTGAGAGTGGGATGAAGCATAAGTATAAGGAAATAAGTTCAAATAGTTATGCACAAAGTGACCAAGAAAAAAAACATTTATAGATTGCAATAATATTATATATAGTCATAAGTATCGAAACGAAACAGAAATCACAGAAATGTATATTTAAACATTACAGTGTAACTGAATCACCGGCATCGGTTTCGACCGCAATCATATTTCTAATAATTTTTAATATAGCAAGCCATTGTGTGTATAACATGTAGCTGATTTTATTTCTACCAATTATATTGGTGTAAATACTACATTTCGAAGGAGTTCAAACGCAGTTTTAGCTACGCAAATGAGAGCTCCTAGGTTTTTGTTCCGACTACACATCTCAAAATGTTGTATGGGAAACACATTAACAGGAATATGTGTGACTGAAGTCAAATACAGGGTAACATTACACGCTTCACTCTAAGCAGCGGAAAATACAGCCACTTCTGCATACTAATTTTAAGATTTTGTTACAAGCCAAAAATGTCTGCACTTCACTCTTGAAGGTTAAGATTTAATGGTGACAAAAAATCTCAACTCTATTTACTGTTGTAAATGGAAACATCAAACTCTTGTTCTCGTTCATTTGATCTAAAGCATATAGACCTGAAAAAAAACCTAACCGAAATACGATATTATTGCAAGTAGAAACATCTGGAACAACACTCAGTATTTATCCGTCGATCTGTGGTAGACTTTGACTAGTACTTCGGTCCCATAAGAAAAATAAAAACTTGTAAGTAAAGGCTCGTATGTACTATGTAAATAACTAAAAGTCACTCCGCAGACGACAGTTTTTCTTTTACTTAAGGGATATAGAATCAAAACTTGGCTTTTCTAATTATGCAGTTGTTTTTGTGTCCACATAGTAACATCAGGATATACCCACTGAACTCGCGATCTTGACAGCTAGTTTGAGATAGTTATTTTTATTTACGAAAAGGACAATATGGTTCATATAGAAATGTTCTTTTCCCTTCGCTTGTCCCCCTAACTAAGCACATAGGTGCATACAATTATTTACTAATGACAAAATGCCAAGTTAAAAGTTCAGCATCTAATGCAATGCTTCTCAACACGTGGAGGGGTTTTTTTCCCCTCTACATATGGGCACAGTCCAACAATGTGTACAGTCATGAAAACTCGTAAATGTATTTGTTGAACGTGACAAAACGAAAGCGACATCATATTGAACATAAAGAATGAAAATCTTGCTTCTCTATCGTCGTTGACTTGGCATTAAGTTTTCCTTCGTGTGTCTAGCCTGGCTGCTTTTTCCGTAGTCGTAAAAGACATTTGAAGAGGGATACAAAAAAAATACTGAATGTATTCGACCATTTTAATCTTACCCAAGAGGAATTCTCTGGGCACCTCGGCTTTTCGACCCTCGCTCAGGCCATTGTACGTATAGATAATTATACGTATACATACAACAAGTAAAATAGTACTTTTGATATTCTTCCTTTCCTTTAACTTTCGGGCAATCATATACACATACATATACGGCATACCACCACATATTCACCTAAAAGTAAGTTCCACTAATACTGATGCTTGTTCCTTAGCTCTAACTGAGGCTCCTGTCTGAAAGCCAATAAAACATGCCTTTTTTAAAGTCTCTAGGGCAAAGAAACTAATTTTGGATTTCTGCTGATTATAATTTTTTTTTATTTCAACAGAGGTGTATATAATAAAGGTGAGCTCAAAGTTCTGTTTATTTTTCAGAGCAAAGTTGTACAAATTGCAGCTAGAATTGCCTAAACGAAAAGCCATTTAAAAATTGTAAGTATATAGATGCTATCTCTGAAATAATATTATCATTTAGGAGTCCCATTACATTGCAAACACATTTATACGATATTCTTTCAGAAAACTCAATCTCATACAAAATTTGTCTATTATTTACTATTCCATTTTTATTGAATGCAGTCCAATTTTTATACTTACATGAGCGCTGTTTACTATTCAAATAATCATCGTCACTGCAATACTTACGCTTAGCACCTTTATAAAAAATCAGGATAAATAATCTGTCTACCAGCGTCTATTGTTCAAAATAATTGTATCACGTTCATGATTTTATTTTGAACGAAATAATGAAGACGTTTCATTTAAGTCATCATATATAACAATTGGGATGTGTTTGCAAGTTGTATGATGCATTAACTATAACAACACTTACGATTAGAATACTTCTTAGATATTTTAAGAAATGAAAAAATTACAACATAAATGGCACACTTCATCCTATATCACTGAATTTTGGACCAACTCAAGTTTAGTTTCGTTATGTTGTTATATATATTCTAGTTTTGTTGTGTTGGCTACTGTGCTGTGGCACGCATATCCGTACATCCAGGTTTTATTTTATCATGTTGATTGTGTGCTGTTGTACTATTTCAGGAAAAGATAACAATTCATTGTTTATGTGACTGTATTCAGAAATAGCCGGTGGACAACACAAAAAGCGTTGATTTCTAGGAATAGTCCCATCAAGTCCCATAATGTTTGCTCTCGTAAATAACCCTAATGAAGTTAATAAACCTGTATATATCTGTTCGTTTAAAACAAGTAAAAGTTCCGAGAGCCTAAGAGTGTAAAGATTATCGTAACTGGTGATGTGCTATCACTGCTGTCTATAGAAGCTCTCTACAGTGATTCCCCCATTCACCAGTCAATAAATCGCGAGGAAGAATGTTTGAACGTTGATGGCGACGGTAGTGTTATTATGGTTTCAAAAATGTAATTAAACCTACTGTATACATGAATGAACGTGTAGTTAAAAATTGTGCGTCTTTAAAAATTGAAATGGATATACCGTGACAATCTGATGCAATCAAATAAGTCGCAGTCGTAGCACAAACAAGTAAGTAGTTTGTTGTACCGTATCTCCTACAATAGTACGCCACACGCACTACTCAAACTGAGACCTGTCAGTCAAGCGTACCAAAGCAGACTCGCGCGTATTATTACAGACCCCGCGCACTAATAAACGTATTGTACGAGTTGGTACCCATAACTATTAATTCAAAAATTTCCAACCGACGGGTGGCAGAACCGGCAGGCGTTTTTCATTAAAATTTAGTAAACGCCAGAAGGATGATTTTTTGGTCCCTCATTGATGCTGCATTTGAGAAAAATATAACTTCTCTAATTTTGTAACAAGGTTGCATTAATAATATACGCATGCAAATATTTGAGGAGCTATGCTGTGGACCCCGTGCTATTTATTGTAGGCTAAACGGTACCTTGAAAATTTTTAGCGCCCACACTTCACAATTGATTGAGCATAAATTAATCCTTATCTGCCTTTGTTGATATTATTACCACAGCCGATGGCGAAATTGTTTTTTACTGTCAGCTAATAAGCAATGAATTAATTACTTAAAATTGTTATCAACATCCCTTTTGATTACACCTTCAATGCTAAAATGTTCGAATAATGAACTCTAAAACGAAAAGAATATTTGTATTCCGCATTATATGACACACCTAATTAAAAACATGGTGAATTCCACATTAATGGATTTTAAAAAAAGCTTTGAGATACCATGTAGAACAGAGGTAGGAGGCACCTGACTGTCGACCCTACAAAATTCATTAGTTCAAATCTAAAACAATATTAAAAATGATCCAGATATGATCACGACGACGCTTATACAACCCTAAGCTAAACATTAAATTTTGAAATGTAGCTAATTTGATATCACGACCATTTCTAGCACGTTCTGCGCAATTTAAAGTTTGTATTTTAATTTCCTGAGCTTATTTAAAATTAAGGAGGTGAAATAGAATGTGATGTCGTAAATAGTTTTACGTAGTGGCAACTAACATGTTTTAATGGGACGTTGCATTTGAACTGTTTTTTTACTCACTACGGATTGTTTTACTATTATTGATATTTAGGCGTGAGTAAAGTTCGTAGAAATCAATAGCTACACAAAAATAGCGTATTATGCATGCGTAATTATATATAATGGTACTTCCTTTGATCAATTAGAACTGCTCAATCAGTTTTCTTCGAGTATGCTATCTCATCCTTGATACATTTACTTACTATCTTTGAACTCTTACTACGTGTGAATAACCACTACTTGCAAGGTTCATTTATGAGTATGAGCCGTCGGATGTGCACTCATCGGGATTTATAGTTCGTCGGGCATTTTTGCGTGACGATTGTTTGTGAAGTAAGTTGTTGCTTGCTAAAATGTGCACATTCGTCGAGTCATTCGGGACTCGGGATTGTTAGCAATTATGGAAACCATTTTTATGCATTGTAAATTAGTTGTAGCTTCATAGTTAAATTCCGCTTTGTTCCAAAATGACGCCGGGCCAATAATTGAGTAGGCCTCAATTCTGAAACTTGATTATCACCATTTTCCCCAGCCTGAGCATAAAGGCAGATAGGCCAGGCCACAGTGGCCTGTCTCTAGCAAATCAGGTTTCAGTAAATTCATTTATTATTCTGGGTTTTTATTAGATTATGGTTCAAATTATAATGCTCATACATGAAAATTACACGAAGATTTATTCTTAACCTCAGAAAAAGTACTTGGCAGTTAACTGAGGGGTGTGCTTTAAGTAACTTAATCCTAGCATCGCCAGGCGGTTTGTACTGCAAGTTTTAATGATAGCACTTCCTTACCTTACTAGTTTTGCTCTGACAACTCCGAGGACGACGGACGTGTCCTTCTCTGTTCTCGTGAGCAAATTTCAGAAAGTCTTTTTTCCATTTTGGTTTTTGACTTGAACATACCGTTCGCGAGTCTACCTAGCAGTTGTGGGTTTAGCGTGTCAGGGCTGTGTCGTTGAGGTTTCTTATCTTCACCTTGGACAACTTTGATATTTGAGATAGCGTATATCTACATATCAAAGCTGTTTTAACATGTAGTTGGAACTTACAAGTAGGAAGATTATGTAACTTCGGTAAAGAGGCAGTGTGGTTGCGTACACATTGCTGCTTTACTGAAGTTATTTAAGAATAATCGCGATTCAGACCAGGTACGTTGACCCCAGCTAATAGTACTATCAGCAACTGCTGGAACATCTCTGGTATTTTGTGAATAGGTTTGATTAGTCTCGCTTAATTACATGCAAGTTGGACTACGTGCTGGTATTTCGGGAATTTGTATAAATTCCACCATTGGCTTCGGCCCTTGATAAATACCAGTGCTATGGTCTGATCGAATTGTCAATTCTCAGCAACTCATAGGCATAGTCGTAGTCACGAAATAGTTATACGCTTAGAGGTGTAATTGAAAGTTTAGTGCGAAAGTTTCTCGTTCTTGCTCACGCATACTTTATAACGAGTAAACATAGCAACTTTCATAAATAAAGACATAAGTCATCGTAAAAAGGATCGTTCTGCAATAGGCCTATTTATTGGCCTGAGCGGCATTTCAGTAACTTCATGTTGCTGGATCTCCTTCAAATACAATACAATACAATACCTTTATTACTAGGTAGGTGGAAGTACATTCTAAAAATCATGTCATTGCGGGAATTTATAAATGCAAAAATAATATGCATGTTCATAAAGATAGGCAGATGGTTTACTAACCTCAAAGCTCATTTTTGTAATAGGGTCCTCAGTAGATAAGGATGATGGGCAAGGATGAATTCCTTTAAGATTTGGTACCTCAGTGTACCGCATAGATTATAATCAAAAACCTGGAGGATTCAAAAATGCAAAAAAAAAAAATGTACAAGTTGTGTCGTTTGTTTAGCTTACAAAGTACTTGCTCTATAAACTCAACATAATAATATTATGAACTTCAACATCATTATCGTCTGGCACATCTCTTCCAAATCCAAATCCAAGTCCAACAAGCATGTTAGGACCGTTGTACATTGTAGATTGTGGAGATACTTTATGCAATGGAACTATTACAGTCATAGCCATGGTCTAGGATTCGGTATTCGGTCTCGGTCTTTCGCCTTTTTCGTATGAAACAATACTTAGAAATTCATATCTGACTTGCAATAACAAAGGAAATAGAATCTGGTTATGTGTGGGGAAAGGAGTTGCATGAAGATCGATTAATCTACTTACGGCACCTGTTGTTTTTTTCCCTCTCCTTCCGCATGAGGTGGAACCCAATACTAATAAAATCAACTGAGCTATCAAATGCACCATCATTTCTCTGTAACAATTCGATCCACTATCTCAAAGACATGGACGACGCGGTGGCAGAGTCATTTATTACCTGTGTTATCTATGTATATGTCCTTACACAGACGAGTTCGGAGCACAGATAAACAAAAACATCTTGACTACTATACTTTTTCTCTCGAGCTCTCTTCCTCCGCTTGAATGCGTATCAAGTAAACCGAAAAGCTTTCAAATCGTGCTTGCTTCCTCTTCTTCCGAAACTTAAATTCAATAATGTATGAGTGTCTTTTGAATAGTGCCGACTATCATCATATAAGTAGCGTATAGCTCTAATATATTGAAAATGTAAACTTGAAAAGTAAGCCACGAATCAACAATCCAAGTATCGAAAAAGACATAGATCATGCATGGAGCATGCATCATAAAATGTCACCCGTATGTTTTTGTTTCCCCGCCTGCTGCTACTATACTAAAGTCAAATGTTATTGAGAGCGTGAGGGGAAAGACAAAAAAGGAAAATCATATAAAATATAAAAATTGATGTACAAAATTCTAGAGTACTGATTGGAGATAAAATGATGAGCATCGGCACGCGGAGCTCCGTCTCCCTTTGGCCTTTTGTAAAGATGAGATGCCGAACATGAGAAATAGATAGAGAGAGAGAGATAGAGAAAATGAAAATTTATTTTTGATTGTTTTGTCTACTCTTCTCCTTCCTTTCGTTACTATGATACTCACATCACAAGACAAGGACAGTAGTGATGCAAGTCTGTATTTTTATATGAAAGATGTTTTTTTTCCTTTTATCTCTAGAAAATTGAATACACTGAAAATGCTTTATGGAATTATTCTGGAGGTGATAATACTCAATGTTTAAACCATCACAACTTTATTATTTTTGACGACAACATGTTTCCTTTTACTCTCGGAGGAACTATGATGGACGAGTAGCGTCACAATCTCCATATATCTATAAACATACATTAGACGATACGACGCACTTCTACAAACAAAAAATGAAATAAAAATGAGTCGGTGCCCTGGATATCCATCACATTATTATGCCTTCTTGCCTCCTATAAAAACCAATGTCTGCCATTATTTTAGTTTGTTTTGTACAAGACCACGATACTGTTTTACATAATGTGTGTAAGTAGATGTGGACAGGAGCGAGAGTGAATGTGTCTCGTGTTTGACGTTTCTACTTCTGTAAGTATTACCTTGTCTCCACTCACCTCAACCAAACCGTGAACAACACGGTACAGACGTCATACTCGTCATACGGATCTCTGGTCTGGCATTATCAAGCTCCTCAATTTTGTTTGTAATTTATATCGTTATTCATTCCATAATAGACATTATCAGCATCGTGAGGATACACTTGAAGGATGCAATTACGTGTACACTGCTCCAACTCAAAATCCATATTTCTTATGTTTATTTTCATCAAATTCAAATCAGATAATATTGTGAGGCACAAAAAGACCGCCGAATCGATAAGTATGACTAAAAATAATAACTGCCAGTAACTTCATTCCATGTAATTTGTGTAGGTAGGTTCTTTGTTCGTCTTCATGAAAATAATCCTAATTCCTCCATGTTTATTTAATCATTCTGACAATTTCCAATCCAGTCTTTGTTCTAATCTAAAGGCTCGAGTCCAAACAATATGACACTAATAAACCACTTTTGTAAGAGCGTCTGCTCATCATACATTATCAGTAAATCTACATGATACCTACTAATATGTGCGTTTCAGTTGTTTAAATTGACCATTAAATTTAAAATGCATAATAGTAGATATAAATAATTTCCTGATTCTTACATAATTGTATGTGTTTTCTGTAAGTAGACTTGTCGTGCTTTGGAGAGAACCGTTTCCGTGTGTTCTTAAGTATGGTGGCTTGATGCCTATACACTTTCCGTGCAGTGCTATTATTACTCCTACCCGTGTAGATCGACTTACGTTTGACATCGGAGTCATCCGAAAAACTGCTGTATATTGCTCGTGCATCAGTAGTTCTTCTCCATTCGATAAACTACAACAATAAAATGATGTGATAAGAAATGGGAATTTTGTAGGTACGTGGTTATATACTGGTAGTGCTACTCACGATCAGGCTGCTTCATGGAGTGACGGTAAACGGTGGCGAACATCTTTAGTCTTTCAAGATGCTGTGTATGTACGCTAGTTCATTATTTATGATAGCGTATGCAGAACGCATTTGATTACAATTAAGTATAAAGGTATACTTACATAGTTAGTACCTACCTACTTATTTAAGGCGTCAGCATAAGAGAGTAACATTTATAATGTGGTGAAATAAATGTGTGCGCGTAGAGAATTGTATAAAATAATTATCACTTCATAAAATTATTGGTGAGACATTACGACACAAATCTGGTCACCCTGCCCTAGTATTGACCTTTCCTTATCGATTGTCGCTACTCCGCACTTAGAAAAAACTAATAATCCAACAAGCAAACATATGATGTAGGCACACGGACTCTTGACTTGGATGCATGTACCCATATGTTATTACATATATTTCGAAGTTGAAAGTTGCAACCAATGTATAGGTAGCTACATGTATTTGATCCTTGAGCCTAGACTTTTGACCTTCATTCAAAGCAAAAGCTATAGTTAACCTTATTTAATCACTCTAAGACCAATTTAAAAATTAGTCACTATCTTACAATGATTATTCATACGAATCATTCTTAGAAAATAATGACAGTAGCTGCAAATGGAATATGTTTAAAGTTGAGCTTAATAACGTCACATAGCAGATGTAAGTACAAGTGACAGAAGTGACGAATGCACTATCAGTATTTCTTATATTTTTGGGTGAATAATACTAAACTATTTAAACATAATTAGTTAAAAAGTTTTCCTCGGGGGCATTGAGAGTTCGGAGAAATGAGCTATGAATTAATGAAAAAAATATTGCATGGGTTGGAGACGGAGATTGAGAAGAGCTGAATGCAAATTATTTAATGCAAAATAATAATTATTGTTTCATGCGTGTATTTCCATTATTATAATCATGCGTCCACTGAAAGTCTATGCCTGTATAAGATGGTCTTAATATTCTAAATAGGAAGAAACTGACGTATAACTTCCATCCATTTGGGTATTAAAACTTGGACTATGTGTATCCATTTTCACTAACGATCAGTACGGTGAACTTTTAGATATACCTTCCCTCACTTCCATGTAAGTTGCCATTATTTGCCATTCACTTGTCTCTCATGAATGTGCTCTGGCTGCAAAAAAGAGACAGACAGCATAGACTCTGCCAAGATGCCAAGAATAACATTAACAAGAGTTAATTTTTTTTGTCTGTGTGCGACGCACAAAAAACGCATGAAATTGAAAGCACTTTGACTAATCATAACTGTGTGACACGTAACTTTGCTTTCCTAACCCTTTCCCATCCCTCTCAATAAATTAATGATGAAAAATGAAAAACTCCGGTTTTGTGTGGTACCCACCTAAATATAATGAATCCAATCAATCATTTCTTGTCGTCAAGCTGAAATGAAGTGACAATCTCGGAGGATTCTGTCCATATAAGAAAATACTAGTTTGAGGAAGTGGTACTGTCGTACAATGGTCTCATACATACACGAAGCTCGGTCTGGTTCTTGGTGAAGTTGGTGTTTTCCAGATTGTATTGTAAGGCTGAGCTGAGCATCTCAAAAACCAAACGCAGATACACGTAAAGACAGACTACATATTAATATAGTCTGTTAAAAGCTATAGGTTCATAAACATATGGACGGCTGTAAAAGATTATATCCGAGGAAAATACCTTTACTAATTGTAGAACATGTTTCATCTAAAAGGTAGTGGGTGTAGTTTCCGCATGTTTGTCAGTTTTATCTCAAGCTTGCCGTTAACTTGGGCGTAGAAAGAGTACAATGGAGCGGCTTCGGCTATACGAAAGATAGACAGATAATTTAATTCCTTAATTTTATGTTAGTATTTGCCAAGCGGAGTGCAAAAATCAATAGTTTTTGCACCGAGTTCCGAAAGGGAAAAGCTCTGATTCATTTATAGTGTGTGTAAATTTATGTGCAGGGGAAACGGAGGAATATGACAGGAATGCTGATAGTGACAGGGAAACTGAACGTGACTGAATTTTCATCAGGGGTAAAATGCGGTGAAAGTAAAAACAACAGATTGTCGTCGATGTTATAGGCATAACATTAGTGCCTTTTGTTACTTTTAGTTTTCTACTACAAAGAGATGCCGTGCTCGTATTCCTGCTTAAAAGTGTGTAAAATTGTAGCCATTATTACTAATTAAAATTACTATCTACCTCCATAGTATATTGAAGCTCTCACACTATTATTAGGAACTGGCAAGTGGAAGTTAGTAAAAATCAGTTCGATTTGAAGATATTTTTTGTATCTTAGCGAAGGCTGTTTGGTTCTTTTTATTCTAATAAATAGTAGTCTTCGTTTTTCTCATGCTGTTCAAATTCCTAATAATTCTAATGAATTTCACATCATAAATCATTGAATTTCCCGCCAAACCAAAATTTTAACAAGGGTCACGTTTTAGTCCACTTTTAATATTAACATTGTGTGCGGATTTTGCCGTGCAACAATTACGATTAAAAGCTCAAGCCAACGACTAATTTGATACATAACCATAAGTATGAAGATCAATAGAAGTCCAGTCCCTAGTTTCTCATTATAACAGAATTTATAGCTAAAAACCGAGCGGTCAAAAAGTGAATCGCCTAAAAGAATCAAATATTTAACCATTTTTAAAGCACTCAGCTGGCTTAGTTTAGAACTTCAAAAGACTTTCATATAATTTTCATTTGCTGACATAATTTGTACTTACATTTTTTGATACCTACCTACATGACAAAATCCAACAGGCGCTACATCATATTGAAGGCCTTCAGTCACCCCGAACACACTGGATATTGAAAACATATTGAAAACTTTTGGCAGAAAATTTAAATTTTCATTGCTGCCGCTGTCACTATACTGTCACTTCAGATCTTATGTTCTTCTTGTTAGGAAAGCCTTGACGTGATGGGATAACAAAACAAATGCTTTATAGCCTTTGTTTTTGTTTTTAATATGTGTAAGGATGTACTGCTACTTACACTAACTACACTATATGTAGCAACGGAGAAATATACAGCGAACTCCTAAATTGCAATTGCTAATACGTCAGATGATATTTCATAACGGCAAAAGGGGTTGGATTACAATACACCTATTAGAGTTATAGTATGGAGTTGGCCGCAGCCGGAAGTGATTGGAAATTTTGTAGCAACTAGTTTGGTCTAGACTGAAAAAATGGAAAACTTAGAATACCAGAGTAATGTGGAAAAAATTGTGCTTCTGGTCGCGATAGTATTTTTTGTATTAGAATTGATGACTGTCTGTGTCTGCTATATTTTCATTAACTCTCCATTCGGCTTCACCAAAATCAACGAGATTGAAATGTAAATATTTGTTCTTGCACCCAGAATTAGGATGAAAATAATGAAATACGGAGAACCCGAGAAAACGAATGGTAGAAGTCATCTTTTATAAAAACAGGGTTCCCTGTTGAGAGCTCACGTTGAGAAAAAAATGAATGAGAAGTAAATACAATAGACTGGAAGTTAACTTCCACATCCACCGAGTTGTCTGTCTCTGTGATATAATAATATCGCCCTCCGGTTGATATTCACAGGGTATATAGACGGATAAAAAAAATACATGGTTTACCTGGTAAGTAATATAAAATGAGTTTACTACAAAGTACAACTACAACTACAACCAACCAATACCAAGAATCGTTGATGTGTGTTTTTATATATATATATTTAATATTCCCATCTAACGATGTATAACGCCGTCTTTTGAGACCTTGGAGGATTTTAATTTTGTAATTGAATACTTCAAGATTCCAGTTGTGATAGGAAGAAAGGGTAATTTTGAGTGTCGGCTCTATTTGGAATAATTCAAAGAGCAAGGGAAATTAGTCAAGTAAAGAAATTGAAGTCATAATTATTATTTAAATGGGGTTGAGGCTCCAAAGAATCTTCTCTGAGAAATAAAAATAAAATAAAAAGTCATGGGATGTTTCAACTAACAAAGAGGACAGAGTAAAGAGTGGGATTATATGAAATGTGTTTATGATGATTTCGAAGAAACTAAGCACACATTGTAAATTGTTGTAACGAGCAAGAGCTTTATAAATGCATTAATAGCTCTCGTACACTTACATTCGGCTTTTCCTTCCACAGCCACAGCATAATGTGTTCTCGCCGTGATCCAAACTCCACATACAGACCTACATAATGCTGTATATGTGAACGCTTCCAAATTCTCAACCTACGATCCAGTTTAGTTGTTGTCTTATTTACGAAGGTGACATTTATCTACGACATTTATTTTTATTTTCATGGCCATATGAGAAGGAATAATTATGGCAATATAATTACAGACGGTAGAAACTTGGACCATGATCAGTTTTTATATTCATTAATAATTATTATATCCCTATAAAACATCAAATCTAGAGTAAAACATGTTGTATCAATTTTGGTAATGGTGAGCTTGTTAGTAGGGTTGTAGGATATTTGCTACATGAATATTTGCTACCCGGACTTTTACTATGTTCAAAAATAATTCAACCAAGCACATCGCTCGCAAAGGGTACCCAAACACTATTATAAGGAGGAGCTATATGGTGTAAATAATATAGACTTGCAGGGAAAATTATAAATATCATTTTTCCTACACTATCACCCCAGTATTTGCTAACAAGACAGAAAAATGCATATCTGGCGATTTATTCCATGCTACTTCATTTACATACATTTCACTGTCTAGGTTTCAGTTACATTACTCGTTAAGCGTCGCTAACCGACATGCATTCGGTCATTCAAAATTGTAATAATTTATGATATATTCTTCATAATGTGGTTTGGTTTGGTAGTGGGTAGAAAATACCCAGTTATCAAATATCGTGGTAGCAAATGTCCCGTTAGCAAATGTTCGGACAGCAAGTGTTTGCATACCTATTGTACACAGTAGCATCGCAATACTATCTGGATACCGTATAATATGGAGTAGTTACTGAATAAGATCTAAACTTTTAAACTGACTTAAAGTGCTAGTAGGGGAGGTAGGCGGGGATGATATAAGTTACATATTTAAAAATGATATTTTACAGTTTAGGTTGCACTACTTTTAAATAATCCTTCCGGAATCGCGGCTAAAATTATTGAAAGAACAATACTAGATTACTTATTTTTTAATTCACATAACAAATTAGGGAGCGTGTATACAATATTACATACTGCGTCGCACGTTATTTTAGAGAAGGAGACAGGCTCCAAAAAATGATACCCTATGCTTTATACTAATTACCAGGTACCTACCTATGCATATATGCAGATCAGATTTGTGTGGTTGGAATTTATATTAGAGGGTAAAAATTGCGGGCTTTTGAAAGACGTAAATAATTACAAATTCATTGTCTGAGTTTCTTAGAGTTGTTCTACGTCACATACACCATAGAAACAACAACATGTAGTGCCCGTCTCTAAAGTATTCAATCATCATAAGGTTTTCCAGGAAAATCTTGAGCTCCAGTGTATAGTTTCGATAACTGGGCACATGCTATCTGGGAATTTTTATCTGCTTATAAATATCAATGCAGGTAGTTTCATAATATTTTGAAAAAAATTTCAACCAGCTAAGTACCATCCATTGAATTGAGTGACATGTTCATTAATTTATTTTCTGCTCAAATGCAGGTGCTTAGTACGTAGACGTACTGCTTACTTCCAGTTTCAATAATTACAAATACTCGCAATCTTCCTGGTTAGTGGACGTGGACGTACACATATCGTGACTTAAGTGTCCAAATGACGGATATTCATTTCGGATTTCGGGTTAAAGCCAAAATCGCCAGATCTATTTATCCTTGGAATCTAAATAACATTTACCCATTTTAAATGTTGATCTGAATCTGTTCCCTGCGGTAGTCGGCGTTTTTCGGCAATTTCAAAGAGAGAAAGACAACTTTATTAAAATAAACGTGACACTGTCGTCCAACGACGATAGCCCAACGGACTCAGTATACGTTGCACAATTTCGTTATACATAGTCTATGGTTGTTAGTTTAATTAAATAAATTAGAGTTTAAAAATTATTAATCAGTAGGTATACAAGAATACAAATGGTGCACACATATTTGAACGTAATATATATTTGGAAAGTAATTCCAATTTTCAGTTTTACTTGCACTGCACGCATTCCCAAGAAAAGTAAATTACATTATTGTATTGGTACTCGAATTTGTGAACATACAAAAAATGCATTGCAAAGATTTTGATTATTTTTTTTAATTCGGACATTTGAAAACAAGAATTAGGTACAAATGTTTTATTCACTTATAATTACTTGTATTGCTTCAAATTATATACTCCAGAACGACCTAGGTCATTTGGATTTTACCGGGAAATGGATCTAGTTCATTTGTATAGTATACATTTTTTATTTTTAGTATGCACCCTTTGAACCCTTAAATGACGACATTAGTTATTTTATTTGTTCCTGGCATTTCTGTTTATAAATAGTTGTTGCCTAGTTTGAAATGTAAATAGAAACCGTGGAATCTTTTTGATACATATTATTTTCTGTATATTACCTGCACTCCGGGGTACAATATGAAGCAAAGTAGGTAGGTAGGTACATAATTATGTGCCTTCATAGATAAGTAGGTATAGGTTCATGTACTTTAAAAAAGAAGCCGATATGACGCACTACGGCGAGATAATCGTGTTTTATATAGTAGGTAGGTACGTAGTAGGTAGGTATACGTCTCAAAAACTGAGTCTGCTCTTAAGTAATTCCCGGGTCTCCCGGGGCCCTTCATAATATATCTTAATTATAATGATTGCTTATCTCCAATCGTTACGTAGACCCCAGTGAATTTGGACAGTCATTCCTAACTAAGCCAAGGGCAATTGAGACTATTGAATACTATCCACCTATCTCATTGTTGGTTTCGTAATGGTAATTTGTAATTTGCAGCCGTGTCTTCTTTCTCTACACAGTAATTACTAGTAGGTACATATAAAACTCTCAACGGAATAAAGTCCACATAATACTGTCTTCTTTTCTTTTCAGTACCAATTTGATCAGTACGAAAATACATGAGACAATTATCAACATCAACATGCCCCGCGCAAACAGTTTAGTTTCTTATGACTTTATAGGTGTAGGGATATAGGTATATATATTATGCACGTTCTAAAAAACCAGAATATAGCAGAATAGGATTCAATTTCATTTAAAGTCAGAGACATTTTTGGTAGGTAGGTACCTACTTACGTATATTATGCATTTTGTGGGAGCCCAACTCTCGTGGACGTTAAAAATAAAAGCTTTTGAATGAAATCCACTTATTCGAATCGGAGCATTCATGCTAAATTAAATTCTATACATATATATCCATAGCAAATGTTTGAAAGGAAGTGGACTCATCTATGCATGAAAATCCAATTAGACTTTACGGTGTGATCAACAATAAATGTTAATATTTTTCAACATTATTATACACAGGATATAAGAAGGTATACGGAGGCTAGAGAGAGACAAGATCGGTTTTATTCCCCGCAATGTCAGGTATTCTTAAGGCATTCTTTATGGTTCTGGTTCAGTGTCAGACCGTGTGAGACTTTTGTCATAACTATATAATATATATATCTACTACTCATAAGTACGTCCTCTTTAATGTCGATTTCCCTTCGGATTGTATAGTATATATACATATATAGTTGAAGTTGCATTATACTTCATGCTTGATTACGTTTTATACCTTCTACACTGGTAAATATATCTTTCTAAAAAATCTAACGACAAGTATCATTAATATAAATCTGTGGCAGCAGTATGCCAGTTTAAGAATAAGTGCACAAAATTCGGTATCTTTACTCAAGTATGACATGACTTTTAGCCCCGCGCTTTTAGTACATATATTGTGTTGTAAATAATAACAATGCCCCATTTCATCTCATAAGATACCATGTATTATTTTTTTACCTATAGACGGTGATTTATATCAAAGTAAATAAAAATAGAAAACTGACAAATAATAAATGCATTTGCCTCATATAACAAAAAGCTATTGCTAAATGGCAATTTTTTCCATTGACAGCGAGAATATGACAGCTAAAATAGATACAGATGTGGGCAGTGCGAGGAGTGCGGAAGATAATTTACGAGCTGTCAATGGTATTGATCTATTACAGAAGATCCATAATAGAAGCTCTTAGCTTCCCTGGGTCATTGAATTGAAAATAAGACGTGCATAGCCTATAGGTGATTGCTAGTGCAAACATCACATAATTTGATCATTAAATACGAACAATTCATTAAATAATTTGTAATTAATTATACTAATAAAGTATTCGTACAATCATAATGAGATTTGTCCCTGTACACACAAAAAATACGTGGTGCATTGAATTCAAGTAAAATATATAAAGTATAAAATAGTAAAGTACCTATTATGTACAACTCTGAAGCCATTATGTAAAGAAAATGTCACGTAGTGGGTAAGGTAGATTTGTAGTTTTTGTATACACGATTCTTCTCCCCTAACAACGACATTTACTGAGAAGCGGACAACTGTAATCATGAAACATCACAGTGCATGAGTTTAGTAAACATAATCACATAATGCCAAGTGTACAAAGTAGGTACCTACAAAGCAAAGGTTTATCTGAGAGAGAGAGAGAGAGAGAGAAAGACATTTTTTGATTCGATATGACGTGCTCATACACACAGACACAGCCCACAGCTTCACATGGAATCACAAAAATCAAATATGTGAATAAAAACTACGGATGTATTTATGCGCTTTCAACAACTATGTTTCGGTTGAACTCTGATCGTGATCAAGATATTGTGAGTTGGAAGTTGGAACTTTGAAAGTTTATATACCGTAAAGCTCCAAATAGATCCCGGGGGGATATACGCGAAACTTTGCCTTAGGCCCGGGATATATTAGAGGCCCGGGATCTAATGGAGACCCGGGATCTGCCCTTAAAGACCCAAGTACATCCCGGGGAGGGATATACGTTAAACTTGGCTTTTGACCCGGGATCTATTAGAGGCCCGGGATCTATTGGAGACCCGGGATTTATTTGGAGCTTTACATATGACTCTCTATGTAAGCCAAGATGCGCAGTGCTAATAGATGAATATCACTACTACTTACTAGACTAGACTACGCTGTGTGAGTGAACATCATACCTCCTATATACCTTATACATACATATACCCGCTATATCTAGTACGTAGCTAACGTAGCTTTCCTCTCGAGAAAACTCAAAACTCGAGGAGCAAATGTCTATGGCCTTGGCAGTTGGCAGCCATAGTGCACACATGGTCAAAACACGTTGCTCCTTCGTATGTGAGCACAAATTAATGCTTAGCTCACAAGATTCACAAGACTCAAGAGATGATTTTTTAAATTTACTCAGAATTTTGTCCGACAGGGGAAAAAAATGGAAAAGTATGCAAGTACATAATCTAAACATTAGAAAATCATCTACGCATTTCGTTTCGTTCAAGATTCAAAGTCTCAAGACTCTTACGTTGGATAAAAAGAAAGTAGCATTAAATTTTTACACAATATGTGATGTATGAGTACTAGCCCCGGCCCCGCGTTACTCACAATTAGAAGATTCATAAACATTCAAGTAGCCAAATGCATACAGCCGAAGGGCCGGAGACTCATGGCATGGCCTGGTAGAGAATGACATTCTACGGGAGAAGGAGGAGGAGAAGAATAAAAAAAACTCATGTCAAAACTTTGTTTAGAAAACTTGGCTATTGTATGCTCTCGATTCAGAATTAATCTGATGCTGTCACGTTTCTCTTCGCTCTTCAACCATCCAGTGTTACCTGATTTCACGCAGTCTTACACGTCCATGTGTATACTGTACATACATCGTACCGTAGATATTACATATATATGTTTTCTTTAACGCTCTCTACCATACGAGATGACTCAATGAAGATTGCTTCTTCCATTCTTCAAGCTTTGATGAAAAAATCTGTTCTGAATGGTCTCAAATATATATTATAGCTTGAATACTGAATACTGAATGTGACTGTTTTCTCTATGTTTTGCTCTCTGTTCTCTTTCCAGGAATTATTTGTGAAATAATAGCAAATAAAGGCTAATAATCAAAATAACATGAATGAAATTGTACTTATGTCGTCCAAGCACTTCACTCCAAGTTTACCACCACATAATTGCATCCACTGTTTATGTTCAACCTCAAGTCATGCTTTGACAAAAATCAAGACCTGATAAATATTGCTTATCAGTACATATTTTTAAGTTGAAACTAATGTAGGTAGTAGGTAGGTATCTGCACACATTACCCCGCGGCATTCCACGCCTGCAAAGTAGTCTCTATAAAGGTGTGCAATGAAAATTATTTAAACTAAAATATTATTATATAATAGTATAATAATCATATTGGTCTTACTGATACAAGCTAATAGGATATTATAGTTGAAACTTCGCACAGTAATTATTAATTCTACCAGGTGGTTATATATTTCCACACAGTAAAAACTTAACTTCTACATCAATTTAGTAGGTGGCAATGACTTTTATTGTATATAATTTATTTATGCTCGAGTTCAGAATTTACTTTCAAACATCTGTTCCAAATTCCATTAATAGAGTCACATCAATATTCATAAAATTTATACCCCTCAAGTACTTACGATATTAATATTCATATTTACGGCATCCTTCCAACGGACTTGCTAGGTTGTTTATTATGAATTAATAAAAAGGCTTGTTTAGTATTAACCATAAAATGTTCAACTTTTTCTTTTTAAATTACCGCACTACTAATCATTTAATTTATGTAATTCACGTGTTAGCACATGAATAATGAAGATGTACAACGCATATGTAGTATCCGTGTTATTTAGTCTGTCCCATGTTATGTGTGTATATAGTTCTGGAGGGTGCAGTTGAGTTTGGATACATACATAATAATCTGCTATGACGTAGTCTATTGATCGAATTATGTATATAATATATAAACGTACCCTAGATCACCGAAAATGCAAGTAAAAAGCAACATTACGGAAGAACAATTTTACAACTTTTTAAGTTAGAAATATTTCAAAGTTTCTTTTCTCTCCTGTCTTTAATGTAATATACGATTCACATCCCGGCTATGCATATACTTACAGTCTGTGGCGACATGAAGGAAAAGGATGCCCAAGCTAATTAAATATAAAATGTCCCAGGTTTGTCAGTCCCAGTCCCAAAAATTATTTCAAACTTTTGGATCAGCAGTCTTGTCAGTCCCCAACGAGCATCAGATGAGTCCCAGTCAGTCCTCAGTTTGATTATCAGTCCAGTAAGTCTCATGTGGGCTCCGTCCATGTATGGCGTTTACAAATTCGGGAGGGGGGGGGGGCGTAAGCCTGTCTATTGACCACGGTAAAAGTGTGTACAAAGGGAAGAAGCAGGTTAAGTAACGTTAAATACTGTATGGTCAATATATGGATTGTCTTGCCGTGGATGTCTTTCACTAATTATGGTACCTTTAAAGTCACATAGTTGGGCCCAAGGTCAAAATTTAGAAAACCCAGATAAATGTTCAGAGTTTGAAAGCAAATCTGTATCTTTCCAAAAATGTCTAACTAGTAGAACTAGAAAGAGGGTACGAAGTTGGACAGGAGCTGCACTATATCTCAGAAAATGGATCTGCTAGAAGAATAGACATTATTGCCTACGATAAACAAAGCAGAAAGGGATACATTCTGGATCCTACTATTCGGTTTGAATACGGCAACGCGGAAGAACAATCCACATTAGTTGACGAAGAAAAAAAAGTATTTATGAACCCTGTAGAAGCTACTTTAAGAACAGTCTAGATTTGGATGAAATAGAAGTCATTGGTCTCTACATAGGGGCAAGGGGAACGTTAACCAAATTCTTCCAACAATTTATAAATAGGTTTAGGTTACCACTATCTATTATCACGGAAGTAATGCTATATGCCATTAGAGGCTCTATAATTATGTATAATCATCATCTACATTAAAGCTTTAAAAGTTTAATCCATTTAAAATATTATTATAAAAACTTATTGCATTGTATACTGAGTCTTATGGCTACTGCGAGTGTGCAGCAGTGACTTAATAAAGTTATTTATCTCTCTAAAACCAAAACCGTATCTTTCCTTAGGAATCTCATAAGGATTGGAAGACGGAAGATGGTAGTAGTAACACTCTCGCTGAAATTTTGTGTTCTTGAAATCAATTTCTAAAAAGTAATTTTTCTGTTTATGAAATTGCAAAAGATCTTTTTTTCCCCCAAAACTTATAAAAAATCATTTTTGAATGTATTTTTTGAATTTTCATAAACCCAGAAATGACTTTTGAGATAATGACATCGTTGTAGAGACTTAAAACTTCCTATGTTTTTGAAAATAGGATGAAAATTGTAGAAACTACAGGGTGGCAAAAAATGTTTCTGAAAATCGAATTTTTTAAAACTATGTCGGGTAACTATGGACATTGGCAATTAACAATCGGCCGTACTAAATACTACTTCTAATTCTAGGCTAATACCATCACTAAATTAAGTTTCTTTTCTGGTTTATAATAATTATTATTGTCTCTATAGTACTGATTGTGAGTGCATCCAATGGCCGTCGTCAATTATAATAAAGGTGATGCTCGGGTAGTTGCTACGTTGGCCAAAAGTACATATACGTGTCCTTGTAGTAAGAAGGTGCAATATTCAATATGTTTTTTCGTAGTACGACTTAAAATGTCCCATTAAAAACAAAAGTTGGCAGCACTTATACGCCGTAAATTGTATTTTAGGCATTGTTAGGTCGGTCTTCGGTATATGCTTAAACAGCAAGCGTATTAAATTACAGTTGCTCGATAATGGACTTTGTGTGATAGTAAAAATTACAATAACAAAGAAGTGCTCAATTTCATATTATTTTTATGAGGAAGTTTAGAAATATTTACTATGGTTTGTATAGTTTGATTTCATACCATAATACAATTCTCTACTACTCAAATTAATTTCGGGATGCATAGGGAATATTGGAAAGATGGTTTATTATTTTATGAAACGTTATAACCAAATTTATATTTAAAAAACAATCCAAATTTATACTTTAAATCAGAAATGCATGTTTTAGGTGGACTTATCCCATTTTGTCAAAAGTAATTTAATAGACTTATCCCGTTTTGCCAAAAAACGAAATTCAGGCTATTTTTAAAAAATTGCTTTGGTTGAACTTTGACCTTTACAATTCAATACAGTAACGTATCTAGTTGAATAGAACAAATAACACAAATAATCACATTTAAAAAAAAATGGACTTGTACAATAATACAAATACATAATTTATAAAAAATCATGTAACAGTATTTTTGTGACAATGAATACAGGAACGCGGTAAAAAGATGAAAATATGGTAGTGTTGGAAAATCGATTAAATATTGTTTTTTACAGAGATAATTGTGTATGTGTGCCACATTTAGCCCTTACCACTGTTAAAAAATAACCGAGTGCATTATTAAAATGCGGTTTACTACAATTTTGGTAAATATTTTTCTTTGAATTTCTTGTCTGAATTGAAAACAATGAGCTTTGTTGACATTAAAGTCCCTTTCGCAAAAAATGACATACCAAACTGCGACGAAAAGTTGCTGACGTAAATCAATTTGGGATCACTTCATTTTCATTTCGTTTTATTTTACATTGAGTATACGCATATTGCAAGATACAAGATTTTTTTGCTTTAAATTTTTTATTTAATTTTTTAATTTTCATAAAAATTTCTATCATAAATGGATTAAAATAGTTATCCATAGTCAATCGCTTATCAAAGCCTCAGCCAGTGAACTCAACGGTGACGGTTGCAAGCGAATAATAATATTCATAGGAAACAAAGGCTGAACAACAGACAATGATGGTTTATACTAACAGTCGTAGATGGCAGGACTAAAAAATTCAAAATTTTGACTGGACAGAGAAAAGTCAGTTGTTGGGTTTTATCTGTTCAAATTGATATAAAAAAAATCCTTATAGTTATTATTATTAGGGTTTTATTCATTATTCTCATTAAATATGTGAAATCGAATTTGGATTTACGCATACACAGTAAAGTCACAAGTACATGATAAAATCACCAAAAATAGCATAAATGAATTTTATAGGTACATCAATATAATATTATGTAGGCATATAGGAATTTAGCATAAACATTCTACTGACACACTAATTGCTGAAGCCAAACAGTTAATTTAAAAAGGAAAAAAATCAAGAAGCCCGGCGACATATATCAAGGGCATCGGAAAAATAGGAGCAACAAATTAAACATCTTTTTATTCTAGTCTGTTGCTTACAACACAGCTTATTTTTTTTAAACATCTAAAGATTATGGAGAAAAACAATAGAATTGAAGTAAAAAAATTATTAATTAATTAATAAGTGGAACGCCCATTAACTGGATATTCTTATACAAGACCCTTACTATTACATTTAACCAACATTGGAATTTTAGATTTTTTGTACCTTTCAGTGCTACAACTTATAAGACTATTTATTATTTAGTCTGTTTGTTCTGAAATTATTTCTTTCATACTTTTTTACCCAATTGGAATATCTACTAGATTTTACATGCTTATTGCCAAAATTAACTAACAATTATTTCTTGTACCTATCTTCTAATATTAGGGGGTAACTGAAGTTCTGCAAAAATGAAATTATAAATCTTCCCAAAGTCTCGTGGCAGATGACCCATAATTATTAGTGTGACAAAGTTAGTGCTAAAGTGACGAAAACTAACTCGGGTTTTACCCAAGTAAGTGAACAGTTGTATGTATTATATATCCTGATTAAGAAACCATGGTTCTTTATATTGAGCTGTTATATGCTATGCAATTGTGACTTATTAGAGTTTTCTCTGTACATGTAATTACCTGAACTACTAAAACTACCACTTAATAAATATTTATCATTTGTTAAAATAAAGCCTTCAATTGTTTTTGGTTGCTAATGCTATTCAAATTTATTTTCTTATTTAATTTCAATCCGTATGTCATTCAATTTTACCTGTACCTCTATATAAGCACTTAGAAACATTATCGGTTAATTCCACTTGTTTGATCTAATAATTTATTAGCACATTTAAATGTTGTTAATAAATTGGGGTAAGGTTCTTCACAAAGTTGAATTCACTCCTGATGGTTCAAGACGTGTAGACATTATTGCTAACAACCCGAGTGCTAAAATAGGTTTAGACCCTACAGTTTGAATGGATCTCAATGGCATTCAATAGGCAGATGCTGTCAACAGGAAGAAAAACAAATTTATGATTCATGTATATGTAGGTACTTACATTAAATACATTCAACAGAAATTTGGGTTAGATGAGATTGAGGTAAAAGGATTTGACGTGAGAGTCCGCGAAACGATTACAAAAGTTCTGGATTTTATGAAATCCCCATCATTATCATCCTACCTAATTGAGTATATTGTTGCCCATGGGATACCTATGGACAGGGCGTCCGCGTCCCATGTTCAGGGTGTTGTATAGGCAGGTCGTCCCATGGGCGGAGCATCCCATGGGCAGGGCCTGTGATGACCTGTATTCGGCAACACCTTGTCATAAAGCGTTGTAAATCTCGGACTTTTTTGCGAAGGTGAAAAGAAGTAGGAATGCTAATTGAAATAAAAAAAAAATTAGTAGGTATGCAAGCTTTAATTTGCAAGCTTTAATTCAGAACTCAAATCATGGGAAAATTTCGAAACCTACGCTGTATATTGTTGCGTGTTTCTTTATTGATTTTTAATATTGTCTGTATTTTTTTAATTTTGGCTTGATTTTATCTGCATTTATATACTCATTCGAAGAAGAAAATGATTCAATTCAAATATTTTCGTGCGAAGCGAGAAAATATGTTGACTCATCTTTAATAAAAGGTTTCCGGAAATCTTACTTTTTCAACTAAACAAAATTGATATAAGAATATGCTAGCCATTTTAGACTCGTAGAAATCGATAAATTAGAAATCTGAATTTTAATTTGTGAGCTGATGCTATTGCTGCTGGTGTAACTTTGAGAACTAAACTGAATTTCTTTTCCAATTTTAAAAAGTAAATTTAAGCTTAAAATCATCTGCTCGAGGTTACACGGCTTTTATGATATGCATACTACAAACAAATATTGAAAACACCAACAAGGCATCCATCGCTTTTATCTCGTAATAATTTGTCGTAAAACGTAACTACATTTTTGACCCGGATTTCTAGACCTATACCTTGAAAAAACAGCAGAAGAGTAAAACGAGTTGACGTAGACATCAAAAACTCAGAGCTTAGTTTTAGGCATACCTAAGCGTTTACCTCAAAGTATCATTGGTTCAATTTTAGGTTAGCTTTAAAAATAAATTATCTTACTAATAATATACAGTAAGTCGCACTTATTTAAATACTTCGAAACTTCGAATACATTATTCCAATTGACCTAGACCATTCCCCTATGGTCATATTACAAGTATGTAGGTAATTAACTTTGAGACAATGATCATGTAAAAAAAATTGTAGTTCAAATAGTATAAGGTCTGAAGAACTTGTATAATGGCAGCCCTAAAAGCAAACTAGGGCAGTCTGAATAAAATTTTAAATTTCAAGCCACGACTCCGGCCATGGGCCACGACTCTGGCCATGGGCCACGAATTGAGGGAACGGAGCGGATCCGAAGCTCAAAATCTCATAGAAGTAGAAGATTTCGTTTATGCGCTAATGAATGTCGTCAAAGTATTTGTATTATGTCGATAAGTATATAGGTATGTCTACGAATAAAAACACTATGACTTGAAATGAAAAGGGATTATTTTCAGTTATAATATTAGAGGAAGAACTTTTAATTACTTTTATAACCTCTTCAAAAACATATCAATCATGTACAAACTTTTATATTACATAATATTCACGGACGGAGACGAGTGAGGAAAAGAAACACAAAGAACGAGAAGAGGTAGGTAAGTATCTGTTAATTGCGCCTAATTACCGGTGAGAGTGGAAGTATCTATCAGTTTCCCACGGCAATGTCCGATGGTATTCCAAGACCTTAGTGTCTTTGGCAGCACGGCAATCAATCCTAGTCCTTTAATCGAGCGTTATGACTTCAATCCCTAATCTTCCGTCTAATTAACTAACTCCGGGTCAAACGAAAATGACCGGTTAACTTTATTGAGTCTTTTTGAAAAGAAAAGCTAAACTGTAAAGTCAAGTCGTAGGTCTAATGACTGTTTATAGAATCTTCACTTTATACTCCGCTGTGAAAAACTAACTCGTCGCTAACTTCTCTTTTTCACGTCCTCTGGTTTCAAAAGCAAGTAAGAGAATTTCAAATGTAGGCTAAGAAAGCTAAAGACGGAATCAATGACTATTCAGTAGCTCGAGTGAATTGAGAATGTTCTACTTGTTACTGTTGTTACTCCTGAATTCAACTTCTTTCCTGACTAAGTATGTATCTTCAAAGGATTCCCATTGTTCCAAGCTATGGTCAATTGGAATACTTCTACTGTCTAGCTAGATATATATCCCATCGCTGAAAGCGGTGGCATTGGAATGTTCTTTTGTCTAACTACCTGTGTGCTACTTTTTCTCGCTCGCCAGTCTGATTATGCCATAGCCTTTGTGCTATGGGACGGGCGGGATTTCTAATTATAGAGTATTTATAATAGAAATGGACAGAAGTGGAGTTCCGTCTCCACAAAATCCCTCCACACGCTATCAGCCGAGACCCATCGGCGGTCTAGGTTAGCGTGCGGAAAGTGTGCGAGAAAGGAGTCTAGTTACATGAGGTATTTTCATTCAAAAGCTATCCGTTCCAGGATGTACATTACATGTCTAGCATACGTCTCGTCTACCGTGTACAGAGTTTGTTGTACTTAATATCTAATTTTGACAGACATTTATTATTAAAACATAGTATCTTGTCCACATGGACACATTCCAATTCCAGTCTCATTGAGAAAGGATATTCTATTTGTAGTTATATATTATTCAAAAACATGGTAAGTCTCAATAAAATGCATAGTCTTTTGAATTTTTATTTGTGCTCATCCACCACTCGGTGATGATGGTATGGTGGGTATATGTTGGTATATGTACCTATATAGGTACTTAGTGAGGTATCAAAAAATTAATTACGATGGTGATTTTTAGGAATCACCTGAGTGCTCAAAAGTAAAAATATTTGAAATCAAAATTAAGTGTAAGTATCTACAGGTTGTGCAACAGTTTTTAGTGCTTTTTAAAGTTTTAATATTGTTTTTGGTGTCCCCAAAAAAATTAATATTTACTGTGGGACTTTTTGTAAAAATGTGAAAATTCAAAAAAAATGTGGATGTTTTGTAATCTACAAATAGTTGGTAAAGGCAAACTAAAAATTTCTGATGCTTCAAGTTTCTGAGAAATCCTTCATGTGGAAAAAAAATTCATCTGTGTCTTCAAATAAAATATTATTATGTTTTCACCGTTGGTCCAGAAAAACTAAGTTTCCAAAGATTTGGAGGTTCTGCCTCCACACTAATTTTTGACGTAGTTAAAAATTAATCTAGGGATCTTAATTGAGACTCTGAAATGGAGGATAAATCAAATTCGTGAACAGAAACTATTATTGCGTCCAACATATTTACAAGATGTGGGGAGTAAATACATGTTTGTATTTGTACATAATATTTTAGTTAAAACTAGCAATGGATATCAACAGCTCAACTATCGTACCATTATTAAAAACTAGCGATGGATATCAACAGCAGAAATATTTATAAATATAGGTATAAATGAATCATCAACAAATCAACATCAACATATAAACATCAACATATAAACATCAACATGTACATATATTTATAATGTAATATTCCGTGACGAGGCTAGTTGAAGGTGAAGGAATCTTCTTCAGAATCCTCGGTGGTGGGAGGGTCTTGGTGGGCTAGGTATGTGGAGTTTCGAGTGTCGATGTAACTGCAGTCTCCATCACTTGTGTCGGAGCTGGGAGGGGATTTGATGACTCTGTCGCGAGGGAGTTGGTCGGTGAAGTCCTTGGAGGATTGTGTCGGTAGGATTTGTGGTTCGTCGGGACTAGGGCGGTAACGTGGGTCAAAAATCATCTGCTCCGCACGCCATCGTGCCAGGCGCATCTCGTGGTGGGTATCGCGACGTCTCCGAAGTTGTTCTAGAAGGTTATTCGCTGATCTCTCTCGGGTGGGGATTTGAGGAATGGGTGAAGGGCTCCGGTGTTGACGGATCCTACGTGCTTCCATCACGTCTTGCAGTTGTTGGGTAGATAAACTACCTCGACGGTAATCGAAATTATGGTGGGGTTGAGGGGCATGAAGAGTATAGGGAGTATCGTCACGGGAACGTTTACGTGGATTTGTCTAAAAGGATTCAGGAGTGAGGATAGGAGGAATGGTGGTGGTGTGTGGAGTGGATTCCAACTCTGAGTTTGAAAGTGGAGTCTCCGGTCTATTCTCCTCCTCAGTGTCTATCCCCTTCTCTGGTGTTGGAATAGTCTGTCCGTGGCAACGGCGGAGATGAAAAATATAATCATCCCGTTGCTGCTGGATTTCCTGAATCTCCAAATTAGCTTCTAGGATCGCTTTCTCGTCCATTAGAATTGGTTCATCGTTACTGCTGTCATCCTTCAGTAATAGTGCTGCTGGAGCCAAGTTCTCTCGTCGTTGGACAACTGTGTGAGGCGGAAATCTTTCGATCCACTTTCCCAGGCGTTGCTGTGTATCCAGTATTTCATCTTCCGATGCTGGAGCAAACCCACGGACGTTTAGCGTCGGATCCGGCCTCCTCTCACGTTCTGCTGGTGTTGTTGGTGGAGTAGTTGTCTCGTCAAAGTGTGTGTGTGCTGTTTCGAAAGGGTCCTCCGAGTCCTCTGACTGTAGCATGTTGACGTCGGGGGCTGGAGGATCTTCGTCGTCATTATCGGTAGTGTCATCGTCGGTAGTCATATCTGGAGGATCCATTTCGTCATCTTCATCATCTTCCTCCTCTTCGGCTTGTTCAGCCTCCATAGGAGAATGAATGGGATCGTCCATATAGTAATCTGATGGGTCATAAGGTTGGTAGTCGTCTGGCTCGAGGAGATTTATAGGTTCGTCATCCTCGCTGTCTGTGTCCACTTGGATGGGTAATTGCGGTGCAATCTCTATTGATGGTGGGAGAGTTGGTTCCTCCGATATGTCTCTGGCGTGGTCTCCGTCCATCATGGTAAGTCTAATCATATTAAAGGAACAAAAACACCCTTTTCCAAGTTATTGTACTTTAACCGTACCAATGCAGTGGTAGGTCTCTCGATGGTGGTATCTAAGATTAATTTTCTTAAACTAAGTCTATGTAATTTCCCAGGTCTTTAAAGGCCTGGAATATTATCCAATGGATGTAATTCATGGGAATATAGTGCTACTTAACTTAGTAAATTATTATTAGTAGGTGCTCCTTTCCTCCTTTGAGGTGGAGTCATGAATCTGTAAATTCTTTTTGTCTATCCCTAACTGTGCAAGTGAAAATAATGTTTTTCGACAGCATGCAAAAACCGAGTTTGTGTTTTTCATTCATTATTAGTTTTAATTAATTATTAAAGGAATCCCGATAGAATGAATTGGGTATAATATTTGTAATAGAATGAAAGTAAGTTCTTGATGCTTAAGAAACCAAATATTCAATTGTGCATATTAAGGAAATCAAAACTTAAAATCTACGTAGTGTCAAAATTAATGAAATATCGAAAAAATGAAAATTTTTCCTTGCAGAATTACTGCAGGAACTTAAAAAAATTATCTACACATTATTCATGCCATGTATCCATCTCCAAAGTAGTAAAAGAATTAAAGTGGTCTAATAGCCGTGGCCATGGAAGTCTTGGAAGTGGGGACAGGCATAGGTTGGGTGGTGTCCGCCGCAGAAGAAACAACGTTGAGCTAATTCCATGATTCGGGCAAATTTCGCGTAGCTAATCCTGCGATGAGGGCATCGTTGCCAGTAGTGTCGAATATTTCCCTGTTGGTGTCTACGACGACAGAGTTCACAGTCCCATGGTGTTCCAACAAAGTGGTTCTCAACTTCAGGTAAAGGAGGAAATGGTTGGACTGGAAGAATGGGAATATGTACTATCTGTGGTTGCTGAATAGGTGCGCCGAAAAGTGGGATAAGCTGAGGAAGTCCTGGGGCTTGATAATAAAATCCATTCGGAACAGCAGCTGGTTGTGGAATATTATTCTGAGGTTGTTGTTGTTGTGGAGCTGGTAGATCTGGAGCATTTCGAGCTTGGTGGCGCTGTGGCGCATCTGATCGAGATCTTGAAGACGCTCGGTATCCATCGTGCTTGGGAGAGTCTCGGGATCTGGAAGATCTTCGGGGAGGAGTGGGAGATCGGGACCGATGATGTTGTGGTGGTGCCTGAGTTCTCCATGGGCGGCCTTTTGGCCATGAGTATCCTCGAATGTCGTCTATATTTTGGTCTTTCGAGTTCTGATCCGACTGTCTGTTCTTTGAGAAATTCGAGCTTGGTGGTTGTGCTCGGGGTCTCCATTGTTGAGGAATCTGTCTCGGTCCAAAGCGGAGCGGTGGGCGAAACGATGCTCGTGGTGTTGGAGGAGTGTTTCTCGGTGGGGCCGGAGCCCGTGGTCGGTTACTGTATCTGTCCTGACGGTCCAATGGTCGCGGTAATCTCAGTGTCTGCTGTGGTGATGGTCTCGGGGCCGAACTTTGTTGAGATGGTGGAGTAGCTTCCACCGGAGCTCGAGGTTTCGGTGTATAAATGGCATACCGAGGAGCTGTAGTGCCTAAGTCCGGGAGTAGATCAACAGTAGGAGCATTCGCATCTGGTGCTGGTGGTGTTGGTGATGGTGCTCTTTGAACTGGAGCTGGAACTTGTTCCGTCTGAGTTGGAGCCGGAGCTGGAGTGATTGTGTCCAGGGGCTGAGCTGTATTCGGACTAACTTGGATGGTGGGAGGAACTCTAGTGGGTCCTCTTCCTCTCATAGTGAATCTCGGGAGGCCGACAGCGATGCGTGGTGGAGCTGGACCTAATAATAAATTTCCCGTAGGTTGATTTGGAGGACTAAAAATACCATTAGTTCTTGGTGGTGTCGATGAAGGAGTGCTGGAAGTTAATCTCCAGCGCTGTAGTTGCTGTTCTATCTCAGCCGATCTGCGATTTGCTTCATCCTGTTGTTGTTGAAGTTGCCGAATTTCATCTGGGATGGGCTCCAGTTGTTGTGAAGTCCCTGGCTGAGGTTCTGGAATTGTTGGAGGAGATCCGCTTTTCTGCTTCTTGCGGACGTTCTCAGATTTGAAATCTGCAGTGCTTGTGGAGCGTTTGATGTTCTGAGCAGGAAGTCCTTCCAAAGGTTCAAAAGATTCATGGTCGTACGGAACGGGATCTTCGATGTCCATATTATCAGCAGGTTCATCTTCTGAGTCGTTATCTAAGGCGACGGCCTGATTGATGATTGGGGACCTCGGAGGGTTTCTGGCTAGTGTAGGAATTCGTTGGATAAATTGTTGGCGACGTGGGGAAGCTGGTGGAGTATTCTGCATAATCGGGCGTGGATCTACAGGCTGAGGAACCATGTGTGTATAAGTTCCGTCCGGTTGTCTGGCCTGGATGTCATTTGGATGTGGAGTACTGTCGCTGGTCATTCGCATGACATAACGGTGTGCTTCGGGTTGTCCGGGGATCCTGTTTCGCAATTGATGTAGCATAACTCTACGGGACCGGTCTTGGTTGTAGACATATTTGTGGTCCCAATCTTCATCATCTGATTCGATTCCGGCATTAGCAAATTCGTTTTCTGGATCTAGTTGACCTTCGGGAATTCGCGGTGGTCCATGAGGGAGTTTGTTAGGATTCGGATTAGGTGAAGGATTGGCCATTTTTGAGGATGTCTAGTCTTTACCCGAAAAAGAAAGAAAAATTTCCATCACTACTTAAGTAGGTGATGGGATAGTGCTTTTCCCAAAATCGAAAAATTTTCTATCTAAAATCTGGAAATTCTAAATAGAATATGGTGCATGCAGAAATTTTTCGTGCAATCTAATTTGAGTCCTCAGAATCAGAGTCTGAGGTATCAGAGTCCGAAGAAGAATAAGAGACTGGTTTCTGGTATTGGCATGCCATCATCTGCCCTATGTTTCCCATGGCCTTAACTAATTCAGCCATGGCATCCGTAGGTTTTACGTGACATCTTTTTAATTTAGCAATTTTCTTTTTCTTACGTTTCTTATGTACCGAGCCTACCTCTTTGCGCTTTCGTGTCTTCGGGACCTCAACATCGGAAGGATCATGAGGTATGACTACTTTTCTTGGTCTTGTTGACCTTCGTAATTCAGTATTTTCAGTGATTGACTCTGACTTTTTACTTTTCAGTATGACCTTACTATTATTTCCCTTTGCAGGTTTTATCGTGACATTATCATTTTCAATGACCGCTGTGGACTCTATGGTTGGGACTGTGGGAGTTTCAACTATATTTTCCTCCAAGAATTCAAGATCGCTTTCAGCTGGATCAATTTGTTGAGTTTCAGTGATTGATTCATTTGGTGCTGTGTTGATTTCGATTTCTCCGAGTACTTGTGTTTCATCATCTATATTGACCATCTTAACTACTTTTTTATTTGTGAATTCAGTAACGACTAATTTGGTCTGTATTTTGGGCTGAAGGGCGGCTGTTTCATTCCGCTCTCCATTCCAGCTTTTTGGTGCTATAGGAATTTCTATGGGGTTGTTTCGTCTGTTTTCTGAAATATCACCTAATTCGGAACATCCTTGCCTCATATTAATGTGACAACTATAAATTGAGTGGTTTGAAGTGTCTATTGAATCTGCTCTATAAGTTGGAGCTTCAGTTGGTTGTGCTATATTAGAAATTTGGGACATAGGGATGTCTTTTGCTGGGTTTCGAAATGCGTTAAAATAATTCTTAGTCTTTTGGTAATCAAAATCTGCGTAGCGTTTTCCGGTAGTAATATCAATACCCTGAATTAAATTCCAATCGTCCTTGTGAATGAAAGAACCATCCGAACCTAAGTGGTTCATGTTATGACTATTACAACGGGATTCTCTAGCAAAAGGGTCATCAGCAATGGTGGTAGTCATACGTGCAGGATATCTGTCGATTGTTTCTACGTCAAAATATCGTCTAGCTGTAGGAGAATTCTCAGAATTTACCCTATTTGAAGTAGGAATATTATTTGGTTCCGCCGGCGTGGGAATCTGTTCCGCGGCCGACGGTATTAGTGGTAAAGGTAAATCTACAGGTAGGTGAGAATTAGTATCTACAATGTTTGCTACTGGAATTTCGGAATTTCCCAGAGGTGTGTCTAACTCTGGAATATGAGTAATGGCGTGATTGGAATAATTATTTGTGAGTTGCCTATAATTATTTGAGGTTGGGTTTCGCTGAATTGTACGGTTGCGTAATTTCAATTCATTATTTTGATCGAAAGAGTATTCTTGATTAAATATTCCGCGGGGGACTACGTTGATTTGTGCCGCGGTATCCCCATCGAAATCTCGCAACTCAGGGTCTGCCCACGGTTCGGTGTGAAATGCAACATCATCAGGAGTGTAAGTATAATTATTCAACCAGTTTTGATCACCTAACACGGGTTCCATATTATTATTAAGAGAGGGAATGTCGTCTAATAGGTAAGGTTTTAGGTTGTGGCCATGCACAATCTCAAGAACAGTTTCGTCGATATACTTAGAAAGGTCAGTGTCTTTACTACATAATAAGTACATATGTTGGTTAGTAGCTGTACTATATATCTTATATGGACCTGTATACTTAACTGTAAATTTTGCTGCTGTGCCTGGTGCCTTATAGTAATTTTTCTTAAGTACTAAATCACCTTATTTATATAGAACTGTAGGGTGAGTTTTATCAAAAGCCATTTTACGTTTCAACTGATTATGACACGAGTTTTCATGCGCCAAGATACGGGCCTTGTGAAGTTCATGAAATCTAACCTGGGTCATTTCTGGGTCATCTGGGTCAATATCGTCATCAAGAGGTTTCCCGGAATATAACAAAAGTGAAGACTTCTACCGAACATAAGAAAATAAGGACTATAGCCTGTACTAACATGCTTAACTGCGTTATATTCATTTTCTATATGAGGTAACATAACGTCCCATTCAATATTATTATTGTCATATTTCAACTTTTTCATGATACTGCCGAATGTTGAATTAACTCTCTCTACATATGCATTGCTACTAGGATGGTGTGGAGAACTATGGATGGAGATCACATTATGTCGAGTGCACATCTCATTGAAATTGTGACCTGTAAAAGCTGGACCATTATCAGATACAATCCCTTTTATTTTATGTTTTGCTATTAATGGTTCTAATACTTTAACCGTTTCAGCCACAGTTGTGCCTGTAGTTGGGATGAGATGCAGGAAGCGGGTGCATTGGTCTATCACGGCCAAGATATAAGTTTTATTATTAGAAGTAGTATTCAGCGGACCAAGGTAATCCACTGAAACTTTAGCATAAGGAGTGGTAGGAGTAATCATTGCATGCATAGGACCTGATTTCTTGACACGTGGGACATTAAATCTTTGGCAAGTGTCACATGCTCGACATGCCTTGGTGACGTTGTCCCACATCTGCAAGAACCAGTATTTATCTACCATAGAGTAATAAATTTTTCTAAAACCAAAATGTGACTTATTGTGCAGTTCACGTGCTATGCGTTTTCCTTCAGTTACTGGTAGAACATTTACCCACAATGGTCCCAGTGGCTCATAGTTGACATGCTGGAGAATACCGTCTGTGTTGAGGCGGAAGTCATTCCGGTACTTATTTTTACCTCTACAATTATTTTCTTCATCTACCTGCAGTGATGTAATTATGTCGGCTAAATCTTTATCTTTTACCTGCATGTCTTTAAGGTTAATTACTGATTTATCCGTATCGTTGCAATGTACTATATATTCCTCATCCTCAGGTTGCCTAGGATGTTCAGTCTTCGCCGTCATGCCTCTCAGAATGGCTACAGGAAGATTATCCGCTCGTGGAGGGCGACTTAGGCAGTCAGCCATGGCATTAGATTTTCCTGGTACATACATAATTTTTAGGCGGTATGAACTCAACTTGAGACTCCATCGCACTAATTTTCCGGTGACCTGAGGTGTACGAAGAATGTTGACTAGTGCTTGGTGATCAGTGTAAACTAAGACTTCCCTTCCAAACAGTAAATTGTGAAATTTTTGAAAGGCATGAACTATAGCATAACACTCTTTCTCCGTGACTGTCCACTTACTCTCAGTATGTGATAGTGTATGAGAATCAAAACCCAGGGGTTGTCGATCTTTATTATTCCTATTAGTGATTACCTGGATAAGGGCAGCAGCGACTTCATAATCGCTGGCATCAGCCCATAATTCCAAAATGGCAGTGGGATCCGGGAACGCTAATGCTGGAGCGGTACAGATGGCTGTTTTCATTTCTTTCACCGCTCTTTGACATGCGGCGTTGAAAACAAAAACTGCGTCTTTCTTTAATAAATCATATAGTGGCCTAGCAAATTTTGAATAGCCGAAAATTAATCTTCTAAAGAAACCGCTTAACCCTAGCCATCGACGTACGTCGGTGGTATCCTGAGGATCGGGAAAATTCATTAATACATTTGTGCGATCGGGATCTATTTCGACGCCCTGACTAGTGACCTTATGACCTAAGAAAGCGATTTTCGGGTGACCTAGATAACATTTCCTGGGTAGCAATCTTACGTTAGCTTGTATACATAACCATAGGATCTTTTCCAGTCGATCCATCAATTGAGTGAAGTCTTTACCACCGAAACAATTGTCTTCAGAGTAATTATTAAAGAATGAATTTTTATATGGAGACCATATAATATCTAATGTTTTCTGTAAGATTGCACTCGAATTGACGAAACCGAAAGGAGTACGAGTGGGACGAAACTGACCGTCTGACGTCATAAATGCAAGTATGTCTCTGCTGTCACTGTCTAATTCTATTTGTTGGTAAGGATCACGGAGGCCTAAATTACAAAAATATTTTGAATTCGAAAGAGATTTGAAAGCAGTGTGTAAAGGTGGGATGGGCATAGGTTCAGGTTTTACTTTTAAATTAATTTTCCTGTAGTCTACAGTGGGTTTTCAGGTCTTGCCGGAGGATAACATTTGTACCTGGGATACATACTGACTATGTGAGTTCTGTATTAGGCCTAGTTCTCGTTGTTTGTCAGTATACTTACGGGTAATTTCTTGTAACTCTAAACTCACGGAACGGGGACTCACAATTTGAGCTGACTTATCCAATAATTCCACTGTGGCTTGTAATGTCTTACCAGTCCTAGGATCACGCATCGGCTCCAGAAAGTCATTCTCGGTCCAACCAAAAGCTTTGTAATATTTACTCAAAAGTTCCCTAACCTTAATCTTTTGAGGTCCTGTGAGACCTTTGAAAATCTTGAATTGAGAAAATTCGTCATCAGTTAATAGTTGACTACCTTTTACACTTTCTGGTACCGGTGCAGTGTCAACTGCATCATTATAGTCTTGATCATTAACATGCATAGTAGGGGAATTGTCTTTATCTATCCTAGTAGCGCGGAGATAGTCCGTTGGCATTGTTTCATAGCTGGAAAGGGTTGGTTGTGGTGGTAAAATTAAATCGCCTGTTTGTTGAGAATTTGCAACATGCAATATACCTTTGCCTTTCGTAACTTTGACCGTATCTTGTAACACCATTAATCCTAGTTTCTCGAATAAATTATAATTAGGATGTATAGCTATTTGACCTGAATATTCGGGGTCCTCTGTATAAAAGGGAACCTCCGTTGCCGTGTCATCCTTAATGAGGGAGGGCCGAACTGTAAAGAGTCGTAATTTGTACTGTTTGTAATATTCGACAGCTCGGCTGGATGCTTCGCTAGATTGAACAGATCGAACCTCCTCCAATAAGGATGAAGTTGTACTGTGGACTCGTCTGATAGTGGTAGTACCTATAGACTTAATGTCATCGATTGTGACCTCAATTTGACCGAAGTCATTTTTACCTTCGACCTGCATATCGTCGTCTTCCTGTATCCCATCCAATACCTTTATTAAATCATCCTTTCGTAGAGGATTGCATGCAGTGACCATACTAAGTTGAAGTGCCTTTTGTTTACGTAAATATGCAGACTGTGTTTTCATGCGTCTGAGTGCACCTTTACTTGGAAAAGCTTTTAATCTGCATAATCTTTCTGCGTCTGACCTCATGGATGTATGAGTCCTTTCTTGAGCTGGTCTAAAAATAATCGTGCCTAATCCGCATTCTATATTTACATTATAAGTTTTAAGTAAATCGCAACCAAATACGATAGGATCTTGAGCTTTTTCGACCACAAAAAATCCCCATTGAATCCACTCTTTATATTCGTTAACAAAGAATTGTAAGTAAATAATTTTATCGATAGTATGTGCATTATTATCGTCTATAGACAAGTATACAGTGAGTGGTTTGCACCTTTTTATTTGTTTTTCTATTTTTAGATCCTTCAAAGTTTTCAAACTTACTGTACAAACAGTGGCACCAGTGTCCACGAGAACTTCCAGAATATTTATATTATGTACATTGGTTCGGAACTTCATCTCACGTTTGATTTCCGTGGACTCATTACTGAATTTCAGTGCATAATGTACTTCATTCTCAGAAGGAAAATCAAACAAAATACCTATGGGTTTTTCGGAATCAAAATCGTCAAGCTCCTGCCCTACTTGGAGTAGTGGATGACCTGGTTTATGACCTAAAACGTCAGTCACTTTGTTCTGCCTGGTTCCCAGGCTTCGCAAAGCGGCATCGGCCTTTGCTATAGTTTTATACACTCTTGCCGGTTTAGGTGACTTAAAATAGACTTTTGTGTACTTTATAGAAACAGATTTAAAAGAATGCTCTGATGCAGGAGGCTCGGGTCTGGATATATTAACTATATCCACCCCTTCTAGTTTAAATTACTATTTCCCTGTGCTGCCTGTCCTACCTGGGGTGCATCCTGTTGCCTTGGTTGCCTTGGTTGTCTAAGTGGAATTTGAATTCCCTGAGCTCGATATAATTCGTGACAAGTGCGGAAATTATGTGTCATTCTACCGCACTGCCAACATGCTGACCTAGCTCCTTCTGCAGCTACACAATATGCACGACGGCGCTCATTGTAATAAGGAAATTTCACCACCGCAGGGTCATCATTGGCCCCACGTGGGACTACAGGATCAGGAGGAGCTTCATAGGGAGCTCCATTAACAGGATTAGGAGGGTATCTAGGAGCTATTTGATTAACAGGGGCACCTTGGGCAGCCTGGACTATGGGTTCGCGCTGTGGTTCTACCCTAATCCCAGCATTTTGCTTATGCTGGTATGGCGTATGGGCATGGAGTGCCCGTGCGTATGTACGTCCTTCAACTTTCGGACCGGAATATGTAACTTGTTCAGTAGGAACGGGATCCAACCAATCATTAATTACGCCTGTACTTATGGCTTTGTCCAGTGTGGTTCGAAAATGATCAATGGTAGTACAGCCGATCATATTACTACGCATTCTTTTAGGTACACCTTTTAACAGTCCAACTACCAAGTCATTTGCACTCATTTTGGGGTCGATGCGTCTCAGTACACTGAGTCTACCTGAAATATACTCTGAACTGCCCATGAGTCTGTTATAAGCTGTACGTGGTAAGTCTGCCTTGGCCTTACTAATTAATGAGTCATTATCAAATCTGACTGCCAAAGCAGTCTCTAACTTTTTCCATAAGTCTCTGTTAATACCGGGTGTCTGTCTCTTGAGAGCTGGTCTCCATGAAGACCTTTCTGATTTCCACCATTCAAGGGCCTGTCCGTCCAGTACGCGATCGAGAGCGTCAAACTTGTCATACTCTGTCATGTCAATGTAAGCGGCGTCCTGATTGAATTGGTATAGGAATGCGTCTACCTCACTATCTCCAGCATATTTCGCCCAATCCTTAATGAGTTCATTGTTACGTATAGTACGCGCTAACTCAGCTTCCTTACTAGTGGGTCTTGGTGGAGCGAAGACTTCCCTAAGCGCTGCTATATCCTCGGCTGATCTACCTAGGAGACTTCTGCTAGATGCAAATGCACTTTGTTCAGGAGCTCTAGTCAAATTAGGGAGAGGATTAGTCTTTTGGGACTCGAAAGGATTTGGAGGTAATTTAGCTGAAGGTTGAGTCTTATTAAAATAGATTCGTGGTTGAGGAGCTGAGGAAATTGAAGCTGGAGGATTGACCTGTGACTGGCTACTCTCGGCACTGGGGCCTCTGACTATCCTGTCTAATGCTTCTTTATTTTAAAGGTCCTTTAGCTTCTGTTCGTAAATGCGTTTGTCTTCGGCCTGTGCCGCGGTACGCCTAGCTATGTATGCATCCCTTTCGCTCTGTTCCTCCTGAGTCAAATCGTCATCTTCAGATTCTAATAAGTCAATGTTCATGGGTGCATCTAAACCAAATAATTCCTGTTCTTCTCTATTTAAATGAGCCATTATTCAGAATTAGTCGTGAGAAAAATAATTTCAAAAATTTGGAGGTTTGGCCTCCACACTAATTTTTGACTGTTCGGCTTTGTTAAAAAAATTAAAATTAATTAAAATGAGCTTTTGTCACTCTATAAAATATTAAAATATGCGATATTTTCCCTCCACACTAAGAGTTGACTCCGTTAACTCTGAGTGTGAAATTAGGTCAGAATAAAAATGTTTCAAGCTCGAGATTATTTATAAATAGGTAAAAAAATATGGCTTTAGAATAGCAATGAGCAAGAATTATTGGCTACTAATTAAGTATTTCACTATGTCGATAATGTTACCCAAAAGAATGACAATGGCTTGTATAGGTACGTGGTTCATCCACAAGTTTTCACAAAATTGAAGTATAATGGAAAATATTAATAACAAAAATATAATTTGGAGCATTTAGTACAGAATTAAAAATCTGGTGAGATCACGTAAGAGCTGAACAAGTATGATTAACTCTACAATTGGTAAATCGATGCGGCGTAATTCCAAACGAGCAATAATAATTATAAAAATTAGGAAAGTGAGAATTCCAACTATCATAAGTATATACCTACTTCGGGTGGGGTGGGTTTTTACTCTTGGCAAGTGAGTTACGGGTCCCTTTTCTCACAACTGTCACCAATTACGTTTTATAATGTACGATTTAGATGTGTATATACCCATGAAAAGTCAGTCAATACCTTTTTATGTGATCCTCCGATGCAAAGATGCCGAATGACATGAAAACAGAAAATAGTAAAGATTTTGCTATTCCGTTTCTCTCTGGTCTCTCGTGAATTTTCACACGTTCAAAAATCGTCGAAATATTAACGAAATATAGTCTATATTAACAAAATCAACGTAGAATAATGCTATAAAACAAAAATAAAAATTTTCAAAATTTTACGAAATTTCGAAATTTTGGGTCAAATTTGTCAAAATTTTCATAAAAATAGGGACAAAAACGAAAATTCTACCCCGCACCTATGATTTTTGAGGGAACGGAGCGGATCCGAAGCTCAAAATCTCATAGAAGTAGAAGATTTCGTTTATGCGCTAATGAATGTCGTCAAAGTATTTGTATTATGTCGATAAGTATAAAGGTATGTCTACGAATAAAAACACTATGACTTGAAATGAAAAGGGATTATTTTCAGTTATAATATTAGAGGAAGAACTTTTAATTACTTTTATAACCTCTTCAAAAACATATCAATCATGTACAAACTTTTATATTACATAATATTCACGGACGGAGACGAGTGAGGAAAAGAAACACAAAGAACGAGAAGAGGTAGGTAAGTATCTGTTAATTGCGCGTAATTACCGGTGAGAGTGGAAGTATCTATCAGTTTCCCACGGCAATGTCCGATGGTATTCCAAGACCTTAGTGTCTTTGGCAGCACGGCAATCAATCCTAGTCCTTTAATCGAGCGTTATGACTTCAATCCCTAATCTTCCGTCTAATTAACTAACTCTGGGTCAAACGAAAATGACCGGTTAACTTTATTGAGTCTTTTTGAAAAGAAAAGCTAAACTGTAAAATCAAGTCGTAGGTCTAATGACTGTTTATAGAATCTTCACTTTATACTCCGCTGTGAAAAACTAACTCGTCGCTAACTTCTCTTTTTCACGTCCTCTGGTTTCAAAAGCAAGTAAGAGAATTTCAAATGTAGGCTAAGAAAGCTAAAGACGGAATCAATGACTATTCAGTAGCTCGAGTGAATTGAGAATGTTCTACTTGTTACTGTTGTTACTCCTGAATTCAACTTCTTTCCTGACTAAGTATGTATCTTCAAAGGATTCCCATTGTTCCAAGCTATGGTCAATTGGAATACTTCTACTGTCTAGCTAGATATATATCCCATCGCTGAAAGCGGTGGCATTGGAATGTTCTTTTGTCTAACTACCTGTGTGCTACTTTTTCTCGCTCGCCAGTCTGATTATGCCATAGCCTTTGTGCTATGGGACGGGCGGGATTTCTAATTATAGAGTATTTATAATAGAAATGGACAGAAGTGGAGTTCCGTCTCCACAGAATCAATTAAGAAAATAATCCTTTTCTAAATTGGTGAGTCAATTTTTCCCTACTATTAACTATTACTTGTAATAAAAAATATTGCCTACAATACACGCTCAGAAAAAAGTGCAGAGATTTACAGCCTCAGCCAAAGGTCCCACTTTTGAGTTCCACCCTCTAAAAATCCTACTTCTTACTTTTTAAAAACTGTCTACCCTACATTTTACCCTCCCCTCTTTTTCAAATACGGTGCCCTCTTTATTACCCTCTTTTCCCTACATTTTTCTAACTTACCCAACCCTCTTTTTTAAATACCTTACCCTCTTTATTTACCCTACATATCGTACCAGCTTTCAAATTTTCATACTTAATAGCCATTTTTACCTAAAATAAAACACAAATTAATTCACAAATGACCCTCAGGCGTTAAATTTTTATAAAACTCTTCATAAAGTGCACGCATGCAAATATATTATATAAAAAAATATAATATAGAAAAATAATTCGAAATATTTCGAAGAATATTCTATATTTTATTCGTAAAACCCTACATTTTTTCCCCTCTTTATTTTGTGTTACGCAACCCTACATCCCCTCTTTTTTTCTTGTAAATAATGTTACCCTCTATTTTTCTTACCCTACATTTCAACCTAAAAACCTAACTTATTACCCTCTTTGTGTACCCTCGTTGTTTGGAGGGTGGGACCTTTGGCGTCAGCTATAAAAAGTAATAAATGGAGGTGACATATTAGTGAGCCTCTATATTGACTGTAGTTTGAATTAGCAGCCTTAAGAATCGGTTAGACATTTACTGATAGAATCTGTAAACGTTCAGGTGAACCCTATTAGCTTGATTTAATACGAATCTTGTATTTAAGCTTTCACAGTATTTTTGTTATTGATTATATTAGAGAAAACAATACAAGAAATTAACAGATTTTTGTTAAATGCTATTATAGTATTATAGTGGCGCCGCGCCGGTAAAATTGAATAACAAAAATTAAACTAAAATATTAAAATAAGTTTCAATAGCATTTACAACTACTGCAAGAGAATAGGCAGTTTTATGCATTCAATGGCGGCCAAAAGGACGACATGACAGTTTTAGAACAGGAACTGCTATTCAATCTTTTTTGCGAGCAATTATGAAGTTCCCAATCGGATGAAAAATATATAAAATATTCGATTAAATACGAAAAGTTATTAAGAAAATAAATAATATTTTGTTTAATATCGTAGTCTACACTCAGGTCACAACAACAAAAAAGGCCGGTTTTAATTTGAAAAAGCTACGTACTACATTCGTATTTACAATCAATTTCTGTAAAACAACCAAAAATTATAATTTTTTTTATTTTTAATTAATTTCCCCTCTAAAACATTAAATATTGTGTTAACTCAAGATTGCGATCGGTCACTCAATAAACTTACACTATTGTGATATATCTTTAGAACGTTAAAATTTAGGCGAATCGAAATAACTTGGTATCACTAGCAAAATAATTAATACTTTTTAAATGGTTTTGGAAAAACATAAATGAAATTTTAAATAAGTTAACGGATTTTAACGAGTGATATATCATTTAAAAGCTCTTCAAAAATAAAGAGACACTTGTTTTTGTTTTTAGCTTGTGGTCCGTACAGCGCGTTTTAGCCGAAATTGATAAATCAAAACACCGTTATCTTGAAAACGTTTTGTTATAATGATGGCGTATTCCATCATTTGAATTCTAGTAGTGATTACCTTTCGAATGATATATGGCTCGATGAAATTGGTCCATTATTGCAAAATTTTCAAAATTCCGGTAAATTATGTACTTAGATAGGTAGCAATCTAGCAATAATAATAATATACAGTAAGTCGAACTTATTTATATACTTCAAATAAATTAATCTAATTGATCTAGACCATTCTCCTGTGGTCATATTACATGTAGGTAATTAAGTTTGAGACAATGCTCTTGTAAAAAAATATTGTGGTTCAAATGTGTCCACTTAATGATGGTTTTATACAAGCTTAAAATGTCGTTTTATTGACCAAAGTGACTAATTTATGGTTTTTGCCCCTTGTCATTTTTACCTTCCGCGGCCTTTTTGACATTTAAGATGTGCTGTATTTGAGTACACAATAAATGTGTCACGAGTGGGGAAGTTATGTGGGTGGGAAGTGGCAGTGGCAGTGGCAGTACTATTATTACTGAGCATACCTTAAATAAAAGGGGAACAATTACCTGAATTATTATTAGTTGATTACCGTTATTAATAACATAAGCTAAGAATTCTATGAATGCCTATTTATCTAATTAACATACCTATGATTAAAATAAACGCTTTTATTATGGATCTACAGGTAAGTACTTTTGTACTTCCATCAGCTGGAAAATTAAGTTGCGGACTGACTCGTATATTTGATTAAGTAAGCATAAATTAAATATGCATACCAATCCAATCAACATTGACTTTCGAATTTCGAATGGGGAAAAACCTTTAGCCAGTGCCTGTAGGCTCCAAGACAGTATAAGACATTCAGCTGCCATCTTAACAGAGTTGTGGGTGTTAAGGATTTAGATTGCAAGAAGGAAGGACCTCTGTCGCTCGTCTCTGAGATTGAAACAAGAATGTATTTTGTCGTCGAGTGGAATTTCATCTAGGAAAACCTTTTATTTAATATTTCGGTCTGGCAGCAGCGTTTTTACATGAATACCCGTTTACGTCTTGTGGCACTCAAAATGAAACAATCCTCTGGGAGAAGGGATCCGACTCCTGAACAGCGCTATTCCTTTTTTATGCGGATACAATTATTAAAAAAATATAGGTATCACTTTTTGAGCGGTAGTATGTATAGTATGCATATAGTTATAGGGGGTTCATCTCTCTCCTGACAGAGTTCTTTGAGTCTCGTCTTCCCGTCCCGTAGTATAGGGAGCATACATCTATTACGTCTTAAAACAGGGGGGGGAGAGGGTTTAAGGTGCCTATCCTTTTACATGGGCGTACATACCAAAAAAAGGGGGGGGGGGGTGGGGGTTCAAAATTTCGGGTTTTTGAAGACGTAATAGATTTATCGTCCCTAAGTTCCCGTTGCGATTGCATTGCTCTCATATTATTCTCTTCTCATCTACTGACGAGACGACGACGACGATATGACCGTATCGTAGGCTGCTTTTAAGTAAAGGCCGGTTAGTGGATGTACATGTATATATTTTGGGCATAACAACAGATTTGAGTGCATTATAATATTTGAAATCCTTGTGTATCCTCTCCTTGTCTGTCTACTGTCTGGCTCTGCTTATATGAGATAGGGATTAAAAAAACCCAGGTAGTATATAGGAGGATGGAGGGAATGAAGGACTGATGGTGGAAGTGTAGTAGGAGAGGAAGAGCTGAGAGGAGGAGAAGCAGAAGGGGCATATAGGAAGCTGTTGATGTTTGTTGAGATTGGGAACTATGGGAGCTGATCGTGAGTGTATTATATAATCGTGAAATAGACAGGAGCATCTGGCAGTCGAGGTCGACGTTGCCGTTCCGCTCATTTGAAAGTTATTCTCCGAAGCCAAAAACTCCCAGACCCCCACCACTTTGCCACAACAGGAACGGACCTGCGGTCAATGCATTCGAAAATTTTGGACGAATAAGCTAGTGGTGGTATAGACGGGGAGCTAGCTCTGGGTCTAAACTCTAACTAAACTCAACTTGTAAAAGCCCATCCATCCAATATATTATACTATACGGAGAGAGAAGTAGTCCTGCTGCCTGCCGAAGGAACCAAACGAACGAAGCTCTTCTCACTGAGTCTCCACTCTCGACTCGACTGACTTGACTGGGCTGGGAAAAGTGTGTGTACTGTACAAGTGTACACAAGGTGAAGGAAAGAGTACGAGATCCCTCTCTCTTTTCGGGCTTCCGCCATCTTATCCTGTAAATCCTTTGTTTTTCCCTGGGTTTCCACTGTTAAGTCTCTCAGGGTCATTCCAGTGACCTGTCTCCATGTCAAATGATAACTCTCATTAATATCCTGGAGAACTCTGTGAACCACTCCCGGGGAAGACCAAGCCACGCCAATTGAACAAGTCCTAGTTCATGGGTTGGTAATGGTATGTACCTACCTACTAAAAAAAGAGTGGTAGTTTATTCAGTTAAATGAGTATATTACGTCAAGTAAGTAAATCGGTATCGGTAATGTGTGTGTGTGAACTGTGCGTGTACCACTTTGCCGAAGGATCATCATTACATTCAACATTATGAGTAACAACATCATAGTCATTCAATGTTTAGTTTCTTTTAGTGTTTAACTATGAATTTAAACTGATACGCGGCTGGTGGTGGTGTGTTGACGTTCCAACTGAAGCACTCATCTGGCAGGAGCACTGACTGCCAAAACTGTAAATCTGAAATCATAGACCATCAATAAATCATTAATGATAATGCACCTAATTGCAGTGTGAATCTTGTGTTACCGTCATAAATGCTCACTTCAAGTTTTGGAACACTCTTATTATTGATTGAGTCTCCTGTTCTGTTACATTAAAAGTTCTTTATCAGTGGTTGATCCGAGAAATTCAATTTGACTAACAGAATTTGTTCAAATTGACTGATGCTCCTGCGAGTGGGATTGCTGCTGTGGTCGTTTTTTTAAACAAGTTCAATCATCATCATCATCATTAATTATTATTATTCGGAGTTCAACGTTTTTGACTATTGAAGATTTGAAGTTGACGTGACTTCTTTGTTGATTCAAGTTTTACGATGATCTCTTAATCATATTTGGTTAATTTTGTCATCTTTGATTTTATGAGTCGAATTTTTTGTCAGTTCTAAATTGTATCCAGTGAAATTTCCTTCGTGGAATTTGCAGCCAGCCAGCGATCTAAAGGAACAAACGGGAAGGGTTCACTTAATGTTGAATGTGTCGATCATGCTGACACTGCCCATGAACACCACGTAAAAACAATTAAAATGAAATGGTTAAAATTTAATTTTCTTGCCAGGATTTACTTACAACGTTAAACTTATGACGTACTTTGGAATCCGTAAACAGTGAATACCAGTCGCGAGTGCTCTGCTACTCTACTCATTGTCAGTTTTTATAGGAAAGTAGCAGCACTATCCGTTGTATGTAGTTCGTTTTATAGTTTATCAATAACTAAACTAACGGTGAAAAAACTTGAACATGAATTTACTGCTCAACAAAAACAAACGTGAAAAAACGATAAAAATTTTGACTAGGTAGTAGCTACTAACTTGTATCAAAGTCGTATGTTATCACATATTCGTTCACTCACTAAGAAAAATAATTTGTTGGCTTGATGGCCGTCAACTGCACATTTTTACTACGTTTTTCTTTAATTATCATTTTACATGATTAGAGGGAGTGAGATGACATGCACATCTACATATGATAAAAGGTAAGATTTTTGATAAATTTTATGGTATGAATGGTTAATAATTAATAATTAGTATCTTTACAATTTAATTTTAGTTATTAAATTCCTTTGGAATTTGAAATAATTCTTCACGAGCCGAGTGCGAGGAAGATATTATGCAGAAAGATAAATATCTCGTCAGTTTTGAAAACTAATAGAATACAAAAATATTATGCAAAACTAGCCAGATACAAAGTGTCCAGAACATACTGCCGTCTGACTAGGATGAATTATTTAAAATGCTGAATTAAAAGTAAAAATCGTTGTCTAACTTCAAACTTTTATTCCATAAAAATAAGTTTGAATGACCATTATTATGTTTGTTGCATGTAGTATGGCTTACTGGAGATATGTATTTCCGTCTTAGCTGATTTTGTCTTCATGGGATCAGATTCAGATCATACGGATGCGCAGGCATAATATTTAATTAAAACCTGTGAAAACTTCAATTATAGTAGGCGGAATATTAACGTTCAACGTTAGAGAGTGACCTTGTGATCGTGAGTCATGAGTATGAGAGAGATCTTATCCTTTCCATGTACTTTTTTTCACCTTAATGCAGTAAAATTTGAAGGGGTACCGCATTGATAGAAGTGCTAAACATGAGAATTTGTTATCTGTAAGCTCTTCGAGACGCAAACTTTATTACATATTATGGATAAAAAAAATTAAACTAAAGTTGCAAGAACATGTAGATTTCCCTGTACCCTAGTACGTGAGTGTTAATTGCTTACAAAATTCTATAACCAGTTCCTTTTAAACACGGTATTCAAATGTCCATAATATGTACAGACAGATACATCAGGATGGTGGAAAGTTGGTTGGAGCCTTTTGGAGCCTTGGTATTTTCGTTTTGCAGATGGTTCTAACATAATAATTATATGCGTAGTATGTAGGTATAATTATTAACTCCCCATTTCTCGATTTTTTGAAAGGGTCATCAAAACATATATTTTGACTTTGACGGACACAGTAAAGCTTCTCATCACGTTCTCTAGATCTATAATCTCGCAAAGGCATAAGTAGGAATGTAGTAACGATCGTTTAAGAGTAAAACGTTGCTGAAATGAAACAAAACTACCCATTCCCATTACTCCTCCGTTTCTCTTAACCAAAGTAGATTCCACAGAAATGGATTTTTAATGCTTAAATTCTATCCTTTGGGTTTGGGTTAGTTACTCTCACTGCTCTGTATCATTATACTTTCAACTCCCATTAACGTATATCCATATATTCGTCCGTGGTTTTTCAGGATACATTATGCTTTGTATCCCTTAAGCTATATGACTGCATTAGCAATTTCATACTATACTTAGGTAAATTGTTTTGTGTTGGTTAAAAAAAACAAAAAAAAAACCTTACACAATTACTATATAGATAATTATATGCAGTTTTTCTTTTCGTACTATGGTCGGAGTATGGATGGTGGGCCTGTCAAACTTAATGAACTTTCATTAACAGCTTAAAGGGTAAAAGATTCAATATTACTATGCAGCATAATATTGCTGCTACGCACCAAATTAATTTTGTAGTCTCTTTTCCGTCTTCCTCCATTAAATACATCAGTCATCAGACACTGTATCCCATGTAGCTAAATTTTAATATTATAAGGTGGGTGAATGGAGTTTGTACATTTTAGTCAAAACTAAGAGTAAACTATTATTAATGTTTATAAATTAGTTTCGAGGCATGCTTACTTTTTTGTACACTATTGAAGCACATGACGACAACGTTTTCTTTTTACTTGATCCTTGTAATCCAACTTGGAGTTTCCGTTCCACGTATGACTTAACTGCGGCCGCAGTTAGTAGATAAGGACGTGTTTATGGTTCGATCATGATCATGATAGGATGTGTCTCCATAAATAAATTGACAGATTTAATTAAGCAGTATGTGGTATGTATATAATTACAGTACATACTTTGTCGTTAAATGCTATCATTATACAAATTTTTGTAGAACACTGAGTAATGGTACGCAGTTCCTATTTTCTTACATTGTGATGAGTCTTGTATGTAGGAACAGGTTCCGTACGTTTGAAAATAATGAACCTGTTCCTGCTGAATTAAAAACACTAGACTCCGAAAACATCCTCACATTCTACACATATTATACTTATAGGGACAGACGATATTATTCTTATTATTATGAACTTCAAGTGCCGATGTATACAGAGATGCCCAATAATAACATACTAACGAGGAAAACAACGATTTTTTTTAAAGGTATACTTTTCATTTGCTAGTTCTGTTGTTGTTGGCTGAAAGTTTCATTAGTGAGCATTCATTCAAACGATGTATATATATACGTATACACGCTTGACTTGTTGGTTCGTAATGATGATAATAGCTACTTACTGATTAAAGCAAAGCCGCTCTTGAGAAGCTATTGTTAAGGACATCAATTGTGAGGTATCATAGTTAACTTGTCTGAAGTCAAGTTACTCGCTTGTAATAAGTGAAGAGCGACCATGCGGACGCGTCACCAATTCATTCATTCCTTGTGTGTGTGAGTCTATATTATTTCTTGACTTCATGTCTCTTCTCTCTCTCTCTCTCTTTAATAATAATCAGTTAATAATTCCCTGGACTTCATTATGTCTGCCTGTCTATGCCCTTTTGTAAATGAGAATATGAAAATTTTATGTTTCAAAGAGCACTGCTGCTGAGATGAAAGTTGATCGCAAGGAAGGGGTCGATGTCGAGGGCTGTGAGAATATTTGTAGTTGCAAATTAATTTTGACAGGACAAGTGAAGGTTAAAGCTTCTCAAAGCTTCATATTGTAAGTATTTTCCAAAGGATATTGTTAGTACGTTCTTTTAAAAAAAACCACTTCAACTTTTCCAATATAATTTTAATTTTGCATTCGACTCGAATAATATGATTTTGGTTGCATGATGCATTGCATGAGAAAAAACTGCATAATTGCCTACGTCCATAAAAGCGGAATATCACCGTTCATTTAGGCCAGTTTGGACAGGGAGTATTGTTTATTAATTATCTATAATCTGCGAATCGTTCAAGAAGTGAGGTGTACGTACGTGCTTTAATTTTTAAATGTTTTGGATTTTGCGAGTGATCGCAGTTGAGGTTCGTTAGTATTTTGTGATAGTTAAATGGATTGATTTAAGTTTTTAAGAATGAGCAATCGTAGTGTATGTTTAATAGGTACATACCAACATGAAATTACTTGCCTTTGCCGTAACAGAAGAATTACAGGGAATTTTTTTTTAACAATTTCCGTCTTTGTTATCCCCATCGTATATTATCGTATCCATTATTACTATGAAATTTCATTCCAATCTTCGAATAATCGAATCCATTGTGTTTAAGGATAATAGTGTATATATGAAGTGAAGGATTTTATTTTATAGGTCACTCGTTCGAAAGGATGCTTTTATAAACGCGAAAACGCGATGCTCCCAAGACGTCACCAATTAGTACGTCTTGAATCTTGGAAGCATTATGATCATGAATGAGCGTGCAGCTCACATACACTTACATAGGAGGAAACAATAACGGTTATTTGCTGCTCAGCCCATAGTCTAATGGTGTCTGTGGACTGACTGTCTAATGAAATTGCCTTGGATTCTGATTGTCTTTTGTACATCTTCGTTTTAGTTTTTAATGTTATTATCGACAAGAGCGGAGTATATATGCAAGTTGGTAAAAAAAAGACTTAAATAATGTCGTGGAGTAATCTAAATCTCTGACAGCTCAGGGATTGTGCATTCCTTGTCAACGTGAAAAATAATATTAGTTTTATTGGTGGTTCAACATCGGAGAGTGAATGTGGACCTAATCGTCCCACAGCATCGTCCTGTCGTCCTGTACTACTACAGCCCAACTGTAGCCCGTATCGTATTTATAATGAAGACAAGGATAGGGCGATAAGAAACGCAAGATAGAGGGTTTCCTGTTTTATGTTCTTTATTATTATTCTGTGAGGATAAGGATGCATTCAAGAGTAATAATAAGGTTTTTTTTTGTGAAACCTGAATTGTATGTAAATTGTAGGTGTGTTGCGTTTGCTCATCTTCACATACAGAGTAAAGGAGAAGGAGCTATATAGGAGTAGTACATAAGTAGAGACTACTAGCTTTCTCCTCACCTCCAGCCCAAGTCTGTCTGTAGTCGAGGTGTACATCTTCTATCCATATATAACTCGTATAAAGCTCCATATAAGGGCGGAGTATGTCTACTTCGACTTGGACCAACGTTGTTATATGTACAAAACTATTACAAATATTACCTATATATGTGCCTATGTTAAACTCAACTGTAGGAATATAAATGCCTTCACTCAGGTATGTACCTGTAATTATTACAATGTGTTGTTGTTGTTGTAGCAGCTCAGCCAGTTCGTGCTCGACAGTGAGGAGTAGGAAAACGATCATCTTGTGATAGAAGTACCAACTTGAAACTTTTACACACACACGGTACATGCTGCATACCTCCACGATTGGTTTAAATAAAGTATTCCCGCAGTCTCTCATAATGCTGAACGGCTCTTGTCATAATCTCATAATCCTAATAAACGTAGAGACATTAGATACGTTTTCCATTGGGCTCGTTTTGGTTTAGATAGTAAAAGACTCCGTACTCCGTCGGCATTGAATCATGCATGGATAGCTGTCTAGCGTGTAATTATGCACATGAAAATCTGTTCGTAGTGTAAATTTTTACGCCATTCACCACATTGGCACCCTGCAGCAGCAGCAGGGTAGAAAAATTCTCATTTCTGTTTTACATTTCGTAAGGAGAGAGAGAGAGATCTGTCTGTTGAAGCATTGGATCTTGGATCGTTGGATCTTCTTAGCCTGTAGGCTGAGATCCTTCTTTTTCTACAATCTACTCGTCTTCATTTTTATGTTCGCATATTCCTCTTGTGTACTTATATATTTAGTATCATCATCGAGAGATATAGTGCTCGACTCTTAGCAATATAACCAAATAATATACATCAATAAGGAGGCCTACCTATATATAGTTCTTACTGTGCCGCATGGAAAATGATGTTGTATTTGTATTATGATATGTTTCTCATACTTGCTCACCCCGGGTATCTATCAATGTAATTATATTGGAGGCAGTCTGACGGAGCCTGACAGAGCTATGTAGGGCCATATGTATACATGTAGTGGGGATTGATATAGGTATAAATACTTTACATTCATCTGTGAGTGACGTGACGACGTGTGTTCAAGATGTTAGATGTTTATATCTAACTGTGTGGGAAAGACTGCACTGCCGTGTATACTCTTCTACAGTGGTACAGAGCACTGAGTAAGTGAGTACCCACTGAAAGTACTGGATAGGTCTTGAGCTAGCCGTAGAATGGCTCAAGAATTCTATACATAGTTGGATAATGTAATTACACGTATACATATGCACATTATGCCTCACAGTTGCCTGTTTCCTGGATAATTGTGTAGTTCTAGTTCTGAGGACATGAGTCTACAGCTGAGAGAGACGACAACTGAAAATTCATTTTGTTAGGTGTTATGTTCTCTTTGCCTTGAGCATCCGAAGGAAGACCTCGTCTTCGTCGTCGTCGTTCAAGTCTTGTCTTGAGTACAGTCTTTATGGCTTGTCACACATTCGGAATCGGTCCTTTCCAAAGTCCTTTACTGTTTCTTGACTGTGCTCCGTTCCGACGTTGTCCTGCATGTACAGGCTTGTGTTAGTGATACAGTACGATGAATTGACGAGAAGGAAATAAAGAGAGAGACGAGGATTGGAGGATCAAGAATTTGTAACAAAACAACTACGGTAGTGGTGATGCTTAGAGGGTGATGTGATGTGTTCGGATTCATCTATCTTCCTGGCTGGACAAAAGGGTCTCTTTTGCAACTGAGGTCCTGAAACGAGGAAACTGACAGTAAAATCACATTCTCACCCTCAGTCATATCTTTTGTTCCCCTGTAGGCTGGTCAGTTCAGTTCAATTCAAATTCGAATTTTCAAATGCTTTTACTTCACACATACTTTTAGCGTGTCTCAATTCTTTCTATTTCCCTGTCGTCCGTGTTTGATTTACAAGCACATAATGTATGTATGCTGTTTAACATTTAAAGCTATTTCTTTCCTTTTGGATATACAAGGCTTTGACATTTCATGCATTTTCCCTGCCATATATTATCCATCCTAACAAGACACACGAATGTGCTCTCTTGAAAGCTAGGACCGAGGTCCATCCCCAAAAGAAATTGGGAGAGAATGGGAAAGGAAGGTCTAGTCTCTCTTCGCAGTAATATGCAGGTCGCAGGTAGAGCGAAAGGTTTTTAAAAGTAGTTGTTTCGAATGTTCCTCAACTCGATGAAGCTACATATACGCAAGTGGGTTCGTAAAACATAAAGGCAAAGGCAGACCGAACCATACGTTTGTACGTTCAAGTGAGTATAAACGCACTTATTACTTATCAACTCTTGTCATAAATAATTCCATAGTATTATAGAGGTATTTTGGACGATAAGCCGAAGACTTAAGACATCATGAAATCCGCGGTGCCGGTCTTTTCCCCATTTTCATTCATTCTGACTTGAGTTGATAAGGTAAAGTTTGGTAAAGAAGTATGTAATGCGTATGGGGAGTACGGCAATAAAGTATAACGCAGTGTGAGGGCAGCAGGAGGAACTCTATAAATATATCTCACACTGTTGATAGGTCAGTTTCAGTTTATATTCAGTTTGTGAAAGATTACGCTCGTCAGCTCTCCTCCGAACAAGGCTTGAATAGAATAGACTTGGTAATAGATGGGAATATTTATTCTACAGTCTCTGTTGGAATGCTGTTCTATTCAGAGTCAAGGCGCTGTACAGCAAATAGGCAGCGTATACTTATTGAGGTCCTTACCTATGTGATATAGTAGACAAGTACAGGGTATGCAGGAGGTTCGTATTGTTCTCTCACTCGCACAATAATAGACAAAGAGCATACAGAGTCGATTTAAAATTGAACGACTTGACAAAACAAAGGGAAAAAAATCTTCTCCGTTCCGTTGAACGTATCTGTGAAATTTCTGTGACGCTGACAATATCATCAAGAGACTGAGCATTTTCTCTTGTACTTGGGCTGCGGTGTGTCGATCAGTCATTAAACATTTTAATTTGGGAATTGTCAACTCGCCGTTTCGCTTTTCGAGTCCTCAGTTTTCCACGTGGTGTCACAGTGTGAATAGTGAATTAGAAACTGCGAGCCTGTCTCCATTCTCGTTCTGTCTTCTGCTCTTCAAATTTGCATACGTGGAGTATTAAATTTTCCAATTCCAATGGAGATTTATTTGTGCTTTAATTGGCAAGAAATTTGAGCGGGCTCAGCTCATCGGAGGATGAAAAATCAGTTTCAGTTTTATAATATAAATTATAATCATTTTGATTTTGATAACCCCTCGAAATCGTCTAATCGTCTTGTGGTTTCCAATTACTAACGCAAAACTACGCTCCATGTGCATTTGTAGAGTTTTTGTAGCTATTCAAACCCGTGGGAATGATAAGAAGTAAGAAGTAACCTTCGTTTGGCGTCGATGCTTCTTCTCATAGCAGGATTGTGTTTTAGTGGAAGTGCATCATTCTATTTTTCATTGGTACATAATAAAACATTGTGAGTGGTTGTGTCGATTTCTTTTCGTTATTATTGGATATTGTACTAAATAGCAAAGTTAAAAAATAGATTTCAAGAACGTTTCTCTTGTGTGTACATTACTGTTGGAGATAAAAGTTGACGGAGACATGTAAAAGCCGGTAAAGGGCCGTAAAGATGTTTGTTTGCTCAAATTTACAGCGCCGTAATTCATTGACTCTTGGAAAGAAATAATAGTCTAGTGAAAATTTGAAGCCGATCCAATTCCAATTCGAATCAATGTCTGCCTGTTACTGCTGTTGGAATGCAGTCAGTGTCAACGTAGGCTTTTAAATATGTGATTGCACATATTGCAGAGCATATATATATGTATATGCTAATCCCATGTTTACTGTGACATCGGAGATTACCCAAAGCTAAAGTACATACGGAATCTCTAATCAAAGATTTTTCGTCTCTCGTGTCAAAGAGCAAGAGATAATGCGTGTTAACCGACTTTAATATGATTTGTTTGTACTTGTGTGTGTGTGTTAAAATGTTGCGGGTGATGAGAAGTTGACATCATTCCTGTCGACAAATAAAAATAATGTCAACATATTTTAAGCGATAGGAGTACGGATTAAGACGGGAATGGGCAATGTCAATGTAAAGAACAAATAATATGAGAAGCTTTTCAATCGTTTATATACAGTATATAATATGGTATAGCATGGTTTGCTCCGAATTCGTCTCGACGCTTAAGAAGTCAACTACAAGTTGTACTGCGTGCCTTGAAAGTCAAGAATGTTCAAGAAGGCTTGAGCGGAAAATAAATATTGAAAAGGTATGTGAGCGTAGTTGTACGTAGAGAAGACATCATCCTAACAATTGTGTACTGTAGAGCTGTAAACTCCAAGCACTGCATGGGTTGAGAATTTCATAATTTAGTCATCTATAATTATCCTGTAAAAAGTGAAGCTTTGTGTTATTGCATCTACAGGCCTGTAAGACCATAGAGTCGACAGTTAGTTCTTTGAATAAAATTTCATGAAGTGACGCCATCATTCCTACAAATTATAAATGTGGATTATTATCAGTCGGATAGTTCACATTATTGTAAAATGTTTGATATTTATAAAGTATGAAGATAGAAACGGTTTTTTGACGTATGACTTGGCGTTCAGACAGTGTATAAAGCGGCTTGTATGTACATACTTAGCTGTAGGTATAAATTCCATATTGACAATTACTTAGCTGTTTTGTTATTCAGATAAATTGGAGGCTTTAGTGTCACGTCTTTCGTCGAGAAAAAGTTGGGTGAGTACTCAAGGGATATTTTCTTGGTAGTCATAGTCATATCCATCACCTTGTGTGTGTTGTGTTAATGTTCGTCCCTTCGACCACGACCACGAATCGGTTATTACTTACCGTTCTTCGTTCCTCTTCAAGATCATAAAACTTAGAGTACACAACGCAGACACATTGTGTGCACGGTACTGTTCTTTTTCCTTTCTTCTTTCAGATGAAAATTAATCTTACCAATGATGTACCCAAACGAGGGAGTCCTTGTCGTTATGACTATAACGACCAGCTTAGGACATTTCTTAATTGTCGCTATTGAACAATGAACGTCGTTATTTAACACTGTATTTTGTGATGCACCTTTTGTGCTTGTGTTTCTCAAGATGTTGATATCATTATTCTGCAAAATTAGGGAAATTTTTAAACTAAACTAAAGGTTTTGTCTTTGGTAATGGAAAGGTAGTTTTACGTAAGTACATCTTGGGTGTTTTGAGGATCATTGTTTACATATTTCAATTTCTAAAATGTGAATTTCCAAAGTAGAAATTATATTCTACCGATACATTTGAATAATACATAGTTACCGCATATCTTGTAATAGTACGCCCGCGTACTATTTAAATAGATACCTCTCAGGCCCGCGTATTAGTACAGGATATACAGTCAATGGATGTCAGGGAAGTTTTTTGTTTATTTGTCACAACAAAACGTGGTCGCTATTGCATTGATCGTTAATGTTATTTTAAAAGTGGTTGTTATTGGACTCCGTAACCCAAAATCGTACGCTTTTGTAGAAAGCTCTTCATGTCGCCAGCGATTTTCCGTCGTAGATTTCGATCAAAGCTCAATGATTTGAAATACAAATATTATTTTTGGTTATTCGGAAACAGCTTGTCGCAGTGCAAAATTTTCTAATTAAGTTTTCATAAATTATCAAAAAGCACTTAATTACTTTTGATATGTCTATATAAAATAATTTTACATAAGATGAAAATGAACTGATTCAGTTCATTTTCAAATATAGTATTTTTGACTTTGACGTAATAGTGAAGCTACATTCAGTCACAGCTGTTGTTTTGTGTTATTATTGCTACCTATATACCACATAGTTTAGGATTAGGAACCATACGCAATTCTGAGCGACGATACATCATTTTAAAGCTCTTGGAATATAAAAATTCCGTTAAAATTGAAATTATTTTTTGATTACTATTTTTTTGATTTTTAGGAATATATTCTAGTGCGTACTTATTTCTGTAGTACAACTACCCATTTTTATTAGCATTTAAACGTGGACGTGCGTGTAAATGACACCGACTCGTAATTCATAAGGGTTTAACTTTTATGTTAGTCGATTTATCCATTTTGCTAGGAACGGTGGGAGTCTGAATACTCTGAATGATCATAGTAATAAAATGATGAGCTTCATCATAATCATGACTGTGATAACAATATAATATGCATGCTTAAAATTAATTATATTATATTTACATATTTGAGAAACAATCCCTGAAAATTGAAATGGCCTATTATGGTGTAGACAACAATGATTTTGGAGCTTAAACTTTACATATCATTATTTAGGTGAAGTTAGGATCACTGGTATACTGTATATATATAATATTCCTGTTTTGTAAATTTTTTGATTAGTGCTATCGAAATTGGAGTTGTCAGTTTACAAAAATTACACACGCCAAAGCTAAAATGTCCAAGGTTGCCAAAACAAAGCAAGTGCTCAGAAAATGTTATGCTTATGAATGTGTCACATAAAAGTATGGAAATAATGCTTTAGTAATTAAAGCTGGATCCCCATGACGCTGTAATGATTTTGTGTCTTTGATTTTGTAATCATTTATGATTAATGGTGGTGAATTATTAAATGGAAGACGAGACATTGTGTAAGAAGGTGTGACTTGACATGAGCTCGGGTGCTGTGTGTTGCATTTGGTGCGGAGCATATGGCATTCGTTAAGGCTTGGTCGCAACGTTCAACGTCAGGCGCTTGCTAGTTGCCATACGTGCAACGCAACGTACTACACCTTTTGTTTCTGTTTCTGTACACATACATAGATATTTAAATTGGAAAGTAATAATATGGCTCCTTAAGCGAGCTGGATGGATGAATGATAATAAGTGAGAAAACATTAGCTCTCATGTCTACATTTTGAATATCCTCTGCCTTCTATTTTATATCTAAAAAGATTGAACTAAAGATATTCATGATGTTTAATCGAAGCAGTATACATATTATATAATAATACTGCAGCATGGGTGGGAGTGGTATAATGTTATGAGAAAAACTTTTATATGGTAGCTGTATATATGAATTTAAGGAAAATTATAAGAGAACCAAAATTTAACGTATCACATCTGTTTGTCTATTTATTCAGGAAGTGCGAAATCGGTGTAAGCGGAGTTCCTTGAAGACTAAGATGTTTGCTCCTCCTCATGGCTTGATGCTGGTTCTCATGTTCATGCTGTTCAATCTCCTGGTCCCTCTTGAATATGCTGAAGGTAAGTCGTGACTAGAAATTTTTATTATGGTTGCATTTTTTTGATTAACACCACGTCACTCGTGGGCTCGAAGAATGTGTACAGCTCCTCAAAATCTCACATTTTCCTCATTTTCGAAAGATTGGAGGGACTAAAGAAAAATTTGAGATGTGCAATTGAATTTGTAGATAATCTAGCTGTCAACTGTATGATACTAACGATAAAAATGAATACAGAGGAAAGTATTTTTGAAGTTAGCACAAATCGTGGTAATTGCGTTGGATCACACATTTCCCCCGTGTTTCTAGTTTTTAAAAAGTATAGAATGATGAGTATTAATGAGACACGAAAAATTGGTTTCAACTGGTTGGAGGGAAGAGTGAATAAAATAATAAAGGAGCGTGGGCACACTGTAACTAACTGTGCGTGTGTACTTTAGCTTACAACTTAAATATTTTTGTCATCATTATACTACGTTTTAACAGATAAAAATGGAGGAGCTATTAACTTAATTGATCTTAGCCATAATTTTGCTAGCATTTAAAAAAAGATATATTAATATCAGACTCACGAAAATACGTAGACGACAATCAAAAACAATTATTCGTGAAATTTTGTAAACGTTGTCGTCTCTGAGTTCCTTAAAAAGTAGTGAAAGAAATTCAAAATCACCAAAAAATGGTTCCTGGTTGGAAGTGCAAACTTACTGGCAATTAGTTTCAGTTCGTTTTTTCTCGGTTGTCAGTTCGTAACTATTGCAATGCTGATAGTAATAAGCCTTAAATTAAATAATGGGTAAATGAGACGCTTGTTTTGGATCATGCCTTCAATGCCCTGACTCAATAGAACGAGGCAAGTGTGACTTTGGTTTGTAAGTTTATCAGTTTGCAGTTGTCGTTGACTGATTTGCTCATACTTTCATCATTGTGTGTATCACAGGGCCGGATCTAGAAATGTTTTCTGGGGTGGGTAAACATATCCGTCGACTTAGTTTAAATGCCCATAATATGTTAACGTTAACCTAGGTATGTTAAAAAAATTATTCTGGGGTGGCCTCACCCCTTGGATATGGGCCTCTATGTATCTACGTATAACGTTTTGGTCGTTCGCACATTCTTTTTACTTTTATGTATTATCTTTAGTCCTTATTATCTTGACCGTAAACCACCGAAAGGTACACTTCGTCCCTTTTTGTATTGTATAAATAAAATTGCCGAAACTGTCACGTCCTTCCTTCAAGTAGCTTTTTTGGCTATTATAATTATGTATTTTTGAAAGCTATAGGATCGAAAAAAATAAAAATATTTCGTATTGTAGGAAAAAATACCAAAGTTTGTTTGAGCTCACGAATCATAATATCCGTACTAACTGAACGAGCGAGCCCACGTAGCTCAGTGCTTACTGCACGCACAGGCTTCAATGTTTGTTGTTTAAGCAAATGCAAGTTATTTTGCCATGTTGGTTTTTCTTGCCTCTTAACTTTGTAATTTGTTTAATTTTTAAAATACAAAAATAATTGTTAGCTGGAATATCCATAATTGTTTAAATGTGTAATACTCTTTAATCTTTAACGTAGAGGTTACTAGTATTTATATCCTTAATGGAGGACAGTGTCATTTTTTTTATTCTCTCTGGAATAGAGAACTTAATTTTATAGTAAAAATCGTTGACTAACTTGCAGATTGATTTAATTGAGTTATTATTATAGAGGTATTATAACGAATTCAGAAATTTAGTGTACTTCATTGCAGTAGTTTCGACAGGATCTTGGGATTATTGGAAGCTAATAATAAGGCGCACAAGCATGTCCGGAGGCGTCACAAATTGTGATTATTATTAGTCCTATATTATAATATCTGTGACAATGCAGATCCCACTGCAAAACTAATGTAATTTTATAATAGAATCGTTGGTGGAGTCTAATTACACTACTGACACGACGTAATTATATATTTTGTTAGTATTCAGGGAAGGTTTAGTCTCTCAATTTTTTGGAGCCAATTCTTTTCTTTAGATTTAAATGAGTTAATTTTGGCTCGACTCATTAAATATTAATCGCATTCTGTACAGAGAGCGTAAATGATTTGAATTCTAGTCTGGATACATATTCACATTCAGAGTCATAGTAGTTGAATGACAGCCTAGTATGAACGAATCTGTTTTATTCATTTAGATAAGGACAATGGTTAATTTTGGTTTCATGGTAGAATATTTGAGAAAGAGAAAATAGTGCTGAGGCAGACAATGGCCCAGTAGGCATTATGTATGCATAATAAACTACGCACTTTTGTATGCATAATTATATATGTAGGTACACTCCCTAATTAATTGAATCAAGATATATATTATTCACAAGATACAATGAAAGCGATTAAGAAGCCTTTTACAGGATAATATACTAAAGAGTGGTTAGGACAGACCGAGATACATTGTGGATGGGTGGATATCACTGCTGGCTGAAGTGAAAACGGTAGGAATGAGTGATCTCGCAATCAGTCATCTAGATGATTTGGGAGTATTTCCGTTTTCTTCTCTAAGCGAAAGTATCCATCGTCGAAAACAATGCGCGAAACGTAATCTGCCCTGGCCAAAGCCAAAGTAGGTATTAGAAATATGATATATTTCTTCCCTTGCACATGATCTCTGAAACATTTGTCATTTTGAATTACCTCTGTAGTCTATCATTATGCGATGCTCAGATGCTCATGTAAGTGTTGGTTGCATCGTAGTCTCTGAAAATATTTTTCAAACCTTTTAAGTAATGTTAAACCTAACTTTAAATAATTGTGTGCTGTTTACACCCATTTAACGGTTTGAAATACAACTAGGTATAACCATAAGGATGTGCATACTTTATTTTCCTTGTTATGACGTGGTTCTAAACTATTTTTTATTCACAGTTCAATAGTTTTTTTGTCCGGAACGAGAGCAGATAGAGATTATATCTTGTATGTACTCAGCTAACAGCTCAAAAATCTATTAATTTACACATCATTAATGTTCATTTGTAAGCCAAGCTAAATCTCATATCTTTGTAAGGTTCATGAGACGTAAGCAGATAACATACTTGCCTGGGTTTATGCCCATTCATAAACTATGATGCAACCATGTATGCACAGAGAATAGATTCAATACTAAGATTACGCTTAGATCATGTTGTAGGGGAGTGTCAAGTCAGTTTTCTTCTGTTTGGTTTCGCTGTCAATAGTCTCGTCGCTTTTCTGGTCCCGTTTGACTGGCTGACTAGCATAATAACCTTTAGAGAAGATTATGCAATATTTATTTGTTGGTAATGATTATGTATGTACATATATAAGCAATTTGTAATATAGTAAGTATTATAAGTAAATAATCGGGAGTTAGGAAATGATGAGAAATAGTAACGCGGCCCGTCCTACGGACGGAATGTAACAGCATTTATTTAAGACATATTTATAGCTAAAAAACCAAAAAATTCTTCATTTTTTGTTGTTTCTTTAAACATACAGTCAGTATTAAATACCAATGTCACAAAATTTTAATACACCTAATACAGAATTTAATTCCTCATCGAACAGTATGTTGCAGGTTGGTGTGGCTATGTTAGCTTTTAAAAAATTTACAATTACATTTAGCAAGGTATTGAAATTGATATTGGTTGGTCTGACATGATTTCCTTGTTAAAAATACAAAACCTATCTCATTTAAAGTAATTTTAGGGTACATAAGAGATATATAAAGTAAAAGAGCCAGACAGCGGACATAAACGGCGGACAGAAATCGCGGACAGAAACGGACAGCGTTATTTGAATTTTATTATTATGTAGATGAGATTTAGGAAAATTGTGAGGATACGATTTGGAATAACATTGGAGGGTGGAATTTGAACCTGTTTTATGTGATAACTTTTGCAGGGAAACAAACAGCATATGCATGCGAAGGCACCATCCTGAGACTTGACTGCGAGCCAGGCAAAGTAATTCATCTGATCCGTGCCATTTATGGTCGATTCTCCATCACAATTTGCAATGAAAATGGAAATACTGAATGGAGCGTGAATTGTGGCAGTCCAAAATCCATCCTGGTTCTCAATGGGACGTAAGTAGCACTTATCAGTCATATATATAGACCACGAATATTCTCATTTTACTTTAGTCCACAATGTATAACATACCTAACATACCTGTGTTGATATATAATCATTGTTAAATTCCGTCGCCAATACAGTCAGTTAAGCATAATAAGCACCGAAGTAATATTATATTTACGCGGGCACTCTGATTATACATAAGTTCTGGGTTTTTGTGAATCTACCTATATTATTTTCGTTTTGGTAGTTTTGGCACTTACTTGGGAAGTATTTTACATGTAACTCTAGGATTTAACCGATTGTTACCGAAACGTCTTCTACTGACCCTAGACACTTCCACTAGTATATAGACTTGAGTGCATTTTGCGCTGTTCGCGCATAAAAGGCGCGCGCATTTTGAAAAAGTGGTTGACTTTCAAAATGGCCAAATCCTTATGGGATTTAACATGTGAAAATGAAAAAATCAAGGTCCCTCCCTGTGTTTTTTATTCATTTTTGACAAAATCTAAAAATAACTTCAAAATACCAAAAAAAGTTGCAAAAAGTTGTAATTGCAAGTTTAAAGCGAAAACATCACAAATAATTGTTTGAAAAGTATGCCTGTAATTCATGCATATCGTCGGTGGAGAGTCATTCTGTCCTAAGTCCATTGCACAGCTAAAATCATTCTGTCGCAAGTCCATGCGATTGGTAGCTGCATTCGAGGTCGCTTTCGCCTTGTCCTTTGCATTGGGTGGGGGTGGTATGTTACTGCATGTATTGTGCTCATAACGTACACTTGGGAGTCGTCCATAAAAGACGTAATAAAAATTCCATTTCCAAAACATTTTCAAAAACACTTTTTGAAAAGTGAAAAACGTCCTATTTCCATGTTTTTGAAAAGTGCAAATTGTTCTATTGACATGTTTCGCAAAAGTGAAAAATGTTATGTTTACATGTTACTTAAAAATGTAAAATGTTCTATTTCCATGTTTATCGAAAGTGCATATTGTTCTATTTACATGCTTTACAAAGGTGCAAAATGTTCTATTTTCCTTTTTTTTTTGAAATTGCAAATTGTTCTATTTACATGTTTTTCAAAGGTGCAAAATTTGTTATTTACATGTTACTTAAAAATGTAAAATGTTCTATTTACATGTTTTTCGAAAGTGCAAATTGTTCTATTTACATGATTTTTAAAAGTGCAAAATGTTGTATTTACCTTTTTTTTCGAAAGTGCAAATGTTTCTATTTACATGTTTTTCAAAGGTGCAAAATGCTCTATATTCACAGGTTACTCAAACATGTAAAATGTTCTATTTACATGTTTTTCAAAAGTGCAAAACGTTCTATTTACATGTTTTTGAAAAGTGCAAAACGTTCTATTTACATGTTTTTGAAAAGTGCAAAACGTTCTATTTTCTATTTACAAGTTACTCAAAAATGTAAAATGTTCTATTTACATGTTTTTGAAAAGCGAAAAATGTTCTGGAAATTAAATAAGGTACGATTTGTATCGTTTCAATTTATTAGTAGATACATATATTATAGCAAATATCCTAACCTTCGTTGTGCATCGCAAATCGCAAATGTCCGTTTAAAAATTGCCCCAGTGAAAAATGCTTAGGTTGCAAAAATTTGGATGGCAAATATCTGTACACACTTCTACAAACCTTATGTGAAGGAAATGCCAAAGCGCAAACAATATCGTTACAAAAATTGGCAGAGAACGAACGTCATTAATTAATAGTGTATACCTTTTAATATATGTAGTATTATAAATTGTAGGCTTACGTTATATTAGTGACCGGCGTTGTATTGAAAAGTTAACATTTCCAACTACATATGCGCAATGTTTTAGCATAGCAAACCCATGCTTTAAATTAGAGACCCGCGTTGTATTAAAGATCTGACGCCTATCATCCGCGTTCTATTACAGACTCGCGTACTAATAGAGACCTGCGTTTTAATAGAGACCCGCGTTTTAATAGGGACCCGCGTTCTAATTCAGTCCCGCCTTTTAATAAAGACCCGTGTGCTAATGTAGACCCGCGTAGTGTTAGAATATATGCGGTATTCTTGTAAATATTTATTTGTATATATTTATAATGAAATCAAGATTTCAATAATAATATTTTAAGTTTTCGCTATTTATAAAACTAAAAAGATTATCAAATAAAATTTTGATTAATAAATAGTCCATTTTGCGCTTTTTAAAAACCTGCAAGTATGACATTCTACACTTTTAAAAATCATGTAAAAAGAACAATTTGCACTTTCGAAAAACATGTAATTAAATAGAACATTTTACATTTTTAAGTAACATGTAAACATAACATTTTTCACTTTTGCGAAACATGTCAATAGAACAATTTGCACTTTTCAAAAACATGGAAATAGGACGTTTTTCACTTTTCAAAAAGTGTTTTTGAAAATGTTTTGGAAATGGAATTTTTATTACGTCTTTTATGGACGACTCCCAAGTGTACGTTATGAGCACAATACATGCAGTAACATACCACCCCCACCCAATGCAAAGGACAAGGCGAAAGCGACCTCGAATGCAGCTACCAATCGCATGGACTTGCGACAGAATGATTTTAGCTGTGCAATGAACTTAGGACAGAATGACTCTCCACCGACGATATGCATGAATTACAGGCATACTTTTCAAACAATTATTTGTGATGTTTTCGCTTTAAACTTGCAATTACAACTTTTTGCAACTTTTTTTGGTATTTTGAAGTTATTTTTAGATTTTGTCAAAAATGAATAAAAAACACAGGGAGGGACCTTGATTTTTTCATTTTCACATGTTAAATCCCATAAGGATTTGGCCATTTTGAAAGTCAACCACTTTTTCAAAATGCGCGCGCCTTTTATGCGCGAACAGCGCAAAATGCACTCAAGTCTATATACTAGTGGAAGTGTCTAGGGTCAGTAGAAGACGTTTCGGTAACAATCGGTTAAATCCTAGAGTTACATGTAAAATACTTCCCAAGTAAGT